>JAZKJV010004781.1:0-335517 GCA_037367405.1 Ottelia alismoides | reverse complement strand
TTTATTTTTGTGGTGTGAATCATATTCACATATATGACTTGAAATAATATATGAATCATATTCATACATATACATTTAGATATACATATATATTGAATCATATTCACTAACCCTGGATAGACATGCCAATGATAATAACAATCATTATCGTAATATTGTTATCATTAAGTGCAAGTCCTGATAAATTTGGACTTGAGAGCAGTTGTCGTGGATACTTGGAGATAATGTCATTATATAATACTATTTACGTATAGTGACTTGAAAACTTGGATAACTATCCAATTTCACGATTTAAACCACTTTTGACGAAACTCAATACACTATGTCTTTGAGCTTGAGCTGAAACGTCACACTATGGGAGATCAATGAAACACATCACACTCTCCATGACATTAACAAATGATTAGAGAGATGACCTAAGCTTTCTCTCCATTTCTAATCATTGTCCAAATCTTTTGGAGCTTAGAAATAAGATTTAGAAGTGAATTCACCTACATTTCCATTTCTATTTCCAACCTTTGAACATTGAAATTGGAAATTGAATTGAAATCTAATGAAATGAGACTTAATCTGATTAATGCTCATATCATTAAGCCATGAAGTGGAGTCACTAAAATACATATGATTTTATCACTCTCTCATAATGGAAGTGTCATGGTAGATGATCTACTAAAATAGCTTCAACTCGGAGTATTCCCAGTACTCCATCATCCTTCAACTATAAAACCTTGATGTATTCGGAGTTCAAACCATTGTTTGATTGTCTCCTTCCAGGGTGTATCATAAAATTTTTCAATCAATAACTGGATGACAATATTAATCATATACTTTCCAAAAGTATTTGTTAATATCTTGAATTCACTTCTTATTTCATAAATAAGACGTTCTTGCATGGAATTCTATTTGATCCCAGATATCTCATGAGTGAGCTATGTCTCTGGTTCATCAAGTATGAACTTGTATGATCCCTTTGGGAGATCATGCACCTCATATATGCTCATATGCACACCAATGCATCGGTATATGGCCCTTGGTGTTAGGTCTTCAACCTAATTGATTGTGTAATGTGCATATTTAGACGTACATATGTATATGTGTCTCTGGACAAAGGACGTATTTGATCGTGACATATGCGATTCAGGCCTTAGTTTGTCTCAACCACATCAACTCTTTAACTTGACTATTTTGACACCTCCGAATCTATATTCCTATGTAGAGGACCTACATCAAGAGATGGATCGAAAATTAATCTTTAGAAAAATATTGCCATTTCTTCTCAGACTGGACCATTATTGAACATGACATGTTAATATCAGTTGTGTCCTCCCAACTGCATGATATTCAATATGGCCATAATACATAACTCTTTTTGTGCAACGAGACCTTTAATTAAGTGTAATCACAATCACTCATTTTAGATGGATATGAAAATACGATAACTTTTGTTGCATTATTAGGTCGTCAAAGGCTTACAAGTCCAACAATAATAATATCAACGTGTAATTTGTATTTTAATCCATGATTCTGCTTGATGTTTTTTCATGTTTGTTGGAATTAGTTGGGAATTATGTGGTAGAACATTCAAAGCTTTCCATTCATCTAATTAATTGAAGTTGATTAGTTTTTTTGCGTAGACATGTTACAATGAGAAGCTTGGTATATGTTATTTGTTGATGAAGGGGATGCCAAAGGAGTTGACAAGTTGACATGTCACATTCAGGATGAGTTAAACTTGGTTTATGTTATTTGTTGATGATGTTGTGTTGATTGACAAGACTAAAGATGTAGTAAATGAGAAGCTTGAGGTATGGAGACATGCATTGGAGACTAAAGGATTTCGTATAAATAGGGCTAAGATGGAGTATATGAAGTGCACCTTTGATGGAAGAAATGGTGAAGGAACTGAGGTGAAGATTGGTGACAATAAAATTTGGAAGAGAGATTCTTTTAGATATCTGAGATCTATTTTGCAACAGATGGGGAAATTGATGAAGATGTTACTAATAGAATAAATGCAGGCTGACTAAAGTGAAGATGAGCCTTTGTTGTTCTCTGTGATAAGAAAAGTCCTTTAAAAATTAAAGGAAAGTTCTACAAAACAGCCGTGAGACCCGCTATACTCTATGGATCTGAATGTTGGCTTGTGAACCATAGACATGTGCAAAGAATGGTGGTAGCATAAATGAAGATGCTAAGGTGGATGTGTGGACACACGCGTAAAGATTGGATTCGGAATTATGCAATCAAAAAGAAAGTTGGTGTAGCTCCGATCGAGGATAAGATGCAAGAAAACCACTTAAGAAGATTTGGTCATTTGCAAAGAAGATCAACGTATGCACCAGTTAGGAGATGCAAGTGTTGGGATGTCGAGCCGGCTAAGAGGGGGCGAGGACGACCCAAGAAGTGTTGGAAAGAGACTATACGAAAAGATCTTAGTTTTTTGGATATAAACCCAAGATTGATCCAAGATAGTAAATGGAGGCAAAGAATCCATGTAACCGACCCTACTTAATTGTGGGAAAAGGCTTTGTTGTTGTTGTTGTTATAGACATGCTACAATGAGGCCATTATCTGTACAAACAACCGTATATCACATCACTGTGATATTATCTTCCGACCATATGATATTATCTCAAATTATGTGATAATACATCACGATCATGGACAAGTATGGTATCTTCCAACTTAACAGGGTCATAAGGGGTCATCTACTATGACATTATGTGCTCTATTTCATAAGTTTGAACAGGTTGTAGAGTATGGTTATCCCTCTACAATTCCGGTCCGTTGCAAGTTATTTTGGGAACGGTTGCTCATTATATAATTCGCATCTTGTGTTTCTATAGGTTGATAATTGCTTGTGATGAATATTATTGTTTAATTTTGAGTAATGTTTATTATGCCATTCCTCGGTCTCCTTTGTTGATGGAATGGTCGATTGTCCTTGGAAATTCAGTTTCTTATGCGTGCGCATCAAGGTCATCTCTTCACGAACTTATCAGTGATGGTTGTCATTTGCAAACAGGATTGGGAATGTTGGTGGGTTATCATTTGCATTAATCATGAGCATTCTCATAATCATGGGTTGGTTTCTAGTAATTATATTGATTAGTTCAAGGGTTTTTTCTCGTGATCCAATCAATTGTTGATTAAACAAATCTATTAGGTGCAAGGTTTGAAAAAATTCAAAACCGAACGAGGTGTTTCGAGACAAGGCATAGCTTTAAGGCGTAAGCCTCGGTTTATAAGGATAAATACCTAAAAAAACAATAAAATTATATGTATTCTGACTAACATATGATATATATATATATCACTATTAACATATGATGAAATTATAAAGATAGGAACCCGAAAAGAAAATATATACAATTGTATAAGCTTTTTTACTAAATTTCCATCCAATCAGAGAATGAGCATGTTTGATATCCCCTTAAATTCTAACCATCTAACCCAGGCTGAATATCCATCATATGCACCTCCTCCTGCCGTATCATACCCCAACAAGACAAGGTTGGAGATCTAGGTGGGGAGCAGGTGTCTCCCCACTCCCCACCCCACCACGAGGGTGTAGAGGCAGTACCCCTGTGATTTTTTTATTAAGGGTTTATTTCTATTTTGGTACATGTATTCATTTGTTCTTCTCGGTGTATTACATAGCTTTTTATGTGATACCACTCCTTAAAAATAAGTTTATGGGTAATGCTTTTTATGATATTTACATATTCATATGTTTAAGGGTATAATGGTAAGAGTTTATTGACATAATTGGACATGTTTAATGGTAAATACGAACATGAAAGTGGCCAAATTTAAGTACTCATCTTGTATCATTATATCCTAAACAATAAGAGCTTTTATAAACATCTGAAATTGTCAAAGGACAAATGATTTACATAAAAATACCTTGAAAATAAAAAAACATCATGGGGACCACCTAGTCTCTGCCTCGACCACCTCGAGCAGTTGAGGCGAACGCCTCTCAGAACCCTGCTGAGGCGGCCATTCTGGGGCATTTTCAGGCTGCCTCACCTCAAGGCGTATGCCTCGTGCACCTCGAGATGCGTTTTTTACAACCATTATTAGGCATGAACACAGTCAGAAGTAAGTAGTAGGAACTAGGGGCTTACTTATAAAATGGGAAGAGGAGATGAGAATATAGTTTGAAGAGAAGGCATGAATGCTTTCTTAGTATGCATTACAACTATTTAAATAAGGTTACATATGCCATTTCAGCATTTACAATGTTCAACAAATCAGGATATAATTAGTATTGTTTGGGATACGGTGTTCGCTCACAACAATCATTAAGAGGTCAAGATATACATATATGATACCATCTTTATAGTGCAACCTTGTACATATGTTCTATATATTTTTTGCATATTTTTTATTATTTGCATTATATTTATTTTTATATTCGCTACAAGAAATTCCATCAAAGGCGACATATGGTATCGAAAACATCTACCTTGATCAAATCAAGGACGACATCTATTATATATATTAAGCAGGGGAGAAATCCCCACCCTCATTAGTTTCCCCCTGCCAATCCATCCCACATGTCCTTATATATTTCCCTAAATTCTCATCATACCCTTGCACTCTTTTCCAAATTACCAATGTACCATTATTATCTGCATATTTCATATCTGTCTGTGCCCTGTCATGCATGCCAATTACGTGTTGCATTCGGTTCGACCCATGATGAGGTCGATGATGTAGGGGTATGCCCTTCATGCTTACATAATCACATTGCTTCCCTCTTCCCACACGTAATCTCGTTGTTGGCTCCGCCATGCAACAAATCCCTTCAAATCCTAGAGGAAACTGTCGAACATCGACTTGCCGAGTCCCCTCCAACCACCATCAACTTCGAGCAAGATAACCTCAGGTCACCGGCGAGCCTAGCACGACAACTTCAGGTATGTGGTCTTGCACCCTCCCGCCGATCACCTGATTTGACACCTACTTGCATGTTACCATTGCAGCCCTGCACTAGGAATAGGAGCTCCTCTCCAACCACGTCAACACTCCTGTCCGGGAACATCCACGTGGACATCTGTATCTCCATGGACAACCCCAATACCTCCGATACCAAGCAGCCTCGAGGGTAAATTTATTGTCTTTGTCTTTCATAAATATGAGAACTTTTGTGATGAGTACAGATCAGGGAAAAAGATCTGAATAGACACTCTTCTACAAGAACAATATCTTGCAACTGCTTACAAATACAACACTTGATTTCATCTATACATAGCATCACATTTAATCGGAACATATTCAAACCTTGACAATGCTATTCAATCATCTCTGAATCTTGCATTGACACCTACTTGCATGTTACCATTGCAGCCATGCGCTGAGAATAGGAGCTCCTCTCCAACCACGTCAACACTCCTGTCCGAGAACATCCACGTAGAAATTTGTATCTCCATGGACAACTCCAATACCTTCGATACCCAGCAGCCTCGAGGGTAAATTTATTGTCTTTGTCTTTCATAGATACGAGAACTTTTGTGATGAGTAGAGATCAAGGAAAAAGATCTGAATAGGCACTCTTCTGCAAGAACAATATCTTGCAACTGCTTACGGATACAACAGTTGATTGCATCTATACTTAATGTCTCATTTAATCGAACATATTCAAACCTTCACAATGTTATTCAATCATCTATGAATCTTGCATTGACACCTACTTGCATGTTACCATTACAGCATTGCGCTGAGAATAGGAGCTCCTATCCAACCATGTCAACACTCCTGTCCGGGAACATCCACGTAGAAATCTTTATCTCCATGGACAACTCCAATACCTTCGATACCCAGCAGCCTCGAGGGGAAATTTATGGTCTTTGTCTTTCATAGATATGAGAACTTTTGTGATGAGTACAGATCAGGGAAAAAGATCTGAATAGGCACTCTCCTGCAAGAACAATATCTTGCAACTGTTTACAGATTCAGCAATTGATTGCATCTATACTTAACGTCGCATTTAATCGGAACATATTCAAACCTTGACAATATTATTCAATCATCTCTGAATCTTGCATTGACACCTACTTGCATGTTACCATTGCAGCCCTGCGCTGAGAATAGGAGCTCCTCTCCATCAACGTCAACAGTCCTGTCCGGGAACATCCATGTAGAAATCTATATCTCCATGGACAACTCCAATACCTCCGATACCCAGCAGCCTCGAGGGTAAATGTATTGTCTTTGTCTTTCATAGATATGAGAACTTTTGTGATGAGTACAGACAGGGAACAAGATCTGAATAGGCACTCTCCTGCAAGAACAATATCTTGCAACTGCTTACAGATACAACAGTTGATTGCATCTATACTTAACGTCGCATTTAATCGAACATATTCAAACCTTGGCAATGTTATTCAATCATCTTCGAATCTAGCATTGACACCTACTTGCATGTTACCATTGCAACACTGAGCTGAGAATAGGAGCTCCTCTCCAACCATGTCAACACTCCTGTCCGGGAACATCCACGTAGAAATCTGTATCTCCATGGACAACTCCAATACCTTCGATACCCAGCAGCCTCGAGGGAAAATTTATGGTCTTTGTCTTTCATAGATATGAGAACTTTTGTGATGAGTACAGATCAGGGAAAAAGATCTGAATAGGCACTCTCCTGCAAGAACAATATCTTGCGACTGCTTACAGATACAACAATTGATTGCATCTATACTTAACGTCGCATTTAATCAGAACATATTCAAACCTTGATAATATTATTCAATCATCTCTGAATCTTGCATTGACACCTACTTGCATGTTACCATTGCAGCTCCGCGCTACGAATAGGAGCTCCTCTCCATCAACATCAACATTCCTGTCCAGGAACATCCATGTAGAAATCTGTATCTCCATGGATAACTCCAATACCTCATATACCCAGCAGCCGAGATGGTAAATGTATTGTCTTTGTCTTTCATAGATATGAGAACTTTTGTGATAAGTACAGACAGGAAAAAAGATATGAATAGGCACTATACTTCAAGAACAATATCTTGCAACTACTTACAGATACAACAGTTGATTGCATCTATACTTAACATCGCATTTAATCGAACATATTCAAACCTTGATAATGTTATTCAATCATCTCTGAATCTTGCATTGATACCTACTTGCATGTTACCATTGCATTCCTGCGCTGAGAATAGGATCTCCTCTCCAACCACGTCAACACTCCTGTCCAGGAACATCTACGTAGAAATATGTATCTCCATGGACAACTCCAATACCTCCGATACCCAGCAGCCTCGAGGGTAATGTCTTTGTCTTTCATAGATATGAGAACTTTTGTGATGAGTACAGATCAGAGAAAAAGATCTGAATAGGCACTATCCTGCAAGAATAATATCTGCAACTGCTTACAGATACAACAGTTGATTGCATCTATATTTAATGTCGCATTTAATCGAACATATTCAAACCTTGATGATGTTATTCAATCATCTCTGAATCTTGCATTGACACCTACTTGCATGTTACCATTGCAGCACTACGCTGAGAATAGGAGCTCCTCTCTAACCATGTCAACACTCCTGTCTGGGAACATCCACGTAGAAATATGTATCTCCATGGACAACTCCAATACCTCTGATACCCAGCAGCCTCGAGGGTAAATTTATTGTCTTTGTCTTTCATAGATATGAGAACTTCTGTGATGAGTACAGATCAGGGAAAAAGATCTGAATAGGCACTCTTCTGCAAGAACAATATCTTGCAACTGCTTACAAATACAACGCTTGATTTCATCTATACTTAGCATCGCATTTAATCGGCACATATTCAAACCTTGACAATGTTATTCAATCATCTCTGAATCTTGCATTGACACCTATTTGTTTGTTACCATTGCAGTCATGCACTGAGAATAGGAGCTCTTCTCCAATCACGTCAACACTCCTGTCCGAGAACATCCACGTAGAAGTCTGTATATCCATGGACAACTCCAATACCTTCGATACCCAGCAGCCTCGAGGGTAAATTTATTGTCTTTGTCTCTCATATATATGAGAACTTTTGTAATGAGTAGAGATCAGGGAAAAAGATCTGAATAGGAACTCTCCTGCAAGAACAATATCTTGCAATGCTTACAGATACAACAATTGATTGCATGTATACTTAACGTCACATTAATCGAACATATTCAAACCTTGACAATGTTATTCAATCATCTCTAAATCTTGCCTTGATACCTACTTGCATGTTACCATTGCAGCACTGCGCTGAGAATAGGAGCTCCTCTCCAACCATGTCAACACTCCTATCCGGGAACATCCATGTAGAAATCTATATCTCCATGGACAACTCCAACACCTTCGATCCCCAACAGCCTCGAGGGTAAATTTATTGTCTTTTTCTTTCATAGATATGAGAGTTTTTGTGAGGAGTACGGATCAGGGAAAAAGATCTGAATAGGCACTCTCCTGCAAGAACAATATCTTGCAACTGCTTACAGATACAACAGTTGATTGCATCTATACTTAACGTCACCTTTAATCAGAACATATTCAAACCTTGGCAATATTATTCAATCATCTCTGAATCTTGCATTGACACCTACTTGCATGTTACCATTGTAGCCCTGCATTGAGAATAGGAGCTCCTCTCCATCTACGTCAATACTCTTGTCCGAGAACATCCATGTAGAAATCTGTATCTCCATGGACAACTCCAATATTTCTGATACACAGCAGCCTCAAATATATTGTCTTTGTCTTTCATTGATATGAGAACTTTTGTGATGAGTACATACAGAGAAAAAGATATGAATTGACACTCTCCTTCAAGAACAATTTCTTGCAACTGCTTACAGATACAACAGTTGATTGCATCTATGCTTAATGTCGCATTTAATCGAACATATTCAAACCTTGACAATGTTATTCAAACATCTCTGAATCTTGCATTGACACCTACTTGCATGTTACCATTGCAGCCCTACGTTGAGAATAGGATCTCCTCTCCAACCACATCAACACTCCTGTCCGGGAACATCCACGTAGAAATATGTATCTCCATGGACAACTCCAATACCTTCGATACCTAGGAGCCTCGAGGGTATTGTCTTTGTCTTTCGTAGATATGAGAACTTTTGTGATGAGTAAAGATCTGGGAAAATGTTCTGAATAGGCAGTCTCCTGCAAGAATAATATCTTGCAACTGCTTACAGATACAACAGTTGATTGCATCTATATTTAACGTCGCGTTTAATCGAATATATTCAAACCTTGAAAATGTTATTCAATCATCTCTGAATCATGCATTGACACCTACTTGCATGTTACCATTGCAGCACTGCGCTGAGAATAGGAGCTCCTCTCCAACCATGTCAACACTCCTGTCTGGAAATTCTTGAGCATGTAGATTAGTAACGCAAACTTAATTTCGCTAGAGTTGATTGAAAACTACTAAAAACCTTCTAATTGCACATTTTTAGCTTACAAATGTACATTTATATTTTATTTATTAGTCAAAGAACATTGTCAACTTTAATTTCTGAAAAATTGCTCTTTAAGTCATTTCCGTAATGTTTAACGATATGGGTAACTATATCAAGAGCATCTCCCTATTTGTACTAGGCGAAACAAGACTGATATCAATATTTAAGTCCATGACAACTTGACAACTTACCTCGGCATGGAGACAAGATGAAATGCGACCAAACAAACTATTTCACAGCAAATAAAAGCAAAACTTAATTACAATTTGAGAACATATCCAAGTCTAAAGTTCTCTTAATATAAATTAAGTAATCGATCTAACCCGTAACCGGCATGAAGCACTTCATATGAAAATAGTGAAGGACATGTTCTTCAATATTAATT
The DNA here is from genome assembly GCA_037367405.1 of Ottelia alismoides. Taxonomy (NCBI): domain Eukaryota; kingdom Viridiplantae; phylum Streptophyta; class Magnoliopsida; order Alismatales; family Hydrocharitaceae; genus Ottelia; species Ottelia alismoides. The sequence continues at coordinate 325,657 of JAZKJV010004781.1, read as the reverse complement.
TACATTCATTATTTAATAAAATTTATCATTTTTGTTATAAATTTCATAATGAATAGAAATACGACATTGAAGGAGGGAGAACATGCTCATACCATTGTTCTTTATATTAAGGAGTATGTTGATACTGATGGAATTATTTTTTTCATACTATACAACCGTATCTTACTGAGAAGCTAAGAAGAAAAAAAGACAAACATTATTTGTAATTAACGTTAGGGAAATTAATTTTAGAACTAATAAAAGAAAACACATCAAATTTCGTAACTTATTGTAATATTTGGCATTATAGCATATTTTTCATCAATTAATTAATGGTACATAGAAACAGTTTATTTTGTATCTAAATATATATAAAGATACATGTTTTCATTTTATTACGAATATAATATATAATTTCTTTTATTTTAGGATAAATAAATAGATATTTTTGCTTATTTTTTATGAATATGTTTGTATTCATAATTTAAAATCGATGTAGAATCATAGCTATAGTCAATTACAAATATATTTTAATCTATATGCCATTGTATACATATTCTATTAGTTCATGTTTTGATTTTAAAAGCACTAATAGTTGAATAATAAGATTTCGTATACATCTGCAATTGTGCACATCTTCAATTAAAATAGATACTTATTTTTATTGCGAATAAATTTGTAGATAAGAGTTCATTTTTTATTTTAGTGCAAATATGAACATTTAAGGATACATATTTTTTTCATTTTTTAGTTACCAATACATGTATGATTATCATTGTCATTTAAATTAGAAAGGATGTGATTGTATAGTTCTCTTGCATACAATTCCAGATTGAATTGATAGATTTACAACATAAGGCAAAAAATGCATCTCGATAGGTCGACATGGGAAGGGATGAAATAAAAATATAGCTTTAGTATTTTTAAATAAAATGAGTAGATAATTTAATGATAAAAATGACAGAAGTTACAATCATAAAATATAATTAAGAAAGGATGGTACACGAATATAACTTGTATTTTTATTATGTTTTTTATTCATTTAAAATAAGATATGATTTTATTTTAGAAAACTGATTTAATACAATATATCGAATATGAAAAGAGTCTAGGATAATATCGAATCTCCATACAAATGCTTCATTTACAAGGGCTAGAATATGAAAATAATAATGGCAGTATTAATTGAGAGTACTTGTTGTAGTATGAAATGAATCGAATGTGGAACATGAAAAGAATCAAGTAGTACAATTTCCAAGTGCTGGGATACTAAAGGTGTATTATACTTTTTTATTTTATCTTTATTGTAATTAAATATAGTATTTATTACACAATATTAAGTATTATTTATTTAATTCAACGGTTTAGGGACCCAATGGTAAGTGTAAAAAAACTATCTTGCATGTGATGTAATATGAAAAGAATCAAGTGTACTTGTGCAAAAACACCATGGTCTCACGTATGGGGCACACGAGCACCAGATCTGGGAACCTATTCATGGTTAAAAATGTAAAAGTATCAAAGTTGAGTTATGTGCTCTGACACATGTAATTGAGGATGACCTCTATGTGATATGTCAATGTCTAGATGCAAAAAGTCGATCGAAATAACATTCAAACGCTTGACCTTTTATTATACCAAAATTTGTTCAAAATGAGGCAAAATATTATCTATCATACGGGCAAAAATGATTCGAAGAATCGTATTGTGTGGCCCTTTTTTAAAACCATTTACAAAGATATATGTGCCCTTTTTGAAAACCTTTTACAAAGATATATGTGGTCCTCTTTGAAAATATTTTACAAAAATAACCTTATAGCACATGTGTAATGACATTTCTATCAGTAATTACAAATTGATAATTAATACTCGATATATGTCACGGGTTTGCACCCTAGTTTGTTTTAACGTCGAAATTTTCATTACTTCATCGACGTCTATACATTAATGTCGAGCATAAATAGAAAAAGTCGACATTTTATATATTTAAATATTGTAAAAGTCAATGAACGTTTGTTGAAATGGTGCATAACGTGTGTTTCTTTTTAAATTACCAAGCAGTTGGTTCCTCTTCCATGTTTACAACATATAGACACCTTTTAAATCCATCTATCAAATATGTATCTCTTCCCCCATTCCTATCATATCATCTAGGGTTTCTTACAAGCTCGGGACGGAGGCGAAAAGAGGCACCATCTATGGTTACCTGGAGAAAGCGCCGAGCATACGGTGTTGTGGTGAGGCAGTGTGGGCTGCTGGACATAGAGGGGTGGCACACGGGGCCGCAACGGGCGGAAAGGACGGTGCAGGGGACCGTATTGGCTAGTGATACAGGGATACAACTGGTGGGTGGCGAAACGAAGATGATAGGAGGGTCGCCGATGCTCAGGCTACAACAGAGGGTGATACTGTGACAAAGAAGGAACGGAGAGGTGTACGCGAGCCACAACGTTAGGGGATTGCATGGTTGCAGAGGGGTTATGGCAGTTGCCCAGGCTGTGGGCACGAGGAATGTTGTCGAAAGGAGCATCGGTGAGGCACTTGAAGGTGGAGCACCTTGGACTTGTTTGATCGAAGGTGAGGGTAGTGGTTGTTCCACAACGATGACCCAATGACTGTTCCTGGTACCTCCTAGAATTTTTATTTTGTTTAAAATTTGGAATTTCTCATTGATTTATATCTACTTTAACTTTATCTCTATTTTTTATACAGATGATATAACGCAACCACAACTCCCGTTGAAATCTGGTTTTACTTGAACATTTTGATTACGACAGATCAAATTGCCACAACCACATATCCTAAAATTGATAGATGCACAAATATGATGTCCAATGGATTTTGCAGGGAGGAAAATACAGTTGGACCCTATAATATTATCTACGGGAAGATATGACTATTTAAATATGCAATGGATTTTTGAATATTATTTTATAATAAATATAATATATACATATGATTCATAGCAGGGAAAACAAAAAAGAAAAATAATCAAGAAAATTTTGCAAAGGTCGTTTTGCCATTATAGTCGACGTTCAATCCTCGTTTTTTTGTAGATCAAGGTGGACGTTTAGACGTCATCCAAAACTATTAACGACATCTTTAAATAGTTAATCTTCTAAGCTCGATGTTTGAACGTCGACCTTGGTGAGGGTCCAAGGTCGACGTTTGTTGATAAATGTTGACTTAGCATAGGGTGATGCTGAGGCGACATATCTTGGCGATGTTAAACAAATGTCGATATAGGTTATGGCGACGTTAAAATCGATCTAACTCGACGTTTCTAAACATTTGGTGTTGGATACATGTTCTCGTCATCTTTGGACTTCGGTACCCATCTGATCGACATCATATTCTTCCTTATCCCGATTTATCCCCTTCATCAATCTTCAAATGCTTTCTACACTCCCCTCGAGTGTAGCTTGTTGTGATTGTTTGTTGTGATTATTATTAGATGTCGGAAGCACAAAATGAGCATAATACAAATCCTACATCATGGGCTAATGTAGCAAAAAAGGATCAAATATTAGATCTTGATGAACAAGCATCCAAAAAACGTCAAAGGAAAGAATGTTCTTAGGTATGGAAACATCTCACAAAAGTTGGCCTTGTAAAAGGTAGAGAATTGTGCATATGCAACCACTGCAAAAAACTGTTGACATGTGGCAATAAAGGGTGAACAAGTAACCTTGATCAACATTTGCAATAAAATCATTTGTATTACAAGAAACAAGTTATAGTGGGCTTTGTAGACTATGTTAAAGTTTACCAATTCTAAGCAAGGTACTTTAATTTTTAAATAGAAATTTGATCAAGAAAGAAACAAAGATTATTTGCTGAAATGGATTATTTGAGGTGCACAATCATTTAGAGTTGTTGAAAACCCAAGATTTCGAACTTTTCTTGGAAATTTACAATATAAATACAAAGCTTGATGTCACTTCACATTGAAAATAGATAATGAGAAGATGTATGATACAGCGAAGAAAGAGCTGATGGAATTGCTAAAAAATCATTTTGAAGAATTTGCATTACCACCAATATGTGATCATCCATTCAGTATTTGGGTTACTTATCTTTCACGGGACATTTTATTAACCACCAATGGGTGTTGCAGAAGAAGGTTTTGAGTTTTTCTCTACTTTCTTTGCATTGTACCAGTGAAAACATTGCCGACATGATAATGAATTGCTTAAATGATTGGAACATGGATAAGTCACGCACAATTGCGGCTGACAATGCCTCCACAAATGACGTGGAAGTAAGAAATTTATTAGAGCAAGATTCCTTACTATTTAAAGGTTCTTTTTTCATGTGCTAGTTGGGCACACATTCTCTACCTCATTGTCCGGGATGGCTTGTCAGAAATTAAGTATATAATCACCAAAATACATAACTTGGTGAAGTGAGTGAAATATTCTAATAGAATATTGCAGGACTTCCTTGACATTGCTCAACAATAAATGGTTGAGATTGGATGTCAGTATGAGGTGGAATTCTACATTCTCGATGCTTGAATCTGCCTTATTGTAACAAAAAGTATTTAATCGTTTAAAAGGTCATGATTGTCAAATATCAGATACAGCTTCTTGTTGAATGGAAAAAAGAAGAGATGATTTGTGGAATTTTAGAAAGCTTCTATAGCACCACCAAAATCTTTTCTAGACAAAAATATGCTATGAGAAACTCATTCTTTAGCTTGATTTTTGAGATTGAAAAGGATTTGACTATACTTAAAGATCACAAGGATAGTTCTATCAGGAATATGGTAGTGAAATTGTATGCAAACTTTGACAAGTATTGAAGAGATATGGATGGAATGTTACCTTGGGCAATTGCAACGGTCTTGGATCCTCGTTACAAGTTCAAATCTTTAAAATTCTCCTATGAGGCACTTTATCATGAAAGTGAATTTGTGGAATATGTGATACAACATGCCTTCTATAGACACTTCGAAGAGTATGCCTTGAAGTATGAAATAAATCCATTTGAAGAGCATGCATCTTCATGTACCTTTTATCATTAGAAGACATGTACAACAAAGAAAAAAGAAGATATGCAAAGCAAATTCCGCAAGTAAAGGAAAGATTTGAGCGCTTCAGAATATGGGAAAAGTGAGATTGAATTGTATTTGGGAGAAAACTTCGCAGATGAAGTGGACGATGATCATTTTAACATCTTGAAATGGTGGAAAGTTTATTTAAGCAAATATATTATATCCCTTCTAGCTCGTGATGTCTTAACGATACCGATCTCTACAATTGCTCCGGAGAGTGATTTTAGCACTGATGGAAGAGTTCTTGATCAATACTATAGTAGACTCAATCCCATTGTAAAGCCTTGAACTTGGCATATCTCGGATCCTATATAATAAGATCCGGCTCGTCAAGAGAAAACCAACGAAATTTGTTTCGTGTGAATCGGACTTCGTTTCGAATTGTTATGATTTTCTGAAGAAAGAGAAGTCATTAATCCATAATGACTGTTATTAAGACTAATTAAACATGATTAAAGAAATTAATGACGATTGAAATCCGCTAATGATCATTAGTAAACACTAATCAATAGTTAACAAAAGATAAGCGTAAGCCGCAAAAGTTAAATCGCGGTTAGTGAAAGTTAATCACGATTAGTGTTAATTAAGCGTCATTAGCGAATCTAGAATCCTCTAGAATGTTCTAACTTAAGCTCCAAGTTTGGGATAAATTTTGGCTAAATCCATGGGCCGCTAAACCATGGTTAAGGTCTAAACCATGGTTTTCTAACCATGGTTAGTGGTTTTCTGGGGCCTATAAATAGACCCCCCTACCCATTCATTCTCTACGATTTCCACTACCATCACCACCCCAAGGGCTAGGGTCGAGAGATCAGGAGGAGGAGTGGGAGGCGAGGGAGGAGCGCTAGCGAAGCGCTACCAGGAGAACGAGGAGGAGAAAGGTATGATCCTCTCTTAGTTACTTCGTAAGCTAGGCTTTCAATTCATACTCTTGTTCTTCCAAGTTTTGTTTTGATTCATATTTCTTTTCGATTCGTTTTCCTGTTGTGGTTCAAGGAGAAATCTGTGTAACACCTTACTTAGGTGCGGGCGGCTATGCACGTCAGTGACCCTGTGATTCGTCACACGTTCACTCATCTAAGATGTGTGGTGTCTACCGATTCTCCATCGTTTATGTTTCTATTCTTCGCTTTATGCTTTTATAGTTATTTTGATGGAGAAATCTGTGTAATACCCTACTTAGGTGCGGGCGGCTATGCACGTCAGTGACCCTGTGATTCGTCACACGTTCACTCACCTAAGATGTGTGGTGTCTACCGGTTCTTCATCTCTTGTTATTCTTTCAGTTTCGTTGTTATTTTCCTCTCGATTGATTTTATAGAGGAAACTTTTTTCGTTTTTATTTTGAAATATGTCCCGATATAAGGGGAAACTCTGCCGAAATTTTCCGAGAAATATGTCCCGATATAAGGGGAAACTCTGCCGAAATTTTTCGAGAAATATGTCCCGATATGAGGGGAAACTCTGCCGAAATTTTAAGAGAAAATATGTTCTTGACGTTCTTCGTATTCTTCGTATTCTTCGCGTTATTCGCGTTCTTCGTTCGTTCTTCGTGTTCTTAACATGTTCTTAGCGTTTTGATACGAAAAATGAAATTCGATCTTTTCAGGAGCCTTAAAATAGCCTTTCTAAAAACGAAACTCGATAAAGTCTTGCATACACGAGAGAGAGCTCGATTAGGTAACGAAATCCTTCCTTTTGCTGTTGGGTTTTCATACGAAATTATTGAAATTCTTGATTTTATGTTCTTTGCTACGAAGAACCCTAACTTTGGTTATTTTTGAAAAAGTCTGAAGAATTGCTTTGTGATTCCCACTAAAATAAGATTTACGCATCAAATTGATGCGTTGGCTCTGAAAGTTAGGGTTTGGGAGTTAAAATAGGCATAAATAGGAGTATACATATGGTTATGAATAATATATATATGAGTCGATACTAAGTACTGCGGTTTATGCAAATCAAAGACTTAACGAAAGAATTACATCATGTGAATTGGTGTGATTTGAGTTGGATCCTGAAAAGGATCATGTGTCACGATAAGGATGACTGGGAGTAGTACTACAGGTCGGGCATGCAACCTGTAGGTTGTCGGAAGGAACCCGTATTGGCGTTTCCCTACCTAGGTGGTACACGGTTGCCCTGTTATGATAAGTGCGCACAAATTGAATGTTTTGCAACGCGTGGTACCGGGAGCCAATATATTCGGGTTGGAACGACGGAAGATGTGGTCGTGCCATGTGGAGGCACGGGTGGTTCAATAGCGGCTGGGTTACGATAACATGTATTTAAAGCCGCTAGGTTATATGATTAAATGTTAGCCTGAGATTTTAAGCATCCGAGTCCTCGAGGACGGTGTGCTCATTTGTTTTTTTCCAGGCTGAGGGTTGAGACCCTGTTTAAAAAAAAGAAAAAGAAATTATCAGGGTAGTATTGGAGGATTGGTTGAGGCGACGTGCAGCGGCACAAGCTTACCAAGATCAACGCAATCTCCAATCCCGAAGTGTCCACATTTTTGGAGTCCAAGAATTGTGGGGTTCCCCTGGACTAATCCCTGATGTGGAATAGAAAGGAATAGGACTTAAATTAATGAAAAGGAATGAAATTTTTGTGATATCAAGTTTTGAAAAATTACACAATTTGTTTGCTTTTCCTCTTCTTCGTTACTTAGCATTCGCTAATTTTATCCTATGATTTATGGAAAACCCAACAGGTGTTGGTGAGCCATCGCAAGGACTTTAAAAATTCATCCGGCTTACATACTAGACATCCAGCCAGTCACAGTAGCTTTACTCTTCAAGGTAGTTAGTAATCTTTTGTATATTTTCCTTTTAAAGCTGATGTACATGTAATGGTTATAGTGGGACAGTGTATCATCTAAACTTTATTTTGTGAATGGAAAAGTGTTGAAATACTTTCTTCCGAGTATTTTTATTTGCAATATGAATGTTAGTTGTGATTGCTGAATAAATTATTGCTGAGTAACCAGATCCGGATATGGGAGGATCCGACGGCCTGGGAAACGGGGTCGTGACAGATTGGTATCAGAGCCCGGTTACTCCAGTAATTTATTTAGTAATTAATAACTATGAGCGGTATTCAGAAACTAAGGTTGTATTAAGATCCTTTGATCTTAATAAATGACTGCAGTACCATTCACAAGTCATTGTCCCTTATGTACATCATGCTAAGACATATAGGATCTGACCTTTGACCTTGACTCATCCCAGGATCATGGCAGACCAAGACATGTCTAGACAATTAGCGGCTATGATGGCAATGCTCCAAGACATGGGGCAAAGGCAACAAGCATTGGAGGAGAGGCTCAATGCACAGGCTGAGGGACCTGAGGCATCTAAGCCTGCAGATGCTAGGATTGAAGGTTCTGTCCATCTTTCTGAGGAAGAATCTAGTTACCATCCTTCAACTGAGTCTACTCCTACCCCGGTTGAAGGAGCAATGGAGAAGGCCCTTCTTAGACACCAAACATTACTAGATAATTACCGAAAGGGAAAAATTCCTCGATTCAAAGGTGTAGAGACACCTGCCGAGGCTGAATTATGCCTTGATGATGTCAGTAGGATGTTGAGAATAATACACGCACCAGCAGATACTTGGGTGCACTTTGCTGATTACTCCTTAGCAGACTATGCAAGACGATGGTGGAGAGCAATTTCCAAGAAGTTAGCAGACCCTGTTCCATGGGATATCTTCAAAGAGAGGTTCCGATCTCACTTTTGTCCCTCTCATTGGGAAGAATTAAAAAGAAGAGAGTTGGCTTCTCTGAATTAGGGTTCTAAGACTGTACGAGATTATCATATCCACTTTACTGAGCTACTACGGTACTCACCAGCTCTAGAAGCTTCACCACAAGAGTGTCTTACTAAATTTGTTAGCGGTCTTCAGGGAGATTTACGAGAAAAGCTTATTGGTTTTAGAGCCACAACCGTAGATGAAGCAATGGACATCGCCTCTCGTATTGAGATGGAGAGGGATGAAAACCGCCAAAGAAGAAGTTTCCACTTTAATGGTGAACCATCCAAAAGCAAGGCACATTATAATCGTAGAGATCGTCGCTATCATCCAGCCAGTTCCAATATAAACTCACCACAGACCTTGGGTCAGGAATTATCAGGAAGAAAGGGTTTCTCTAGACCTCCACTATATCCTCGCGACTCAGCAGCAGGAGCTAGCACCTCTGTGGCTGGATCTTCAGCTCAAACAGGAGCACGCGTGTGTTTTTACTGTCATCAGGAAGGTTACATCAAGAAAGATTGTCCGAAGTTGAGAGGTTCAGGATTTAAATCAACCCCAATTAATAGTATAACATCCACCTCGAGCAATGGAGCAACACATGGAGGAAGACATGGTAGAGGTCGAGGCTCACAAGGAGCGTCTCCTACACAACAACCACCACAAAGTGTTGCGGGTTCTAGCTTGTATATTCCTAATGGCCAGCTCAATGCAATTACTGAAGAACAAGCCTACAATTCAGGCACAGTCGTACGAGGTACTGTTACTATTCATGGCTTTTTAGTACATGCCTTATTTGATTCTGGTGCATCACATTCATTCATTGCTCGACGGTTAGTACCCACTTTGGGTAAGATACCAGTAGAAGTACAACATTCCTATCTGATCAAAGGACCAGGAGGACAAGTATTTATAATCCGAGAAATCCTGGATAATTGTATAATACTGATAGCAGGACATCAGTTACCTGTTTCACTACTACTAATCGAAATGGAGGACTTTGATCTTATACTAGGAATGGGTTGGTTAGAAAGGCATCATGCATGTCTTGATTGTTTCCAGAAGACAGTAACATTCCACCTTCCTAACTCGATAGAGTTCCAGTTATTTGGAAAGACATCCAATGATAATATCAAATATATCTCTACATTGAAGGCACAACAGTTGTTAGAGCAAGGGTACCAAGGTTATTTAGCTTATGTATCCACTACATCAGGGTCAGAAAGAATGATAGAAGATGTGCCTATAGTATGCGAGTTTCCTGATGTATTTCCAGAGGAACTACCTGGATTACCACCTAAGCGAGAGATTGAATTTGAAATCTCTCTCATACCTGATACTCAACCTATCTCTATCCCTCCGTATAGGATGGCACCAGCTGAGTTACGAGAGTTAAAGGTACAATTGCAAGAACTGTTAGATAAAGGATTCATTCGTCCTAGTACTTCACCATGGGGTGCACCTGTCTTATTTGTTAGGAAAAAGGATGGGTCGATGTGGTTGTGCATTGACTATAGACAACTAAACAAGAGGACAATAAAGAACAAGTATCCTCTTCCAAGAATAGATGATCTCTTTGATCAGTTACAAGGTTCAACTGTGTATTCCAAGATTGATTTAAGATCTGGATACCATCAGTTGAAAATTAAAGATACAGATATTCCCAAGACAGCGTTTCGAACTAGATACGGACATTATGAATTCTTAGTTATGCCTTTTGGACTAACAAACACCCCAGCAGCCTTCATGGATCTCATGAATAGAGTATTCAAGGAGTTCTTAGATCACTTTGTAGTAGTCTTTATTGATGATGTGCTTATTTACTCCAAGGATAAGTATCTGCATGAACATCATCTCAGGAAGGCACTTGAAACTCTAAGGAAGAACAAACTGTATGCTAAATATAGCAAATGTGATTTCTGGCTATCTGAAGTATCTTTCTTAGGCCATGTTATTTCTGGGGAAGGTATATCAGTTGATCCTACAAAGGTTAGTGCAGTGATGAGTTGGGAACGCCCGAAGACTGTCACAGAAATACGACCTTTTCTGGGTTTAGCTGGATATTATAGAAGATTCGTGAAGGACTTTTCACAGATAGTATTGCCAATGACTAGACTAACTCAAAAGGAGGTCCCATTCTTATGGTCTGATACATGTGAAGCTAGTTTTCAGACACTGAAAGAATGCCTAACATCTGCACCCATCCTGACTCTACCCTCCGGGAGTGAAGGGTTTACAGTGTACACTGACGCATCTAAAGAAGGACTTGGGGCGGTTCTTATGCAACATGGTAAGGTAGTTTCATATGCATCACGACAGCTCAGGACACATGAGAAGAACTACCCAACACATGACCTTGAATTAGCTGCCGTAGTTTTCGCTTTAAAGATATGGAGACACTACCTGTATGGTATTACTTTTGAAATCTTCACCGATCATAAAAGCTTGAAATATCTGTTTGATCAAAAGGAGCTCAATATGAGACAGAGACGGTGACTAGAGTTGTTGAAAGATTATGATTGCACTATCTCCTACCACCTTGGTAAGGGGAACGTCGTAGCAGATGCACTTAGCAGAAGAACTTATTCACCCGGGTTAGTGAGTGCTATCCACTTCTGGGGTTTACTATCAACGTTAAGCGAATGGAAACCATTTGATAGTAGTGTTGATACTATAACTATTTCTCATCGATACAAACCAGAGATATGGGATAAAATAAAGAAAGGACAGGAGGATGATCCAGTCCTTAAAGACTTGAAACAACAACTTGAGAAGAATGAGATAGAGAGATTCCAGATACAAGATAGGTTACTATATAACCATCACAGAGCTTGTGTACCAGACATACCTGAATTGAGGAAAGACATTTTACGTGAAGCTCATTGTTCTAGATTATCTATTCATCCAGGAATTACGAAGATGTATAAGGATCTTCATTCATACTTTTGGTGGTCGGGAATGAAGAAAGATGTTGCTGAGTTTGTGAATTCATGTTTCACTTGCCAGCAAGTAAAGGCTTCACACCAAAAGCCACCAGGATTATTGCAACCCCTCCCTATACCTGAATGGAAATGGGAAAGCATTTCCATGGATTTCGTTACTGGCTTACCTCAGACGACTGGTAGTAAAGATAGTATCTGGGTTATAATAGATCGTCTGACAAAGGTAGCACACTTCATTCCGATAAACTTATCTCACTCCAGGCCAGCTGGCTGAGTTATATATTACACATGTGATTCGCCTCCATGGTATCCAGAAGGACGTAGTTTCTGATCGAGATTCACGATTCACCTCACACTATTGGGAGAACTTCATGAAAGCCTTAGGCACACAACTATGCTTGAGTACAGCATATCATCCACAAACAGATGGTCAGTCAGAACGTACGATTCAGACACTAGAGGATATGCTACGAGCATGTGCCTTAGAATGGAAGGGATCATGGATTAAACATTTACCTCTTGCAGAATTCACCTACAATAATAGTTACCATACAAGTATTGGCATGGCACCATTTGAAGCACTATATGGACGAAGGTGTACTACTCCTTTGTGTTGGCAAGAGGTCGGAATAAAGAACCTTTATGATTCAGATAGACTTCAGGAGACACAGGAAGCTGTAGAACTTGCTAGAAAAAGACTATTAACTGCCTAGAGTCGCCAGAAAAATTACAGTGATACCAGGCGAAGAGACCTTGAATTTGAGATAGGTGACTTTGTATTTCTCAAAGTATCACCTATGAAGGGTGTCCAGAGGTTTGGCTTGCATGGGAAGTTAGCACCCAGGTTCGTGGGTCCCTTTGAAATTATTCAACGGATTGGAAAAGTTGCCTATAGACTTGCACTTCCTCCACATCTTTCGGCAATACATGATATATTTCATGTATCAAATCTGAGAAAGTACATTAGGGATCCAGAGCATAAGATAAGTTATGATGATTTACATGTTGAGCCAGACTTGACATACCAAGAGATACCTGTGCAAATACTTGAAAGGGATATCAAGAAGTTGAGAAACAAAGAGGTGCCTCTAGTTAAAGTATTGTGGCGAAACCAAGAGTTTGAAGAAGCCACATGGGAACCTAAGGCAGAAATGAGAGAGAGAAACCCGTACTTGTTTGAATGATAACATTATGCATTATGTATATGTTCATTTTAAATGACATGACGTTCATTCTCTTTAAGGTTGTTATGGTTTTAATCCTCTTTAAGGTTATTATGCCTGCATTTCTAGTCTCGAGGACGAGACTTCCTTTAAGGTTGTTATAATTGTAAAGCCTTGAACTTGGCATATCTCGGATCCTATATAATAAGATCCGGCTCGTCAAGAGAAAACCAACGAAATTTGTTTCGTGTGAATCGGACTTCGTTTCGAATTGTTATGATTTTCCAAAGAAAGAGAAGTCATTAATCCATAATGACTGTTATTAAGACTAATTACACATGATTAAAGAAATTAATGACGATTGAAAGCCGCTAATGATCATTAGTAAACACTAATCAATAGTTAACAAAAGATAAGCGTAAGCCGCAAAAGTTAAATCACGATTAGTGAAAGTTAATCACGATTAGTGTTAATTAAGCGTAATTAGCGAATCTAGAATCCTCTAGAATGTTCTAACTTAAGCTCCAAGTTTGGGATAAGTTTTGGCTAAAATCATGGGCCAAAACCATGGGCCGCTAAACCATGGTTAAGGTCTAAACCATGGTTTTCTAACCATGGTTAGTGGTTTTCTAGGGCCTATAAATAGACCCCCCTACCCATTCATTCTCTATGATTTCCACTACCATCACCACCCCAAGGGCTAGGGTCGAGAGGTCGGGAGGAGGAGTGGGAGGCGAGGGAGGAGCGCTAGCGAAGCGCTGCCGAGAGAACGAGGAGGAGAAAGGTATGATCCTCTATTAGTTACTTCGTAAGCTAGGCTTTCAATTCATACTCTTGTTCTTCCAAGTTTTGCTTGTGATTCATATTTCTTTTCGATTCGTTTTCCAGTTGTGGTTCGAGGAGAAATCTGTGTAACACCCTACTTAGGTGCGGGCAGCTATGCACGTCAGTGACCTGTGATCGTCACACGTTCACTCATCTAAGATGTGTGGTGTCTACCGATTCTCCATCGTTTATGTTTCTATTCTTCGCTTTATGCTTTTATAGTTATTTTGATGGAGAAATCTGTGTAATACCCTACTTAGGTGCGGGCGGCTATGCACGTCAGTGTCCCTGTGATTCGTCACACGTTCACTCACCTAAGATGTGTGGTGTCTACCGGTTCTTCATCTCTTGTTGTTCAGTATATTCTTTCAGTTTCATTGTTATTTTCCTCTCGATTGATTTTATAGAGGAAACTCTTTCCGTTTTTATTTTGAAATATGTCCCGATATAAGGGGAAACTCTGCCGAAATTTTCCGAGAAATATGTCCCGATATAAGGGGAAACTCTGCCGAAATGTTCCGAGAAATATGTCCCGATATGAGGGGAAACTCTGCCGAAATTTTAAGAGAAAATATGTTCTTGATGTTCTTCATGTTCTTCGCGTTCTTCGCGTTCTTCGTTCGTTCTTCGCGTTCTTAACATGTTCTTAGCGTTTTGATACGAAAAATGAAATTCGATCTTTTCAGGAGCCTTAAAATAGCCTTTCTAAAAACGAAACTCGATAAAGTCTTGCATACACGAGAGAGAGCTCGATTAGGTAACGAAATCCTTCCTTTTGTTGTTGGGTTTTCATACGAAATTATTGAAATTCTTGATTTTATGTTCTTTGCTACGAAGAACCCTAATTTTGGTTATTTTTGAAAAAGTCTGAAGAATTTCTTTGTGATTCCCACTAAAATAAGATTTACGCATCAAATTGATGCGTTGGCTCTGAAAGTTAGGGTTTGGGAGTTAAAATAGGCATAAATAGGAGTATACATATGGTTATGAATAATATATATGTGAGTCGATACTAAGTACTGTGGTTTATGCAAATCAAAGACTTAACGAAAGAATTACATCATGTGAATTGGTGTGATTTGAGTTGGATCCTGAAAAGGATCATGTGTCACGATAAGGATGACTGGGAGTAGTACTACAGGTCGGGCATGCAACCTGTAGGTTGTCGGAAGGAACCCGTATTGGCGTTTCCCCACCTAGGTGGTACACGGTTGCCCTGTTATGATAAGTGCGCACAAATTGAATGTTTTGCAACGCGTGGTACCGGGAGCCAATATATTCGGGTTGGAATGACGGAAGATGTGGTCGTGCCATGTGGAGGCACGGGTGGTTCAATAGCGGCTGGGTTACGATAACATGTATTTAAAGCCGCTAGGTTATATGATTAAATGTTAGCCTAAGGTTTTAAGCAACCGAGTCCTCGAGGACGGTGTACTCATTTGTTTTTTTCCAGGCTGAGGGTTGAAACCCTGTTTAAAAAAAGAAAAAGAAATTGTCAGGGTAGTATTGGAGGATTGGTTGAGGCGACGTGCGGCAGCATAAGCTTACCAAGATCAACGCAATCTCCAATCCCGAAGTGTCCACAGCTTCGGAGTCCAAGAATGGTGGGGTTCCCCTGGACTAATCCCTGATGTGGAATAGAAAGGAATAGGACTTAAATTAATGAAAAGGAATGAAATTTTTGTGATATCAAGTTTTGAAAAATTACACAATTTGTTTGCTTTTCCTCTTCTTCGTTACTTAGCATTCGCTAATTTTATCCTATGATTTATGGAAAACCCAACAGGTATCGGTGAGCCATCGCAAGGACTTTAAAAATTCATCCGGCTTTGACGAATCCGATAATGATGCTTTTAATAATGTGTTTTTATCGTATTGTGCGTTGTAGGCGGCAATCGGAAACGGTCAAGAAAATACCACAAATAATTTGTTAAATTTTGATCTCGTGGTTTTATGTTTATTTAACTTGGGCAAGTCCCAAGGTCGATCACAAGGAGGCAAAGGAACAACCTAGAATTAAGTCTATCAAAGTTCGAGTTCGGTTTTCGAGGCGGTCTTTTTTGGAATTTTCAATGCAATAGAGGATGCAAAATGCAAATTTGGCCTTATTTCAGGGACTAAAATGTAAATGTCAACCAAACAATGTCCGAAAATTATGAAACTTGGCCGAGATGTAAAGTACGATGAAATAAGTGCACTATAATTTTTTTGGAATTTTTGGATGCAATATGAATTTTTTATGGATTTTTAAATGCAAACAAAATGATTTTTAATATTTAATTTTAATAAATATCAAACCTACTTATTTTCGAGAATCAAAATTACTTGAGATCTATCACTAGGTGATGGATCTCAGAAAAATCCTAAACCTCAAAAATGTGGGGTTTAATGTCTATTAGAAATTAAATACTAAAATATGCTAAATGATTTTTACAGGACAAAATATGCATGCAAATACAAATCTTTTTGGGCACAATGTTAAGAATAATTAACTCTACAATATGTGATTTTTCGGGAATTTTTAGAGCAACGGTTAATCACTTATCAATTTCAGAGCAGAAAATGGGTAAAATATGCCAATTTTCACAAAACGAATATTTATTAATTAACCGTTCGTCACAAAAATATCCACAACATGTCAAAGCGTAGAGAGTCAATTAACAAACATCACGCTATTTTTAGATTGATAAAATAATGTAAAGAAAGGGTCCACAATCACAGGGGAACACAGGGGTACAGATGCAAATACTATAAATAAATATAAAAGCAGAGGGGGGGACTTTTGTGTAATTACCGATAGTCTGGAGGGCTCTTCCGCAATTTTCCCAAGGGAGCACGTGCCTTGCGCGTGCTCCTTGGGCGGCTGTACTGAGGCGCGAATAGAAGGAGCTCCGGGGGGTTTGATGCAATTTACCCAGCGGGTCACGTGCGGATCACGTGACCCCTGGATAGCTTGCTGGAGACGTTCCCCGCGCACGTGCCGCGCACGTGCCGGGGCCTCGGGCGTCGAGCCCGGCCGGCGAAGGGGCGGAGGAAAGGCTGGAGTCGGTGGAGAAACCCGGCGGAGGTGCTGACGTCGAGGTCGATGAAGCGATGCTGAGGGCGTAGCACCGGTTAAGGTGCGGTTGTCGGCGAAGCCTGATGAAGAAGGTGGCGCTGGAGTTGATGAAGGTCCCCCGTGGCCGACACACGGCCGGCGGTCGTCGAGGAAGAGGGCTCGGTGGCGTAGCAGGTCGGGGAGGACGGCGTAGCGGCGTGAAGTTGAAGGTGGTGGTGACGACCGAGGTTGGCGATGGTGTCGACGGCGTGGTAGTGGCGAGGCGGCGTAAACCGCGAAAGAGAGAGAGATAGAGAGAGAGAGAGGGGGTCTACCTGGACGAAGCTCGACGGTCGTCGTCCGGAGCGAGCAGCTTTGTTGGAGGAGAGCTGCGACGAGGTGCGAATCACCTCGGATCACGCCAAGCAGGGAGATATGCCAGTGCTGTCACCATCGGGAGGAGCTCCTTGGCTGTTGAACGGCGGATGCGTTTGAGGGAGGCGGCGGTGGTTCTTAAATAGGCTGGGTTGGGTGACCGGCGATGGCAGGAGATCGGTGGCGAGATCTGGGGGATGCGGAGGAGGTGAGATCGGGTTGACGAGGGTCGGATTGGGGCGGCGCGAGATCGAAGGAGGATTCGATCGGTGGCGGAGATTTTTGTGGGATTCGACGGGGAAGGAGATCTCCGGCGAGATTCGCGGGATGCGCGGAGAAAATCGCGGGGGCGGCGCGGCAGTGGAATTGGGAAAGGAGGCGGTGGCGGCTTTCCAAAGGGGGCTGAGGAAGGAGACGAGCAGTGGCCGTCCGATCAGCCGAGATTGGACGGCCCCTGATGAGACACGCGGCGGCACCAGAAGGGGAGAGGTGGAGGCACGTGCGGAGCACGTGCCTGGGGAGGCACGTGCGACGCACGTGCGGTCTTATTAATTTTTTTTTAAAATTAATTTTTAATTTTTTTTAATATAAAACGAATACATAAATAAACCCAAAAATGGCTGACACGTGGCGGCCTCTGGGGCTGCCACGTGTCAGCACCAGAAAATTCAGAAAGTAATTGTTTTGTAAAATCGAAAATAAATAGTAAATGACCTCGAATCGAAAAACTTTCTTCACGAAAATTGCTCGTCTCGATGAGATCTACAACTTTCATGAAGACATCAACACCAAAATCGGTCAAATGTAAAAAGTGAATTTTTGGGGTATCCTATGTACATAGAATACCTTGATTTTTGGGTTTTATATTTTTCTATGTCATTTTTAAACATGATAAAAATCCGGAAAAATATGGAAAAATCTAAGATAAATAAAAGACACTTAATTCTAATTTTTTTTGGATTTTTATTGATTAAGAAAATATATACATAAAATACAAGGTCAAAGCCGCGAAAATGTACAATGTACAAAAGAGGCCCAAAACCCAACTTTCACATATGAGCTCCGATTCACTTGAACTTGGTCTTGTTTTGAAGGTAATTGAATGTACATTAGTTCAAAAGTGAGTAGGATTCAATCGGACACTGGATGTGGGAGATATGTGGCTTTTAGTCCGAAAATCCTAAAATTAGGGTTTGGGTTTTTGGTCCACTTATTTGGGTTAGTTATTTTTTTGTATTTTTCCTTTATTCTTGTTAGTGATATGTACACAGTGGAAGTGGTTTTGAGTTATTCGGAGTTAGCATGAATGAGTTAAAAATCTGGGAAGTTAGGCTTATTTACAGGTCAATTTGGCTTGGATTTTTGGCTTCTTATTTTGTGCAGATTTTTGTGTTAAAATGCAATTCTTATGGAAACATGCATGGATGCTAATTATGCAAAATAAATGCAAGAATGCTGTTGATTTTAAGGGTTTTTAGCTTAATAAATGAGATTTAGAGTGATGAATACGAGATTCATCATCCCCCTATACTTAAACCATGCTCGTCCATGAGCATAAAAAAAGAAATGCCATGAGGTGAAATGAGATTGGGTTCCAAACCAAGACCATGAGCTGAAGGTGAAAGTGAACCTAAACTCAACCTTTGGATTATTTGTGTGTCGGAACTTCTGTGAGACTTAGAATTTTAAAATCAACAGCCCTCAAGTTCTACACATCATTGTTACAGTTTCGGCTCAGAAGTCATCTTAGATCAATCATCTTCTCAAAGTATACTCTTTGAACATTGAATAACCGACTCTTGTGTGTGAAATATTTTAGCTCTTCCCACCCAGAATGCCGGACTACCGCGCAAGCCTCCTCTCCAATAACTCGTCCTCGGGGAGTCAGGTATTTCCTTCTAAGGTCTGTCGCGCTGTGTTCACAATCGAATTGGGGGGAGAAGATAGAAGAATGAGAAAAGAACTGGAGGGTGGTCAGTGTAGTCACCTCTCCTTGTGAAGATGGCCAGTGTAGCCGAGTCTCCACCAAGATCTGCAGGTTTCTGGGAGCTTGGACCTTTTTGGTCAGATTTTATTTGGTAGTTGCTTCTTTGTATTTGGAATTTTTGGTGGTTCTGCTTGGATCTTGTTGTGCCCCTACGGATATAGCATCTTTTTTTCCGTACATTTTTTGGGGTCTTAGAAAAAATTGTGCCCAGCCGTCCATCCCTTTTCCGAAGCTTTATTTCAACCCGTACTCCGGTCTTTAGATTTCCACGCTACCAGAAAAGAAACTCACACAGTCTTCCAACATCCCGTCTGAGTTGAGCTAAGTGCATAGTGCGAGAGTACAAATTAATTCCCTATTCCAGAGTTGTACCCAGAATGAAGAGACCAGGTTAGACACTAAGAGTCAAACGCTGTACATTGTCATATGGAACTCAAAGAATTAAGTCAACGACCTGAAGACTCTAAAATTCCATTTCTCGGTGAAGTTCCTCTGAAAATTAGGTGGATTAAGGTTAAGTCCAGACCACTCTCGGTTTCGGCTCATAACTCGGTTCAGAACCCAAAGACTTTTCACATATGCAAATGCGATGCTTGATGAGATGTGAGTGTGTGAAATGCAGACACAAATTATTTTTTTTATTTGTGATTTTTTTTCCTTTTTTTTTATGCAAAGAAAATGAATAAGAAGCCATTTTTTTTCAAAGGTTTTGGGTGTAGTCAGTGTTAGTGGAAAAAACACATTTTTTTTTCGTTTTTAAGAAAAACCCACCCCGTAAATACATATAGACTTACGCGAAAGTACGAGGTATAGCTAAAATATATACATAGTATATATACAGACCCCCCTATACTTAGCGAGTGCTGTGTCCTCAAAGCACAAGAAGCGTAAAGAAGACATAGCTCGGGCTAAGCGTAAGAGAGTAAAAAAAGAAAAAGAAAAAGATTTACAAAAATCGCCCCCTATACTTAGACTGTGAATAGTCTAAGTATAGAAGAAGAGCGGGAAAGAAAAGAAAAATAAAAAGAAGCGGTCGGGGTATGTAAATGAGGAGGGTATATATATGTGGGTGGCGGTTCCCCCTATACTTAGGCTTTGGTCAGCCTAAGTGTAGAAGAAGAGTGGATATGGAGTGAGCAAGAGATCGGAATGTGATGAGGGAAATGGTATATACAGATGGCATCGGTCCCCCCCTATACTTAGGCCTTGGCCTAAGTAGAGGAAGAAGCTGTACAAGGAGACCGATGTGGTTGGGAGGGAGGTTGGGTCTGATCTGATATTTCGTCAATGTCCTTGCTCTGTGTGAAATAGATGACCTCCACTTGCATTGTATGTTCTTTGGATGATTCTATGTATGGCTTCAGTAATTGTCCATTCACTGAGAAAGGTTGTGCATCATCTTTGAGTTCTGCAATGTCCACACTTCCATTGGTATGCACATCGATGACAACATAGGGACCCGTCCATTTTGATTTCAGTTTCCCATGAAAGATCTTTAATCGAGCATTAAACAACCAGACTTTCTGCCCAGGGACAAAGGTTTTATCTCGAATATGTCTATCATGCCATTTCTTGACCTTGTCCTTATAAATCACACTGTTGTCATATGCCCGGTTTCGGATTTCAATTAGCTCATTCAAATTTAGGTCTCGACATAATTTCCCAAGGTGACAACTCCAGTTCAACTTTTTGATTGCCCATTCAGATTTGTGAATCAGTTCAGCAGGAAGATGGCAAGGTTTGCCATAGATCATCCTAAAGGGTGAAGTGCCGAGTGGTGTTTTATAAGCTGTCCTATAGGCCCAAAGAACTTGATCTAACAGTTTTGACCAATCCTTCCTATCTGGACGAACCAACTTTTGAAGTATACTCTTCACTTCTCGATTAGAAACTTCTGCCATGCCATTAGATTGTGGATGATAAGGATTGGCTATTCGATGTTCAAATTTGTACTCCTTAGCCAAAGATCTCATTTCCCTGTTTACAAAGTGGCTACCTCCATCAGAGATCAAAACTTTTGGTATCCCGAACCTTGCAATGATATTATCCTTGATAAACTTACAGACGGTTTTGCTGTCTGCGGTTCGGGTCGGAATAGCCTCTACCCATCTAGACAAATAATCAACCGCTAACAAGATGTACTCAAATCCATTGCTATTGGGAAAGGGACCCATAAAATCAATCCCCCATGCATCAAAAACATCACAGAAAATCATTGGTTGCATGGGCATTTCGTCTCTATATCCAACAGTCCCTCCCATCCTTTGACAAATCGGGAAAGACCGTACAAAATCATTAGCATCACGAAATAAGGTCTGCCAGTAAAATCCACATTGGAGTACCTTGTGTGCGGTTCTCTTTCCCGAATGGTGCCCTCCAGCCTCGAGAGTGTGACAATGTGTGAGGACACTCTGGTATTCTTCCTGAGGAATACATCTTCTCCAGACACAATCCGCTCCTTCATAGAAAAGGAAAGGATCGTCCCAATGGTATTTTCTTGAATCCGACTTTAGTTTTTCAATCATTTTCTTTGTCCAACCAGAGGGCACCTTCTTGGAGACAAGATAGTTCACGATGTTGGAATACCATGGGGTTGAATCAATCGTGCAAACAGATTCGTCTGGAAAAGTCTCTTTAATAGGTCCAGTATCAGGATAATCATTTTTCTCAATTCGGGAAAGGTGATCAGCAACAACATTCTTTATTCCAGGTTTATCTTTGATCTCCAAATTAAATTCCTGGATTAATAAAATCCACCTCAAAAGTCGTGCCTTGGCATCTTTCTTATCCATGAGGTATCTAATTGCAGTATGATCCGTGAAAATTGTCACCTTGGAGCCCAATATATATGATCTGAATTTTTCAAGGGCCCAAACAACCGCGAGCATTTCCTTTTCAGTCACTGTGTAATTTTTCTGTGCAGGATCCAATACTTTGCTCGCGTAGTGAATCGCATAAGGGATTCCATCCCGTCTTTGTCCAAGCACAGCTCCGACCGCAAAATCCGATGCATCAGTCATGATCTCAAAGGGAAGAGACCAGTCAGGAGCTTGTAATATCGGCGATTCACAGATTTTCTTTTTCAGGAGTTCGAAGGCCTCAAGACACTTGTGATTTACAACAAACTCGGTGTCTTTTCCTAAGAGCTCAGTCAGTGGGCGGGCGATCTTTGAAAAATCAGGGATAAACCTTCGATAAAATCCAACATGCCCTAGAAAAGACCGCACTGACTTGACGTTGGTTGGTGGCTCAAGTTTCTTGATCACATCCACCTTGGCAGGGTCGACCTCCATTCCCTTTCTGGAGATGACATGCCCCAACACGATACCCTCAGTCACCATAAAGTGACTTTTCTCCCAAGAGAGTACCAAATTAACCTCCCTGCATCTTTTGAGGACTCGGTCCAAGTGCGCTAAACATGTATCAAATGAATCACCATGGACCGAGAAGTCATCCATGAAGACTTCCAGGAAATCACCCACCATTTCGGCAAATACGGCAATCATGCACCGCTGAAATGTGCCTGGGGCATTACAAAGCCCAAATGGCATGCGCTTGAAAGCGTAGGTACCGAAGGGACATGTAAATGTGGTTTTTTCCTGATCCTCGGGAGCAATAGCTACCTGATTGTAGCCAGAGTACCCATCAAGAAAACAGAAGAATGCTTTCCCTGCAAGTCTCTCCAAGATTTGATCAATAAATGGCAGTGGAAAGTAATCTTTCTTGGTCGCAGCATTCAGGCGCCTGTAATCGACACAGACACGCCACGACGTGGGTACTCGTGTCGCGATCTCAACCCCTTCCTCGTTGGTGACCATCTGGATTCCCGACTTCTTCGGGACGACATGAAGGGGGGCCACCCACTTGGAGTCAGAGATGGGGTATATGAAACCTGCTTTGCACCATTTCTCTATCTCTTTCTTAACCACTTCCCGAAGATTGGGGTTTAGTCTTCTTTGAAATTCGCGGGAAGGCCTTGCATTATCCTCAACATAAATTTGGTGCGAGCAGAGAGCAGGGTTGATTCCGACGAGATCTGACACAGTCCAACCGATGGCTTTTCGATTTCGCTCAAGGACTTCTAAAAGTTTAGATTCTTGATCCATGGTTAAAGATGAGTTGATGATCACAGGGAATTTATCTTTGGGTCCATTGAGAAATGCATACTTCAGGGTGGGAGGGAGAGGTTTCAGCTCTGGCAAATCTGCATCATCAATTAAATCTGGCTGAAGGTCTTTTAAGTCTGGCTCGGTGATTGTTGGTGGTTGATCATTCTGTGAGATGCTAGCCACTGGTCTTGAAGGAAGGTGAGTCGGATCGCAAATGTAGTGCGGTAATTCAGCCAAAGCTGCGTCCGACTCGTCATTGAATTTTTCAGAAGAGGGGGGGATGGACCAATCCGAAAGGCGTTCTGTGTCATCAAGATTGTACAGGTGTTCAGATTTGTTAGGTAAAAGATCACACACTGTATGGCGCATTGTTGCTTCTTCTGATGCGAGGGTATCCATGTGAAGATCTGGCAGTTGGTCCCAAGGTCCGGTAGTTCTAATCAGATTACACTCAGATGTTTCAGCCTCTTCAGTGGTAGATTCGGAATCGGGTCTTTGCCATTTTGTTTGTCTCATTTCCAAATCCACTTCTCCATCTAGGGAGCGGAATTTCATCATTCCAGTGCCGTAATCGAATACAGCCTTGGCGGTTCGTAAGAATGGTCTTCCCAAAATGATTTGCGACTCTTTCCAATGGTTCGGGGTCTCCATGTCAAGGACGGTGAAGTCCACTTTGTATTCCGTACCCTCGACCATAATGATAACATTTTTCACTTCTCCCTTAGGTCTTTTAGTAGATTTGTCTGCAAATTGGAGTATAGATAGTGATTTCTGAAGAGGTCCTAACTCCAATCGATAATATAAGGCCAAGGGGAGAAGATTGATGGAAGAGCCATTGTCAAGAAGTGTCCGTGCGAATGTGATACCGCCAATGCGGCATTCCACATAATGAGCACCCAGATCTCTTTTCTTCCTTGGTAAATGCTGGTTTCTCACGCATTTGGTGGTGGCTACTGTCAGAACATGAGTCTCCACAAATTGATTTGTTTTCTTTGTGCGGGTCCGGGTAGGAGTACATTTCATTTTCAGGTATTTCTGGAATGCAGGGTTACTGGCCACATATTGATCAAAGGGCACTTTTACGGTGATGTTTTGTTGACAAAATTTTTCCATCACTGGGTCGCTTTGGATAGTTTTCTTTTGTCTTCCCTTTTTAAGCGCATGGGGAAAAGGAATGGAAGCATTTGAGACAGGAGAGAGATATCCAGAATTATAAATAAGAGCATCTTTATTGAATTTGGAGTTCTTATTACAATCAAAATGTTCTGGATCATCATCATGTTGCTGAAATAATGACAAAGGTGTTTTCGCAGCAACTAGAGGTTCAAGGTCCTCTTTATTCTCCATAGATGCTTTTCCTTTCCTTCGGGCAGAAATCCTCGGGTGTCCTTCGTCTCCATCCTCAGAAGTATCCTCCGGTTGATCTTCTGAGTCAGTTTCCTTCGCCCGGTCAGGTACGACCACGGTCCTTCCGCTCCTGAGGGACATGGCATTGATATTGTTAAACGAAAGGGTCTCGTGTTCAGATGTGGAAAAGTCTGAGTAGTATACCTGATTGTTGTGTTGAGATGACTGAGGTTTGTTCAAGCTATTGGGGTTAGCTTGAACTTGAGCGGGAATGGCTGTGACAGGTGCAGTCTGTTCTTCCTTCCAACGGGATAGACGATTAACATCTACCCGTAGGTCGTACAGTTCACTCCGGAAGCTGCGAATTTCCTCCAGCATTTGTCTTTGGATATCAATCGAGTCTTCTGGAGGTTTGGATGATCGAGATGCTTGATTTGGAGCTTGATATTGCTGACGATGTTGTTGAGGCTGGGTCTGACGGTCTTGTGGCTGCTGCTGCCTTGAGAACTGATTGTGTTGTGGAGCGGCATTGTATGAGTTGGGTGGACGCTGATATTGCTGACGGTCCCCCAGATTACCCTGTCGGGTATTATCCTGTGTGTACCAAATGCCGTTTATCTCGAAAGTCAGAGGCGGGGCTTCTACGACTGTCTCAGCTGGAGGGGGTGACTGCTGGGAAGGTTGGACGTAGGATTGGTCCTAAGTCCATGGTAGCGGTTGCCCAGAGCCTGACTGCTCTTGGACATGATGTACATGATAAATTGGTACCGTAGGAGCAGTAGGCATCCCAAGCTTGGACACCTTCTCAGTGAGCTCCTCCATTTGTTTTGGAAATTGAGAGAGTCGGTTGTCGATGTCGTTCACTCTTTTATCCACAATTGTTAATTTGTCTGTGATGATGTTCATGTTGGGCAGCAAGTCCTCTGCTATTTCTGAGACCGTTTGTTTTCCTCCTTTGGCTTGATAGTTGTTCAGTGAATCAGTGTAAGATCTACTAGCAATTTGTGAACGGCTAGTCTCCGCCATTTGCTCCAGTATTTTCCAGACGGTATCAGCTCCTCGGGATGTGTAGTTTCCTCCACAGGCAGCGCTGACAAGACCCTGAGTCCCGTGGTTAAGGCCAGAATAGAGGGACTGGACCAGGATGTTATTATCTAGGTCATGACAGGGACATTTTTGCAGCAGATCTTTGAATCTATCCCATGCCTCACAAAGTGGTTCATTAGGCATTTGAGAGAAGCTAGTGATGCGAGTCCTCATTTGATTGGTTCGACTCAGAGGGTAAAATTTCTTCAAGAAGAGATTCTTGAACCTATCATAGGTGGTCACTGTCACTCCCAAATTTTTCACCCAGTAATCCGCCTTACCCTTCAAGGCGAAGGGTAATGCAGTGAGACGGATATAATCTTGGCTGACTTGTGGGTGCCTCTGATTAGAACAGATTAGCTCCAAATCACGCAAGAATTCATAAGGTTCTTCATCCGAATTTCCATGAAATTGTGGTAATTGATTTATGAAGTGTGGCTTCAGTTCATGGTGAACCTCAGGTTGAGGTGGCTGCAAGTAATTAATGACCCTATACTGCCCGGGATTATATGCAGCTTCCATTGGTGGTTCTCCTTCTGCATTCATTCTTTCCAATTGTTCCCTCATCAGATTTTGCTGCTGCTCAGATGCAGCCAGCCTTGCAAGAATCAGTTGCATCGGATCTTCATTTTGGTCATCTTCGGGATTGTTCCTCCTTGGAGCCATTTGAATGTTCTTCTTTTCACCTTCATATTGTGAAAAATAGGCGTCAATAGTTTGAAGAGAATTATTTGATGAAAAGTCCAGGGGAAGGTGTCCCTGAACCCAAGGTGGTTCTGAGTAAGAGAGGTTCAGATCATTTGAAAAATTTGTGGTAGTCAGAAAGGGGTTCGCTGAGTTCGAACGGAAATTTCCACAATTTTCCATTCTTGAAATTGAGAGATGTTGATCAAGTCAAACACAATACAAAGGTTGTTTCACCAACTCACACAATGAAGCCGCAAGAGTTCGGCTATTATCTTTTCAATTTTAGTTGGTGATAAATTCAATCTTGCAAACCGTTTAGACGAGCTGTTTAGGTTTGGAGCTGGGCTCTATCCTAGTGTGCGTTACTCTCCTCGCTGCAAGATAAATCAAACAATGTCGGGGTTGCTCTCCCGCAAAAAATCTTGATTTTATGGTTTATTTGAGATCAGATATATTTAGCAGTCCCGATTTTAATGAGGTGATCACTGAGAAATTAGATGAGCACAAATACACGTCTACCGTCCAGTCCCAATTTCCTTTAAAGTTATGTTATAAAACAAGAGGGAGGAATTCGAGAAAAGCCGATGCACGCGAAAAAACTATGATGAATGCTCAGTTAGAAGACTTACAGTGAATCCTCGCAATCTTCATGTGGGATGCTAGACAGAATTTAAAAATTATTCTAAATGAAATGCAAGTCGATGGAAAACCGCACCTAAGCAGAAAGTTCTATTAGCGGGAAGAATTGATTTAAATTTGGCTAAGTTTGAACGATCTATGTGCATCTCGATTAAAGTGAAGTGTGGCTTAAGATCCTACGAGCACAAGCAAAAATATAAATGCTCTGAGAGCCGTATGTGCAGGTCTATCCTATTCGCCACTCAAGTCGGGCCCCACCCTCGCCGGAGAGTGAAACATGCCACGACACACCACAAAATAAAGTTTAGAGGTCTTTCTACACACGCGAGAGTCCAAACGGACACCGCTGTAAAATTGCAGAAATTAAAATTGCAGAAATTAAAAACCTAGACTCTACTCTCTCTCACGACTCGACTCAATCTTAAATTAAATGCGGTTTTTGGTGAAGTTGCGTCGGTTATTGAAAACCGCTCCACGTACAAGGTACCTCGCAAAAAAAATAAGAGAGAAAATGTAAGAGAGTGACTCAAAAAATAATATAAAAAATAAATGCTGAAAATAAATTGCAGAAAAATGAAAATGAAATTTACAATGAAAAATTCGGGGGTCAGACTACCCGAATGCGGAAAACCGAACAAAAATTCTTAGACAAAAATCTGAGCCGTTTGCCTCCCCGGCAACGGCGCCATCTGACGAATCCGGTAATGATGCTTTTAATAATGTGTTTTTATCGTATTGTGCGTTGTAGGCGGCAATCGGAAACGGTCAAGAAAATACCACAAATAATTTGTTAAATTTTGATCTCGTGGTTTTATGTTTATTTTACTTGGGCAAGTCCCAAGGTCGATCACAAGGAGGCAAAGGAACAACCTAGAATTAAGTCTATCAAAGTTCGAGTTCGATTTTCGAGGCGGTCTTTTTTGGAATTTTCAATGCAATAGAGGATGCAAAATGCAAATTTGGCCTTATTTCAGGGACTAAAATGTAAATGTCAACCAAACAATGTCCGAAAATTATGAAACTTGGCCGAGATGTAAAGTACGATGAAATAAGTGCACTATAATTTTTTTGGAGTTTTTGGATGCAATATGAATTTTTTATGGATTTTTAAATGCAAACAAAATGATTTTTAATATTTAATTTTAATAAATATCAAACCTACTTATTTTCGAGAATCAAAATTATTTGAGATCTATCACTAGGTGATGGATCTCAGAAAAATCCTAAACCTCAAAAATGTGGGGTTTAATGTCTATTAGAAATTAAATACTAAAATATGCTAAATGATTTTTACAGGACAAAATATGCATGCAAATACAAATCTTTTTGGGCACAATGTTAAGAATAATTAACTCTACAATGTGTGATTTTTCGGGAATTTTTAGAGCAACGGTTAATCACTTATCAATTTCAGAGCAGAAAATGGGTAAAATATGCCAATTTTCACAAAACGAATATTTATTAATTAACCGTTCGTCACAAAAATATCCACAACATGTCAAAGCGTAGAGAGTCAATTAACAAACATCACGCTATTTTTAGATTGATAAAATAATGTAAAGAAAGGGTCCACAATCACAGGGGAACACAGGGGTACAGATGCAAATACTATAAATAAATATAAAAGCAGAGGGGGACTTTTGTGTAATTACCGATAGTCTGGAGGGCTCTTCCGCAATTTTCCCAAGGGAGCACGTGCCTTGCGCGTGCTCCTTGGGCGGTTGTACTGAGGCGCGAATAGAAGGAGCTCCGGGGGGTTTGATGCAATTTACCCAGCGGGTCACGTGCGGATCACGTGACCCCTGGATAGCTTGCTGGAGACGTTCCCCGCGCACGTGCCGTGCACGTGCCGGGGCCTCGGGCGTCGAGCCCGGCCGGCAAAGGGGCGGAGGAAAGGCTGGAGTCGGTGGAGAAACCCGGCGGAGGTGCTGACGTCGAGGTCGATGAAGCGATGCTGAGGGCGTAGCACCGGTTAAGGTGCGGTTGTCGGCGAAGCCTGATGAAGAAGGTGGCGCTGGAGTTGATGAAGGTCCCCCGTGGCCGACACACGGCCGGTGGTCGTCGAGGAAGAGGGCTCGGTGGCGTAGCAGGTCGGGGAGGACGGCGTAGCGGCGTGAAGTTGAAGGTGGTGGTGACGACCGAGGTTGGCGATGGTGTCGACGGCGTGGTAGTGGCGAGGCGGTGTAAACCGCGAAAGAGAGAGAGATAGAGAGAGAGAGAGGGGGGGTCTACCTGGACGAAGCTCGACGGTCGTCGGCCGGAGCGAGCAGCTTTGTTGGAGGAGAGCTGCGACGAGGTGCGAATCACCTCGGATCACGCCAAGCAGGGAGATATGCCAGTGCTGTCACCACCGGGAGGAGCTCCATGGCTGTTGAACGGCGGATGCGTTTGAGGGAGGCGGCGGTGGTTCTTAAATAGGCTGGGTTGGGTGACCGGCGATGGCAGGAGATCGGTGGCGAGATCTGGGGGATGCGGAGGAGGTGAGATCGGGTTGACGAGGGTCGGATTGGGGCGGCGCGAGATCGAAGGAGGATTCGATCGGTGGCGGAGATTTTTGTGGGATTCGACGGGGAAGGAGATCTCCGGCGAGATTCGCGGGATGCGCGGAGAAAATCGCGGGGGCGGCGCGGCGGTGGAATTGGGAAAGGAGGCGGTGGCGGCTTTCCAAAGGGGGCTGAGGAAGGAGACGAGCAGTGGTCGTCCGATCGGCCGAGATCGGACGGCCCCTGATGAGACACGCGGCGACACCAGAAGGGGAGAGGTGGAGGCACGTGCGGAGCACGTGCCTGGGGAGGCACGTGCGACGCACGTGCGGTCTTATTAATTTTTTTTTAAATTAATTTTTAATTTTTTTTTAATATAAAACGAATACATAAATAAACCCAAAAATGGCTGACACGTGGCGGCCTCTGGGGCTGCCACGTGTCAGCACCAGAAAATTCAGAAAGTAATTGTTTTGTAAAATCGAAAATAAATAGTAAATGACCTCGAATCGAAAAACTTTCTTCACGAAAACTGCTCGTCTCGATGAGATCTACAACTTTCATGAAGACATCAACACCAAAATCGGTCAAATGTAAAAAGTGAATTTTTGGGGTATCCTATGTACATAGAATACCTTGATTTTTGGGTTTTATATTTTTCTATGTCATTTTTAAACATGATAAAAATCCGGAAAAATATGGAAAAATCTAAGATAAATAAAAGACACTTAATTCTAATTTTTTTTGGATTTTTATTGATTAAGAAAATATATACATAAAATACAAGGTCAAAGCCGCGAAAATGTACAATGTACAAAAGAGGCCCAAAACCCAACTTTCACATATGAGCTCCGATTCACTTGAACTTGGTCTTGTTTTGAAGGTAATTGAATGTACATTAGTTCAAAAGTGAGTAGGATTCAATCGGACACTGGATGTGGGAGATATGTGGCTTTTAGTCCGAAAATCCTAAAATTAGGGTTTGGGTTTTTGGTCCACTTATTTGGGTTAGTTATTTTTTTGTATTTTTCCTTTATTCTTGTTAGTGATATGTACACAGTGGAGGTGGTTTTGAGTTATTCGGAGTTAGCATGAATGAGTTAAAAATCTGGGAAGTTAGGCTTATTTACAGGTCAATTTGGCTTGGATTTTTGGCTTCTTATTTTGTGCAGATTTTTGTGTTAAAATGCAATTCTTATGGAAACATGCATGGATGCTAATTATGCAAAATAAATGCAAGAATGCTGTTGATTTTAAGGGTTTTTAGCTTAATAAATGAGATTTAGAGTGATGAATACGAGATTCATCAGGCTTACATACTAGACATCCAGCCAGTCACAGTAGCTTTACTCTTCAAGGTAGTTAGTAATCTTTTGTATATTTTCCTTTCAAAGCTGATGTACATGTAATGGTTATAGTGGGACAGTGTATCATCTAAACTTTATTTTGTGAATGGAAAAGTGTTGAAATACTTTCTTCCGAGTATTTTTATTTGCAGTATGTTTCTGAATGTTAGTTGTGATTGCTGAATAAATTATTGCTGAGTAACCAGATCCGGATATGGGAGGATCCGACGGCCCGAGAAACGGGGTAGTGACGCCCATTATAGTGGAGGCATTGATAAACCACATTTTCACCTCTTTAATGTTGTAATATTATCATAGCACAGGAGCCGAAGATGGATCTAAGTAGAGATACCACAATTTTGAATATGCGGCGAACACCAAGATCAAACACAAGGACACGGGCCATTTCGATGGCTAATTAGAAATTAAACGTTTGAAATTGAGCGATTTATTATGTTAACCTAGATTACCGACAGGCAGATACAAATAATGCATAATGCATAAAAACATGAATAAAATGATGTAACAATTATGCAATAATAAAAAATGAGGAATAAATATCATGCAATTTTTTATTTTAATTTTATGCAACTTAAAAGGGATGACAATGTGCAAGGAAATGCAACAGATGAGGTGAATGAATAATATGCATTTTTTATTTTATTTTTATGCCAATTTAAAAGAGATGACATTGTGCAATAGAGTGATATGAAATGCAAATAGAATGATTTGTGCATTTACACCCCTAAATTAATCAAATTAATTGATCATTAAAAGAAAGATCCAATTCCATGATCAAGTAATGCATAAAAATAATTATGGCATTTAAATGAAGAGCAGATAACACATAAAAAATTTAAAATTTAGCATGCTATATTATGCATCAAATTTGTGAATAAATCAAGCCATTAGGAAGAGCGTAAAATTAGCAACAAAATGAAAATAAAATTACTTAAATTGAAGTTCGGATGATCAAGTTATTAGCAATATAGTCTAGGGGCATAAACGTAAAGAAAACATGCAAAATAAATGGAAAAGACATTGCAAATTGGTCATGGGAGGATCATATTTGTAATTTTCAAATTCGGTCAGGCCACTTTGCAATTTTCCCAGGCACGACATGTGAGGAATGTGCAATTGGGCGGGACCTATCAGTAAATCTAGAAACTCTAGGGGGCATGGATTCAAATTAACCGGCCACATGTACTAGGCACATACGCGGGCTAGGCTCGAGGCGAGGTTTGGTGTTGTTACAGGTACCTCGAGCCACGTGGCAATCCATGGTGCTCCGAGTAGGGCTCGGTCCCATCGAGCCTCCGTGCTTTGTTGGGGTGACGTGACTGCCTTTCAGTCGTTAGATGGCTGCCAAAGGGGTGCCATCCAATGGAACTTGTACGATCTGGAGCTCCTTCATCTGTCGCGTGTTGGCGTCCTGAATGGAGCTCCAGTGAGATGCCTGGAGCTCCTTTGTGCTCTCCAGTAGCCGATGAAGGTCCCAGGAGGAACCTAGTGGGCTAGCGATGAAGCTCTGCAGGCGGAGGAGACGAGGGGACGACTAGAGGCAGCTGACGACGATCCCACGTCGGAGGCGAAGCTTTAGAACAGAGCTCCACCCAAAGTCTGGCTAATGAAGAAGACCTGCAAAATGATTAGCGGGGAGGATAACCGAAGCGGGGTGAATGGTGTTGCAGGCTGTAGGGCAGAGAAAGGGATTCCCGAAGTGGGATCTCCTCCTCCTTCGGTGGAGGAGAATGCCTAGAGTAGAGGGGGTTGTCTAAGATCGGAGAGGGTGGTCTGGACCACTGGCAAAGGTGTGGGTGGTCCAGTGAAGCGAATGACATGCTCAATTTGACGGTGATTGGTTGTGTGGGCCTGATTAAAAAGTAGAAACCAAGAAGAAAAAGTAGATAAGGGACTTACCTGACCAGAGAAGGTGGCAGGGTAGAGGGTGTGGCTTGGGCTGAGCTTCATTCGAAGCTCTGGTCTTCGCTCAACAAGTCTAGCCATGCCTTGGAACTCAAATGCCTTCCGTAGGTGCTGTGGCATGGCTCATGGGTTACACCAGGGCTAGGGTGGTCAATGTGAGGTTGGTCCCAACCTCCCCTTGTCATGGAGAGGTGGGTTGTCATTGGGCCTTGGACCGTGTGAAGGTGGATGAAATAATATGAGGGTGGAGGCAGTATAATTAAGGAGGAGGTTAGCCATTATGGGTGACAGTGGTCAATGGTTTTGTAATCGTTGTCCTGAACACTAGTAATTAGGTTACATTTCAATTAGGGCCTAACGTGAATGCTGGAGAATAGGGAAATAGCGGGGAGGTGGATGATCATGGTAATCACTCTAAAAGTCATGAATTAAGCTCAAATCACTAAAATTCATTGGCATTTCTTCATTTATTCTACATAATTAGCATTCATGCATGTTTTGATAAGAATTGAATTTTATCACTTATTTTCGCACAAAATAAGAAGCCAAAAATCACAGTCCAATTGACCTGTAAATATCCTAGCTTCACTATTTTTTAAATAATTCATGCTAACTCCAAATGACTTGAAACCACCTCCAATGTACACATATCACTGACAAGAATACTTTAAAAATACAAAAAATTACTAACCTAAACAAGTGGACCAAAAATCCAAACCCTACTTCTAGGATTTCTTGACTAAAACCTTCATATCTTCCTCATCCAGTGTCTGTTTTGATCCTACTTACTTTTGAACTAATGTACATTCAATTACCTTCAAAACAAGACCAAATTCAAGTGAATCAGAGCTCATATGTGAAAGTTGGGTTTTGGGCCTCTTTTGTACATTTTGTATTTTAGCGGTTTTTGACCCATTATTTTATGTACATAATTAACCCATTTTATTTTAATTCTTTTTCATTTGTCTTCTTTAATGAAAGTTTTATTAAAATGCGTAAAAATCCAAATCGAAATTGAGCTTGAAATCAAAGAAACTAACTGAGTCCGAGTCTTCACTAACTGTCTGTACAAAAATTGTCTTTTTTTCTTTTATTTTATTTCTTCTTTTTCTTACTTAATAAAAATTCAAAAAAATAGATTAATATGTAAATATTTATGTTTGATTTTATCGTATTTTTTCGGATTTTTATCTGGTTTAAAAATGATAAAAATTAATAAAACCTAAAAATCAAGGTATTTTATGTACATGGGATACCCCCAAAATATCACTTTATGCAAATGATCGATTTTGGTTTTGGTCCCTTCATGAAAATTCTAGATCTCATCGAGATGAGCAATTTTTTGTAAAGAAACTTTTTCGAGCCGTACTATTTTTATGTATTTATTAAGATATTTATTTTCTGAATTTTGTGGGGCTGACACGTGGCAGCTCCTTGAGCCGCCATGTGTCACCCATTTTTAGGGTTTTATTATTTTGTTTTTATAAAAAAAATTAAAAGCACTACACGTGTCAATCCCACATGCGCACTGCACGTGCCCGAAGCCTCCTATTGCCGCCACGTGGCGATATCAGGGACGTCCGATCTCGGCCGATTGGACGGCACCTGTACGCCTTCGTCTTCCTCCACCTTTCCCTTTAAGGCCGCGCCGCCTTCCCCAAATGTCGTTGTGCTGGCCGGTGCAATTATCGGCCATCTTCCGACCCACCTCCGCAAAAATCTCACCTCAATCAATCAAACCTTGTCATTTCCGTTTGCGGATCCCCTTCCCATTCTCGTCGCATCTCCAATCTCCGATACGAATCCTCCCTCACCGATTCTGCCTAGGGCTGCTAATCGAACTGAACATGTTCGTGTTCGATTAGAGTTCGTTCGATAATAGTTCGAAAAATATTCGTTCGTTTCTAAACGAACTGAACATGAACTTCAAATTTTAGTTCGATAGCTTAACGAACCGAACATGAACATAACATATGTTCGTTCGATAAAAGTTCGAGTTCGATATATGTATAAGTGTTTGTATTTATTTGTGTAACTCGGTATTTATACACATGATATATTTCGAGTTAAAGAAATTGTGGTGTTTATTGGTCTTTATATCACTTTAATTTGAATAATTTCTTATTTTTACTGCTTATCGAATCTTCTTATCGAACTTCAATTTCGAACTCGTTCATATAAACATGTTTTAGTTAAGTTAAATTGTTAACGAACTATTATCGAACCGAACTCGAACGTTCGTTTTCTAAATGAACTCTAACTCGAACATATCTTAACGAACATTTATCGAACTGAACTCGAACTCGAACTTTCGAACTTTCTTATCGAACCGAACTCGAACATAGGTTCGTTCGTTACAGTTCGGTTCGATTAGCAGCCCTAATTCTGCCTCCATCAAATCCCGTCACCCCCCACTTCCTTCTCCGGCCAAGCCTCGCCTCCTATTTAAGCTCCGCCGCATACCCCATCTCCCTTCATCCGTCGTTCAACTCTAGATGACTCCTTCTTTGGTGGTGACAGCCTGGTGTGCTCCTCCTACGGCGAGATCCGAGGGTGTCGACCCTCATTGCAGTCCACCTCTTTCGAGTGATCGCTTTGCTCCGGATTCTCGGCTGTCGAGCCGTACCTCCAGGTACTCCTTCTACACCTTACTTCGCTCCATTAACCATCTTCATCTTTAGCATCCTGCCGGAGGTGTCGACCCCATCGTATTCATCTCTGTTGTGAATCTCGTACTCCGCCAATCACCCCCCCACCTGGGAGTTACCTCCCCAAACTCCATCATCTACAACACTCCCCATCTCCAACGACTTCTCCATCAACGCCGCCTTCCGCTTCTCCGCCACGCCAGCTGCGTCCAGAGATCATCGTCGACCACCTCTGTGGTTCGTCTTCAACGCCAAGGTTGCACACACTCAACACTGGGCACAACAGCCCTCTGCCGGTCTCTTCCTCCTCGCGGTTGCACATCCTCATCATCGACACCTTCGCAGTCGCTTCCAGGAGCAGGAAACCCCGGCTGGTCTTCTTCGACTTCCTTACGTCCTCCGCTACCAGCATCTCGACCATCGCAGGATGACACCAAAAGAGCCACGCCGCCGGGGGCCGACCCAAGGCCCTCCACACGTGAGGTGCACGTGCGGGAGGGAGCACGTGATCAGCACACGTCCCTGAAGGAAAAATTGCAACGAAACCCCTTGGTTCTGACGTAGTCTTCATCGGACCCTGTCGCACGTGATACTCGCGTGGAGGAGCGAGACAATTTGCAAAATGCCCCTCGGAGAATACCCAAATTATAACAAAAGCCCTGCCGACCAAGGGTCACGTGCCTCGCATGTGACCTCTTGGAAATTTTGCAGTAGGCCCCCCAGAGCTTTTGGTAATTACAAATTAGTCTTTTCTTTACATTATCTTATTTTATATTATTGCAGAAATACCCATGTATTCCCTCATTCTATCGAACTCTACATTGCATTATTTTATTTATTAAAAATAGGCATTTTGTTCTGCAACTGATTCTCTACATCTTGGCATATGTTGGCCATTTTCATAATCAGTGGTTAATTATTAATTAATTATTTTGTGAAAAATTGCTTATTTTGCCCATTCCGTGCTTGAATATTCATAAGTAATTAACGGTTGCTCTAAAAGTTGCCAAAAATTCACAGATTGTAGAATTAATTGTGTGTTACATCGTGCCCAAAAAGAATTGCATTTGCATGCATCGTTTACCTTCTAAAAATCATTTTGCATATTTCAATATATAATTTTTAATAGGTGTATTTTTTAGGTTTAGGATTTTTATGAGATCCATCACCTAATGAGAGATCTTGGATAATTTTATCCCTTGAAAATAATTAGTTTTAATACTTATTATAATTAAAAATTGAATTTCACTGCATTTGCATTCGAAAATTCATAAAATATTTATTTTGAATTCAAACATTCCAAAAACAATACAGTGCATTCATTTTATCATAATTGTCATCATGGCCAAGTTTCATATTTTTCGGACATTGTTTCATTGACCTTTACATTTTAGTCCCTAAAATTGGCTGAATTTGCATTTCACATCTCAAATTGCATTAAAAAATACAAAAAATGCCTTGAAAACCGAAGGAACTTTGATAGATAAACTTCTAGGTTGTTTCTTTGCCACCTTGAGTTCGACCTTGGGACTTGTCCAAGCAAAATAAATATAAAACCGCATTGATTAAAATTGACTAAATTTCTTATGGTTATTTCTTGACTGATTCCTATTGCATGCCTACAACGAAATGACACACATTAATTTAAGTGTTCGATAATTCACGACATTTAACCTAAGGCAATTCAGGACCCGTCAGATGGCACCGTCGTCGGGGAGGCAAACGGCTTAGCTTTTGTCTAAAACTTTTTCGATTTTCCGCATTTGGGTAGTCTGACCCCCGAATTTTCATAGTATAAATTCCATTTTTTCTACATTTATTTTTATTTTATTTTCAGCATTTATTTTCTTGTTTTATTTTTTATTTTTCTAAAGTCACTCTCTTACATTCTCTCTCTTATTTTTCTTGCGAGGTACCCGGCATACGTAGAGCGGTTTTTTGAGAACCGACGCATCTTCACCGACTTCCGAAAAGCCGCAATTAAGTTAAGATCGAGTCGTGAGAGAGCGTAGAGTTTAGACTTTTACTTTCTGCAATTTTAATTTTTGTAATTAATTGCTCATTTATAGCAGTGTCTGTTTGGACTCTCGCGTGTATAACAAGACCTCAAACTTTTTTCTGGGTGTGTCGTGGCATGTTTCACTCTCCGGTGAGATTTTGGGGCACGACTTGAGTGGCGCTTAGGATAGACCTACACATACAGCTCTTAGAGCTTTTAAATTTTTGATTGTTCTCGTAGAACCTAGGACCACACTTAACTTTAATTGAGATACACATTAGATCGTTCAACTTAGTCAAATTCAACTCAATTCTTTCCAGCTAATAGAACTTTCTGCTAGGTACGGTTTTTCATCGGCTTGCATTTATATAGAATAAATTTTCAAATTCTTGTATTGCATCCCACATGGATATTACGAGGAATCACTGTAAGTCTTTTATCTGAGCATACATCATTGTTTTTCACGTGCATCGGCTTTTCCCGAATTTCTCCCTCCTGTTTTGTCACATTATTTTGAAGGAAATTGGGACTGGACGGTAGGTGTGTATTTGTGCTCACTTAATTTTTCAGTGATCGCCTAATTAAAATTGGGACTGCTAAATATAGCCGATTTTATATAACCCATAAAATCAAGAATTACTGTGGGAGAGCAACCCCGACATTGTATTCTTTTATCTTGCAGAGAGGAGAGAGACGCACACTAGGATAGAGCCAAGCCAGGATTTACATATTGACTACTGATTCTACCAAAAATGATTAGCTACTTCTCAGTGAGGATCTACGGGTAGCCGGTAAACGGTTCGGATTTCCTTAGAAGAGTGGGTGGTTTAAAGGACACTGTGTAAGGCTCCATCCTTAAGTAACACGGGTAGCCATTTTATGGTCCGTATTTACACCCATACTGGCTGAAAGTATGTGCAACTAGTCGTAAGAATTCAGGTCAGTCGGTAGGGAAATACAGGCACCTAATAGCTTGCTTAA
Organism: Ottelia alismoides; assembly: GCA_037367405.1. Lineage (NCBI taxonomy): Eukaryota > Viridiplantae > Streptophyta > Magnoliopsida > Alismatales > Hydrocharitaceae > Ottelia > Ottelia alismoides. The sequence continues at coordinate 287,292 of JAZKJV010004781.1, read as the reverse complement.
ACGTTTGCAAGATTTGAATTATCACCAACTAAAAGTTGACAAGATAATTGGCCGAACCCTCACGGCCTTTACTGAGTGAGTTGGTGAAACAAGTATCTGTATTGTATTTGTTTTGTGCATAGATATAGGATAATCATCAAATACCGTACACTTGTGCCTAGATCATGAATCGAAAACCTCTTGCTAATCTCTTGAAATCGAGAATGGAAGATTATGGTTAATTTTGTTCAAACTCTACGAACCTCCCACTGACCACCACAAACTTGCCAATCTCAAAGGCTCGGAGATACTCTTATTCCGGACCATCTTGGGTTCAAGGAAACCTCTCCTGTGAATCCTCTTCCTATGATTCCTTCATCTTCCCAGAAGGTGGTCAAACTCATACTCTTTCTTTATCTCCTAATCACATCGAGGAGGACTCTCACCTCGATAACTCTGATACTGATTCTTTCCATTCTATTGACTCCAATTTCTCACATTCTGAAGGTGAAGAGAAGAAGAATTTGAAGAAGATGCCTCCCAAGATGCCTCCCAAGAAAGATCATGAAGATTAACCAAATGAAGACCCGATGCAGATGATTTTGGCAAGATTGGTTGCATCTGGGCAGCAACAACTTTTACTGAGAGAGCAAATAGAGCAATTGAATGCTGGGGGAGAACCGCCAATGGAAGCTGCATACAACCCTGGCCAGTACAGAGTGAGAAATTACTTGCAGCCACTTGAGCCAGAAATACACTATGAACTGAAGCCACGTGTCTTGAGCCAATTGCCACAATTTCATGGCAATGCTGCTGAAGAACCATATGAATTCTTATAGGATTTGGAGCTAGTATGCTCTAATCTGAGGCACCCCCAGGTCATCCAAGATTACATTCGTCTCACTGCACTTTCTTTTGCCTTAAAAGGAAAGGCAGACTATTGGGTGAAGAATTTAGGAGTGACGGTGATCACATATGATAGGTTCAAGAACTTGTTCTTAAAAAAATTCTACACTTTGAGTCAAACCAATCGGATGAGGATACACATCACCAGTTTTTCTCAGATGCCTAATGAACCACTCTGTGATGCTTAGGATAGATTTAAAGATCTACTACAGAAGTGTTTGTGCAATGATCTGGATGAAAACATCTTGGTCCAGTCCCTCCATTCTGGCCTTGGCTACGAGACACATGGATTAGTGAGTGCTGCTTGCGGTGGCAATTACGCATCATAAGGTGCTGAAACCGTCTGGAAAGTACTAGAGAAAATGGCTGAGACAAGTTGCTCACAGATTGCCAGTAGGGCGTACACTGATTCTCTGAACACACTTCAGTCAAAAGGGGAAAGCAAAATATTGCAGAAATAACAGAGGATTTGATTCCAAACATGAGCATCATCGATGATAAGTTGGTAGTTGTAGATCAGGTTCACAAGAGGATGAATGACATCGAAAACAGGATCTCCCAGTTTCCGAAGCAAATGGAGGAGCTGACCGAGAAGATATCCAAGATGGGGATGCTCGCTGCATCCACGGTCTCTATATATCGTATACATCACATTCAAGAGCAACCAGGATCAAGACAACAACAACAATGGACTCAGGACCAATCCTATGCCCAACCTTCCCAACAGTCACCCTCACCAGCTGAGATCATTGAAGAAGCACCATCTCCGGTGTTCGAGGTAAAAGGCATCCGGTACACTCAAGACCTTACCTGGCAGGGTAATATGGGGGACCGTCAGCCTTACCAATGTCCCACCGCTTTCTATAATGACATATTTCCACCAGCTCCGCAGCACGCTCAGAGTACGACATCATTCCAACATCAGAAACAGCTGCAACAACCACACAACTGCCAGGATCAGCACCAGCAGGCATCGCAGCAATACCGACAGCAACACCAAACTCCACAAGGTTATCCCTCAAAACAAGCATCTCAACATCCAACTCTCAAGAAGAACCCGTAGATATCCAGCAATAGATGCTCGAGGAGATTCGCTACTTTCAAAATGAACTACAAGATCTACGGGTTGACGTTAACTGTTTGTCACGTTGGAAAGTTGAACATACAGCCCCTTCTACAACCATTCCCGCCCAAGTTTAAGCTAACCCTAATAGCTTGAACTAATCTCAATCTTCCCAACAAAATGGCCAGGTATAATATTCAGAATGTCCCATATCTGAACATGAGATCTTTTCGTTTGACAACATCAATGCTATGTCACTCAGGAGCGGAAGGACCGTGGACGTACCTGACCGGGCACGGGAATTGGATCAAGAAGACTCAGAAGATCAACCTGAGGATACTTCCGAGAATGAAGAAGGACACCTGAATTCAGCACCAGTGAAGATCCCAGCCCACGAGAAAGAAAAAGCATCCATGGAGTCTGCAAAGGACCTTGCACCTCTAGTTGCTGCAAATATACCTTTGTCACCTTTTCAACAACATGATTTTTATTATTATCAGCAGAAAAATGATTGTAATAAGAACTCCATTTCTAATAAAGATGCTCTTATTTATGATTCGGATTCTTTATCTCCTGTCTCGACTGCTTCCATTCCTTTCCCCCATGCTCTTATGAGAGGGAAATTCAAGCCAAAGAAAAACATTCAAGATGACCCAGAAATGGAATGATTCTGTTAGAAAAATATCATAGTCAAAGTACCATTTGATCAATATGTGGCTAACAATCTAGTATTTCAAAAATACTTGAAAGTGAAATGCACTCCCACCAGGACTCGTATGAAGAAATCAAGTCAATTTGTGGAGACTCATATTTTGACAGTGGCCACTACCAAATATGTCAAAAATCAGCATCTACTAAGAAAAAAGGGGATATGGGTGCTCATTATGTGGAGAGTCGTATTGGCGGCATTACATTCGCGTGCACACTACTCGATAATGGTTCTTCGATCAATCTTCTCCCCTTAGCCTTATACTACAAATTGGAGTTAGGACCTCTCAGAAAATTATTATTTGTGCTCCAATTTGCTGATAAATCTACTAAAATACCTAAGGGAGAAGTAAAGAATGTAGTCATCTTAATCGAGGGTACAGAATACAAAGTGGACTTCACTGTCCTTGATATGGAGACCCCGAACCATTGGAAAAAATCTCAAATCATTCTTGGAAGACCATTCTTGTGAACCGCTAAAGCAGTATTCGATTATGGTACAAGAATGATGAAATTCCGCTCTCTAGGCGGAGAGGTGGACTTGGAGATGAAGCAAACAAAGTGGCAAAGGCCGGACTCCAAATCTACCACTGAATACTAAGAGACGTCGGAGTGCAATTTCATTAACACTAATAGGCCTTGGGATAAACTTCCGGAAATTCAAAGTGAAAGCCCCTCATCAGAAGAGGAAACACTGCACAGTGCAGTTTGCGAGATGTTGCCTAACCTATCTAAACACACAGATTCCTATACCCTTGATGACACAAAAATCCTTTCGAATTTGTCAGTCCCATCTTCTTCAGGACAATCAAGAAATGTTGATGACGAGTTGAACACAGCTTTAGCCAAATTACCGCACTACTTTTGCGATCCGACTCACCTTTCATCATAATTGGTAGCCAGCACATCACAGAGTGATTCATTGTTGACCAACATAGAGCCAGACTCAAAAGCCATTCAGCCAGACCTAGAATTGATGATTCAGATTTATCGGAGCTGAAACCACTCCCTCCTACACTCAAGTATGCATTTCTTATGGGACCCAAAGAGAAATTCTCTGTGATCATTATCTCATCATTAACCAAAGACCAGGAATCTAGATTGCTTGAAGTTCTTGAGCGGAATCGTAAGGCCATTGGTTGGACTGTGTCGGATCTCGTGGGAATCAATCCTGCTCTCTGCTCGCACCAAATATATGTCGAGGATAACGCAAGACCTTCCCGTGAATATCAGAGAAGATTAAATCCTAATCTCTGGGAAGTAGTTAAGAAAGAGATAGAGAAATGGTGCAAAGAAGGATTATATACCCCAAATCTGACTCCAAGTGGGTGGCTCCCCTTCATGTTGGCCCGAAGAAGTCGGGAATCCAGATGGTCACTAATGAGGAGGGGGTAGAGATCGTGACCCAAGTACCCACGTTGTGGCACGTCTGTGTCGATTACAGGTGCCTGAATGCTGCGACCAAGAAAGATTACTTTCCACTGCCATTTATTGATCAAATCTTGGAGAGACTTGCAGGGAAAGCATTCTTCTGTTTTCTTGATGGATACTCTGGCTAAAATCAAGTAGCCATCGCTCTCGAGGATCAGGAATTGACCACAATTACATGTCCTTTTGGCACTTACACATTCAAGTGCATGCCATTCGGGCTTTGTAATGCCCCGGGCACATTTCAGCGGGGCATGATTGCCGTATTTGCCTAAATGGTTGGCGACTTCCTGGAAGTCTTCATGGATGACTTCTCGGTCCATGGTGATTCATTCGATACATGTTTAGCGCACTTGGATCGAGTCCTCAAGAGATGTAGGGAGGCTAATTTGGTACTCTCCTGGGTGAAAAGTCACTTTATGGTGACAGAGGGTATCGTGTTGGGGTACGTCATCTCCAAAAAGGGAATGGAGGTCGACCCTGCTAAGGTGGTTCTCATCAAGAAACTTGAGCCACCAACCAACATTAAGTCAGTGAGATCCTTCTTAGGGCATGTTGGATTCTACCAAAGGTCTATTCCTAATTTTTCAAAGATCGTCCGCCCAGTGACTGAGCTCTTAGGAACAGACACCTAGTTTATTGTAAATCACAAGTGTCTAGAGGCCTCCGAGCTCCTGAAAAGGAAATTTTGTGAATCGTCGATATTACAAGCTCTTGATTGGTCTCTTCCCTTTGAGATCATGACTGATGCATCGGGTTTTGCTGTCGAGGTTGTGCTTGGACAAAGACGAGATGGGATACCTTATGCGATTCATTATGCGAGCAAGGTTTTGGATCCTTCCTAGAGGAATTATACGGTAACTGAAAAGGAAATGCTCGCGGTAGTTTGGGCCCTAGAAAATTCAGATCATATATATTGGGCTCCAAGGTGACGATTTTTACTGATCACGCGACAATTAGATATCTACTGGAGAAAAAGGATGCCAAGGCACGTCTTTTGAGATGGATCTTATTAATCCAGGAATTTAATTTGGAGATCAAGGATAAACCTGGAATAAAAAATGTTGTTGTTGATCACCTTCCCGAATTGAGCAAAATGATTACTCTGATACTGGACCAATTAAAGAGACTTTTCCAGATGAGTCAGTTTGCATTACTGACTCAATTCCATGGTACTCTGACATAGTGAACTATCTTGTCTCCAAGAAAGTTCCCCTAGGTTGGACCAAGAGCAGAATTAACAAATTGAAGTCGGATTCAAGAAAATACCATTGGGACGATCCTTTCCTTTTCTATGAAGGATCGGATTGCCTTTGGCAAAGATGTATACCTTAGGAGGATTACCAAAGTGTCCTCACACACTGTCATTCACTTGAGGCTGGAGTCGAGAAAGAGAACCATGCAAAAGGTACTCCAATGTGGATTTTACTGGCGGACCTTATTTAAAGATGCAAATGAATTTGTACGGTCATGCCTGATTTGTCAAAGAATGGGAGGGACTGTTGGCTATAGAGATGAAATGCCCATGCAACCAATAATTTTCTTGGATGTTTTCGATGCATGAGGAATTGATTTTATGGGTCCTTTTCCAAGTAGCCATGGATTTGAGTACATCTTGTTAGCGGTGGATTATTTATCAAGATGGGTAGAGGCTATTCCAACCCAAACCGCAGATAGCAAAATTATCTGTAAGTTTATCAAGGATAATATCATTGCAATGTTCAGAGTACCAAAAGTCTTGATTTCGGATGGGGTATGATAATCGAGGTTTGGCGAGGGTCTAAAATAGTCCACACAAGGCGAGACCACGATGTCGCTGAGCGACCGCTAACGAAACCTCAATTGATCAACAATTAACCCACAACAGATAAATGAAAGTAAATGTGCGGAGTTAAAATTTATTATAACTCTACAACAAAGATGTGTATAGGTGCAAGTATATGTAGAGGTCGAATACAGGGAGCAGACAGGTAGAACGAGGCACTAAAGCACCAAAATGTGTGAATGTGATCAAGTTGTCTATCTACGCTATTTTTTGTGGGTTTTTAATTTTATATATTTTTTATTTAACTTTTGATTTTATATTTTTGTATTTTGATTTTTAATTTTCTGATTTTATATTTTATTTTTATATTTTTTATTTTTTATTTTCTTTTTTCAATATTGGAATATACAAACTATATAAGACAAGAGATGATAAACTATCAATAAAAATAAGGGAAAAAGCTCAAAAATTAGGAAATGAAATGTTTTTGGTATTTTTATACTTTTCTACTAATTTTGTGATTTTTGGGGAATTTTCATAATATTTTTGGTATTTTTAAAAGCTAAAATAAAGAAAACAGTGAATAAAATACAAGGCTGGAATTAAAATGGAGAAAGAAAATAGAAATCAGTAACAAAAATTCTCCAAATTAATTTTCACTTAAATGTAATAAAACCAAGAAAATTCAGAGACAAAATTTGTATTTTTAGGATTTTTGTAGAATTTTTAGGATTTTTATAAAGGTTTTTGGGGTTTTGTAATTTTTAAGAGTTTGGTTTTGTATTTTTTAGTGATTTTTGGAATGCAGTTAAAACTCACTTAAATATGCAAAATATATTTTTTTGGGATTTTTCTGGAGTGTTTTTATATTTTTTATAGATTTTATAATGCAAAAGTGTTGAAAATGCGTATTTTTGATTTTTTATAAATATTAAAATGCAATAAATATGCAAAATAAAAATATGATGTTAAACTACTATGCAACAGAGACCTAACATGATTTTTGTGGATTTTTTAGAGGTTAATAGAGGCATGCAAAAATTACTAGAAACATAAGGAAAATACACACGGCCAGGGGTATACTTGTAATACGCAAAAAGTCAGAGGGCACGAATGAAAATTTCCTAGAAAATATACTACTGAATTAAATTATTCCAGCACTTAAATAGAAATACCAAAACTTTTGAGCCCTGTCCTGCAAAAAGGCCAAGACGCATGCCACGCACGTGCGCCTGGCAAGGGCGAGTATGTAATATTCAAAACCTCTGGGATATTATATGCAAATGTAACAATACTTTAAACTTGTAGAGGAAAGTTTGAAGAGTCTTAATTAAATACAAAAAAGTTTGATAAGTTACTTATGCCACGTGTTGCGCCGCAAACGCGCGATGCCGATTCGCACCGATGGACGGGATTAAATCATGGAATGCTGATCGGACGGCCAGGGTTACTTGGATCCAACGGCCGCTGCTATGCACCAAGAACAAGCCGCGATCCGACGGCGTTGGCCGATGGGGGAAGAACTGTGAAGGAACTCGCCGCTGGCGAGTTTGGTTTCGGAGTAGGTCCACCCCCCATTGACCTTCTCTGTTTCCAAAAGCACGCGAAGCCTCCTGGGACGCCCCTCTAGCTGATGACGGCTTCAAAATGGCATGAGGCACGCCGACAAGCCGCCGCGACGTGGAAGGACAGGAGCTGCTCCAGGCTGTGTGTGCTCCAGCAAAATCGATCCCCAGGTGGGGTCTTTGGCACCTGGACCTGCAAAAAAGATTCACGGAAAAAATAAAAGGTCCCAGGGCCAGCAAAAAGGTGTGGGTGACGACGTGGTGAGGTTGGTGGTCGCTGGAGCTCAAGAGTTCCAGCAAGTGTTCGATCGTGATAACTATGCTAAAGAATGGTTTAAACAACAAACTAAAAACTCCAATCAAAAGCTGAAACTACGGCTAACTAATAAGCGAGAAAGTAGACAGAAAACGACCTCCATTGGTTGTAGAAGCCAAGAAGTGAAACCTCACGGTGGATGCCAGAGATGGGGTGGTGGAGCGCTCTTCGGCCCTCGCCTGGGCTCCTCTGACGAGCTGGAGGAGGCCTGTCATGCCTCCAGTCCTGAGCTTCGCGAGGGAGATCCAATCAAAGGTCCAAAAGAGGTTCAAGGGTCGAATGGAGGCTTGGGTGGTTTTTGAAAATGTGTTGATGGAGCTTCCTTCGAGGTGAGGTACATCACGAAAGAATCGAATCTAAAGCAATCCAAGTGCCCGGCGAAAATCGTGGATCTACAGTAAACAACTTTCATGAAGAGACCATCTTCCCTCGAGCAACGCAATGTTGGCGAAAAAATCGAGAAAATTGGGTCTCGGGCATTCTGATAAGGGCGTAGGGCTAGGGCCAGGGAGTTGACCGGCGGGTCAACATCCCAGGCCACCTGGTTGGTTCACGTGGACCAACCAGGAAAAAGCCCTAAAAAATGTTTTATTAATTCATTTTAAAATAGTAAATGATATTATTTTATCTAGGTTATTAAATAAAAAATATTTCTAATTTTATAAATTATTTTATGGTAATTTTTATTTATTTTTAGGAGGTATAATTTTATAAGTTGCCTTTTATGCCCTTTATAAGTATAATACCTACATATGTTATTAATTGATTTTTATTTTGTGTATTTAATTTATTTATTTTATAAAATTATAAAATACTTTTATACACGTAATTATATTTTTATTTTAGTTTATTGATGTGTTTTGTATATTTAATAAAATAGAATTAGTAATTATACAGGTATGTATATAGGTATTACACCTAGGTTTTGTATATACAAGTATTTTTATTTTGAGTTCTCTTTGCATTTTTATTCTGATTTTAATGCACATAATTATTATAAATATTAATTACAAAATTATAAAAATATAAAATTATAAGAATAATGAATAAAGAATAAATTGAATATTTTATTCTGTACAAGTATACAATAGGGGTCCAAAACTCAACTTTCAAACCGTAGCTTCGCCAAATGCGAAACCACCGCCATTAAATAGCTTATTTTATTCTATATACAATTAAAGGTGAGTTTGCTGCATTTGGAGTTTTCATTTGTGAGATACAGGTCTAGGAAGTTGAGATTCTGGATTCTTATTCAGGTTATAACTTTTTATCTGTACATTATTGAGTGAAATAAATTTTGTATTTTTCTATATAAAATTATCTACAACTTTCATGTATAAAGTTTCTTTATTTGAGGTATAAAAAGTGGAACCAAAAATAGGTCCCAAAATGAATAAAAAATGAATAAAATAAAAGGGATTTGTATTGTATTTTGGCCCTTATCTCCCCCTACTTTATTCCTTGTCGACCTAGTCATCGAGATGCCTAGGTCTCGGGATTTCGGGTCATAAAATATTTACAATATTTTATTCTTTTTCTTTTCTTTTCTTTTTTCTATAATTTTTGGCTTTAAAAACCGCATTTTATACAATATTTACACACAAATGCATGAATGCTAAAATGCATGAATTAGGCCTATTTACACGCATTTACTAGGGTTGTTAAGGCCAAAATGATAGAATAAAGATGATGAAACGTAGATTCATCAGGGTAGCCACTTTGTGAATAGGGAAATGAGATCATTGGCTAAGGAATATAAATTTGAACATAGAATAGTCAATCCATATCACCCACAATCTAATGGCATGGTAGAGGTTTCTAATAGAGAGGTGAAGGGTATTCTTCAGAAGTTGGTTCATCCAGATAGGAAGAACTGGTCTTAACTTTTGGACCAGGTTTTGCGGGCCTATAAGGCAGCTTACAAGACTCCACTCAATACTTCACCTTTTAGGATGATATATGGCAAGCCATGCCATTTACCGAGTAGAGTTAATTCGCAAATCAGAATGGGCAATAAAAAAGCTTAATTGGAGTTGTCACCTTGGGAAATTATGCCAGAACTTAAATCTGAACGAGCTAATTAAAATCCAAAACCGGGTAAATGACAATAGTGTGATCTATAAGGACAAGGTCAAGAGATGGCATGGCAGACACATTAGGCATAAAACCTTTGTCCCTGGGCAGAAAGTGTGGTTTTTAAATGCCTAGTTGAAGATTTTTCACAGGAAACTAAAATCAAAATGGACAGGTCCCTACATTGTCATTGATGTGCATACCAATGGAAGTGTGGATATTGTCGAACTCAAAGATGATGCACAACATTTCTCAGTGAATGGGCAATTACTGAAGCCATATATAGAATCATCCAAAGAGCAGATAGCTCAAGTCGAGGCCATCTACTTCATGCAGAGCGAGCACATTGAAGACTCATCAGATCACCCTCCCTCCCGACCACATCGGTCTCCTTATTCATCTTCTTCCTCTACTTAAGCCAAGGCCTAAGTATAGGAGGGGTCGATGCCATCTGTACATACCATTCTCTCCTTTCACAATCGTTCCATTTCCACCATTCTTCTACACTTAGGTTGAACAGAGCCTAAGTATAGGGGGAACCGAATCCCATCTGTATATATTCTCCTCATTCACATATCCCGACCACTTCGTTTTTGCTCTTCTTCTATACTTAGACTGTTCACAGCCTAAGTATAGGGGGCGGACCGTTGTATCTTTTTCTTTTCTTTTTCTTTTTCTCTCTTACGCTTAGCCTGAGCTATGTCTTCTTTATGCTTCTTGTGCTATGAGGACACAGCACTCGCTAAGTATAGGGGATGTGGATATATATTATGTATATATTTTACCCATATCTCATACTTTCACGTAAGTCTATATGTATTTACAGGGTGGGTAACTAACTTGAAAACAAATTGCTACTAACACTGATTGTGTCCAACCAAAATTTTTTTTAAAAAATGGCTTCTTATTCATTTTTGTATAAAAAAACTTTTTCGAAAAAAAAGAGAGAAAAGAAAAAAATGTGTGTCTGCATTTCACACACCTGCACTTCATCCAGCATTACATTCATTTGCATCTATGAAAATTCCTTGGGTTCTGAACTGAGTTATGAGCAGAAACCGAGAGTTGTCTTGACTTGATCTTAATCCACCTAATTTTCATAGGAACTTCACCGAGAAATAGGATTTTAGAAGCTTCCGGTCTATGACTTAATTCTTCGAGTTCAACATAACAATGTGCAGCGTTTGACTCTTAGTGTCTAACCTGGTCTCTTCATTCTAGGTATGACTCTGAAATAGGGAATCAATTGGTACTCTCGCACTATGCACTTAGCTCAACACAGACGGGGTGTTGGAAGACTGTGTGAGTTTCTTTTCTGGTAGTGTGGAAATCTAAAGACCGGAGTATGGGTTGAAATAAAGCATCGGAAAAGGGATGGACGACTGGGCACAATTTTTTCTAAGATCCCAAAACATGTACGGAAAAAAAGACTCTATATCCATAGGGGCATAACAAGATCCATGTAGAACCATCAAAAATCCAAATACAAAGAAGCCACTACCAAATAAATATCTGACCAAAAAGGTCCAAGCTTCAAGAAAACCTGCAGATCTTGGTGGAGACTTGACTACACTGGCCGGCTTCACAAGGAGAGGTGACTATACTGGCCACCATCTAGTTCTTTTATCCTTCTTCTAACTTCTCTCCCATTTCGATTGTGAACATAGCGCGACAGACCTTAGAAGGAAATACCTGACTCCCCGAGGACGAGTTACTGGAGAGGAGGTTTGCATGGTAGTCTGGAATTTTAGATGGGAAGAGCTAATACCTTTCACACACATGAATCGATTTGTTCAATGTTCATGGGGTATGCTTTGGGAGGAGGATCGATCTAAGATGACTTCTGAGCCGAAATTGTGACAATGATGTGTAGAACTTGAAGGTTGTTGATTTTAAAATTCTAAGTCTCACAGAAGTTCCGCCAAATTAATAAACCAAAGGTCGAATCTAGCTCCATTTTCACCTTTTGCTCATGGTCTTGGTATGGAACCCAGTCACATTTCACCTCACTGCATTGCTTTTGATGTTCAGGGACGAGCATGGTTTAAGTATATGGGGATGATGAATCTCAGATTCATCACTCTAAAAGTCATGAATTAAGCTCAAATCACTAAAATTCATTGGCATTTCTTCATTTATTCTGCATGATTAGCATTCATGCATGTTATGATAAGAATTGCATATTATCACTTATTTTCGCACAAAATAAGAAGCCAAAAATAACAGTCCAATTGACCTGTAAATATCCTAACTTCACCCATTTTTAACTAATTCATGCTAACTCCAAATGACCTGAAACCACCTTCATTGTTCACATATCACTGACAAGAATAAATGAAAAATACAAAAAAAATCACTAACCTAAATAAGTGGACAAAAAACCCAAACCCTGCTTCTAGGATTTCCGGACTAAAACCTTCATATCTTCCTCATCCAGTGTCTGTTTTGATCCTACTCACATTTGAACTAATGTGCATTCAATAACCTTCAAAACAAGACCAAGTTCAGGTGAATCAGAGCTCCTATGTGAAAGTTGGGTTTTGGGCCTCTTTTGTATATTTTGTATTTTAGCGGTTTTTGACTTATTATTTTATGTACATAATTAACCCATTTTATTTTAATTCTTTTTCATTTGTCTTCTTTGATGAAAGTTTTGTTAAAATGCGCAAAAATCCAAATCCAAACTGAGCTTGAAATCAAAGAAACTAACTGGGTCCGAGTCTTCACTAACTGTCTGTACAAAAATTGTCTTTTTCGTATTTTATTTTATTTCTTCTTTTTCTTACCTAATAAAAATCCAAAAAAAATAGATTAATGTGTAAATATTTATCTTTGGTTTTATCATATTTTTCTGGATTTTTATCTAATTTAAAAATGACAAAAAATATAAAACCCAAAAATCAAGGTATTCTATCTACATAGGATACCCTAAAATATTACTTTATGCAAATGATCGATTTTGGTTTTGGTCCCTTCATAAAATTTGTAGATCTCATCGAGACGAGTAATTTTCATGAAGAAACATTTTTGATCCGATATCATCTACTGTTTTTTATGTATTTATTAAGGTATTTATTTTCCGAATTTTGTGGGGCTGACACGTGGCAGCTCCTAGAGCCGCCACGTGTCATCCATTTTGAGGGTTTTATTATTTCATTTTTATAAAAAAAATAAATAAAAACTAAAAGCACCGCACGTGCCGATCCCGCACGCGCATTACACGTGCCCGAAGCTTCCTTCTCTTGTCGCCACATGGCGATATTAGGGACGTCTTATCTCGGCCGATCGGACGGCACCTATACACATTCGTCTTCCTCCACCTTTCCCCTTCAAGCCGTGTTGCCTTCCCCAAATGCCGTTATGCCCGACGCCGCGATTATCGGCCACCTTCTGACCCACCTCCGCAAAAATCTCACCCCAATCAATCAAACCTCATCATCTCCGTCAGCGGATCCCCTTCCCATTCTCGTCGCATCTCCAATCTCCGATACGAATCCTCCCTCACTGATTCCGCCTCTATCAAATCCCGTCATCCCCAACTTCCTTCTCCGACCAAGCCGCGCCTCCTATTTAAGCTCCGTCGCACACCCCATCTCCCTTCATCCATCGTTCAACTCCAGAGGACTCCTTCCCTGATGGTGACATCCCGGTGTGTTCCTCCTATGGCGAGATCCGAGGGCGTCGACCCTCGTTGCAGTCCACCTCCTTCAAGTGACTGCTTTGATCCGGCTTCTCGGTTGTCGAGCCGTACCTCTAGGTACTCCTCCTACACCTTACTTTGCTCCATTACCCATCTTCACCTTCAGCCTCCTACCGGAGGCGTCGACCCCATCGTATTCATCTTCGGCACGAATCTCGCACTCCATCGATCACCCCCCACTTGGGAGTTACCTCCGCAAACTCCATCATCTTCAACAATCCCCATCTCTAATGACTTCTCCATCAACGCCGCCTTTCGCTTCTCCACCACGCCAACTGCGTCCAGAGCTCATCATCGACCTCCTCCACTGTTCGTCTTCAACGCCAAGGCTGCACGCACTCAACACCGGGCACAGCAACCCTCCGTCGGTCTCTTCCTCCTCGCGGCTACACATCATCATCATCGACACCTTTGCAGTTGCTTTCAGAAGCAGGAAACCCCGGCTGGTCTTCTTCGACTTCCCCACGCTATCAGCGCCTCGACCATCGCCGGACAACACCAGAAGAGCCACGCCACCGGAGGTTGACCTGAGGCCCTCCACACGTGAGGTGCACATGCGGGAGGGAGCACATGATCAGCACCCACCCCTAAAGGAAAAATTGCAATGAAACCCCCTGGTTCTACCGTATTCTCCATCGAACCCTGATGCACGTGATACTCACGTGGAGGAGTAGGACATTTTGCAAAAAGCCCTTCGGAGAATCCCCAAATTATAGCAAAATCCCCGCCGACCAAGGGTCACGTTCTTGGCACGTGATTGCTTGGAAATTTTGCAGCAGGTCCCCCAAAGCTTTCGGTAATTACAAATTAGTCCTTTCTTTACATTATCTTATTTTATATTATTACAGAAATACCCATGTATTCTCCTATTATTTCGAACATCTACATTGCATTATTTTATTTATTAAAAATATGACTTTTATTCTACAACTAATTCTCTACATCTTGGCATATGTTGGAAATTTTCATGATCAGTGGTTATTTATTAATTAATTGTTTTGTGGAAAATTGCTTATTTTGCTCATTCTGTGCTTGAATATTCATAAGTAATTAATCGTTGCTCTAAAAATTGCCGAAAATTCGCAAATTGTAGAATTAATTGTGTGTTACATCGTGCCCAAAAAGAATTGCATTTGCATGCATCTTTAACCTCTAAAAACATTTTGCATACTTCAATATTTAATTTTTAGTAGGTGTATTTTTGAGGTTTAGGATTTTTCTGAGATCCATCAACTAGTGAGAGATCTTGGATAATTTTATCCCTTGAAAGTAATTAGGTTTAATATTTATTATAATTAAAAATTAAAATTCATTGCATTTGCATTCAAAAATTCATAAAATATTTATCTTGTATCCAAAAATTCCAAAAAAAATATAATGCATTCATTTCATCATACTGTCATCATGGCCAAGTTTCATATTTTTCGGACATCGTTTGATTGATCTTTACATTTTAGTCCCTAAAATTGGCCGAATTTGCATTTCGCATCTCAATATGCATTAAAAAATACAAAAAAAAAACGCCTAGAAAATCGAATGAACTTTGATAGACAAATTTCTAGGTTGTTCCTTTGTCTCCTTGAGTTCGACCTTGGGACTTGCCCAAGTAAAATAAACATAAAACCTATTGATTAAAATTGACTAAATTTCTTATGGTTATTTCTTGACCGATTCCGATTGCCCGCCTACAACGAAACGACACACATTAATTTAAGTGTTCGATAATTCATGATATTTAACCTAGGGAAATTCAGGACCCGTCAGTTGGAGGTGAGGTGTGAGTGAAAAATGGAAGGGGAGAGGTGGGTGGTGAGGCGACGGCGGTTACTAGAGGTTGACAAAGACCCACATCCGTTGGATCATTTGATCCAACGACTAAAGTGAGGGCGCGTGCGTGCGGTGTGGATCGCATCCGATCAAAATGATTAGAGGGTCCAAGGTGGAGCGTAAGAGAATGGACCAGATCAGATCACTGGATCTAATCCAGGAGCAGAGAAGAGGAGAGGGTGGCGAAAGAAGAGGAAACCATGTGGGAATCCCAGAGGGCACCACGTGGCCCATTGGAATTATTCGAAATAGAAAATAAAGGAAAATAGAAAAGAAATAAAAGAAAGTTGAATTAGAAAAAAAGTCAAAACATGAAAGTTGTAGATCTCGATGAGATATACAAGTTTCATGTTGAAGAAAAAACCAAAACAAATAATATGTACAAAGTAGAATTTTTGGAAGCATTTTTATTGAATAAAAACACTTGAGTTAACTCTTTTGCATTTTTTTGTAGTATTAGTTTCTTTTAAAGCCAAAATAAATATATACAATAATGTAACTAATTTTTGGATATTTTTATAAGAAGGAAATAAGGAAAATAAAGAAAAATAAAAGATGTTAAATTTATATAATAATTAGGGCTAATTACATACTAGGAGTTAGTTGTTAATTAATGAGAATTAAAGATGAACTTTATTGCTTTGTCTAAACCAGGAGGATAATAGATGAAGATTGTGATGATAAGTCAAAGATTCATCACCCCCCATACTTAAACCATGCTCATCCTCGAGGATTTAAAGAATGAAAAAGTCATATTAATCCTTGACAGTGCATTTGAATTTTCAAGGCTTAATTCATCAAGAACCCATGACTTGAGTGATCCTGAAATTCTGGGTTCAACCAAGCTCTAGTCAAAGGAATCCAACCTCTCTAGTTACCAGACTTTCTGTGTGTACATATAATATAAGGATATGACATTTAGTGTACTGCAATCCTGGGAATCGAGTCGAGATATCATACAAGGTCCTAGTATGAGTGACTCTCCTCAAGACCTAATCCTCAACATTAGGGAATAAGTCAGTTCTTGCATTCAATACACCCGTGTCAGTAGTTTGTCAGACTTGAAAGAGTAGATGGAAGGCCAACTGATGGAGGACATAAGTTGGTATATTTTCTTCTCTCCCATTCATTGGAACAAGGGTCCTCTTGAGTGTCTTATTACTCAACACATATATTTTGTTTGTTTGTTGATCAATGTGTCCGTCAAGAGAGCTCAAAGTTGTCTGCACTTGTTTTCCTGGGAGTATCCGAGGTGTGTCTCTTTTTAGTATCTAAGATACCTTCGACACTCAGACTTATATCACTATATAATGGAGAGCATTTTTGGGTGCTAGCTCGACTCCTGGTCCTAATAGCTTTGGTCCAAACGGACACTTTGAAAATGGTTGGGAGCGCTCGCCTTTGATGTAAACTCTTTGTTATTGACTTTGTAATGAGAGAGCTTTTTCATTCAACATTTCTTTTCTTTTTTCTGTAGGCTAGCTCCACTACTTTAACCTAGTTGGCGCACACTGATCAATAGTTTATTTAGTTTCATCACACTCCGTCGCATAGGCCAATATCAAAAGATAGCATGAGAACTTGTTATCATACTGGCTAGGTGTGAAACCCCATATTTGTGTACTAATTTATGGAATAATTTGATATCTAAAAATTAAAATGACATATAAATTCGTAGATCTCGTCGAGACCTTTTCAACGAGCCCAAGAACATCAAATTCTGAGCTTCCTAGCCCAAGATATTGATGTTTTAAGTTGGATGATCGAGATCCATATATAGATCCGAATCGGATCCGAATTTCGGATCCATATTCAACTATCCTTCTATAAATAGGATATGATATGATGTCCTCTCAAAACCTATCTATCACCATCCTTCTCCCTCATTGGAGTACCACCACCTTGGTCGGATTTGTCATTGGAGAGCCATCGTCGATGTCGGAGAAGGTGTTCTGATCAAAGATCCGTGACTACCATCGTGTAGGGGAGCTCGAGGTAACCATTGTATCTACCTTCGTGCTACGATCAAGTGCCGAAAACATCATTTTCGCATGAGAGGAGATCCCGAGGGAATATCCTCGGAGGTAACGATAAATATCCCCCTCTTCTTGTTGGGTTCTACATACTTTGTTCCCATATGCTTGAACATTCTTAGAGCCTTGGTTATTCTTATAATGTGATTCATATACTAGTAATGGTGTCCCTTCCCTCCTTGATGTTGGTTTCATACGATTTTTGATCCTATGTTTCGAACATTTTTAGAGCTCTTGGTATCTTTATACCACGAAACTTAAATTGTAGCGAAGTTATATCCATCCTTGCAGTTGGTTAAACATTTTTTTGATACCTATGTGCTTAAACACCCTTGGAAACGATGGTTTTCTTGTGATAAACTTTAGGTGATTTTTGATACAACGTTGATTGGATTATAATAAAATGATATTAGCATTTATCAATCATAGAAGTTGCGAGAAAGAAAATAAACTAGAAACATGAAATCCATTGAAACTTCTGTTATCCTAAATAATTGTATCTATTGAGGTATATGATACGGTCGTGGTTGATGATGTGCATTGAATCTTAGATTGGGTCACATGTATGGATGGAGGGATATCGTATATCTTATAATTGCTTCATGTTAATATAACCAAAGGATTTGTACGTTCTCTCCATTTAGAAATTGACGTTAGATTCCAAGGATCTGCATCATCTCTTAATTTAAGCTTTATACAAGGAACGAATAATGTACCTGGTTAAGGGTTATTAGTTGTGTTAAGATTTTCCACCATATCTATGCCATGAGATGGGTTTGAAGTTTCTCTTCAATCATAAGACATGCATATATCTTTCTTGATTCTTATTCAACATACCATAGCATAGTTATAATAACAACATGAATATAAACTTAGTTATTCGTGTAGGTGGGAGACACGTATATAGAGATCGTGTACTGGCTTTTGAGATTTGGATCATTGCCAGTCACTAGCATATTATGTTAATGATACCATAGACATTGCTAAGTTACATCATATTTATTTGTAAACATAACTACGATCTTGATTACATTAGCCGTTCCAATATTTGTGAGCCCCATTGGCCGTTAAAAATTTGATAGTTGTCAGCCTTATGCTAAGTTCACTGTGAATGTTTCAAATTTTCTTTTCCTTTAGTATTATATAAGCAGATATGACTTGTATTTTTAAAAAAAAAAGGAAAAACTTTACTCGGATATATATTGCATTATGTCAGCCACCTTTGTTGATAATTAAATACTACTGTTAAAGTTAAAGGGTCTACCGGAATCCTCTTGGTTGTGTTTAATTTTGCTTAGATGATGTAATTTTCAATACGCATGGCGTGCTCTTAAATGTATCGTTTAGATATCCAGTGTTGAAGCTTAATTATAAGATCGAACAGAATCACTCAAATATGGTGTGGTGATCATGCATATCCATACATATCTGACTACTGTATGTATCGTTTCATCATTTGTTTAAAAGTAGCACAATCTATTATACTGCAGGGTTAAGTGATTCTTACATCAGATATTTGATAACCATAAAATATAAATACACTGACGAATACATCAAATAATTCAAATTCCAAGAGATCATTAACATTTTTATTTATTTTTGATAATTATCATCCCACGGGTGAGATCTCGCTATATCCGGGTAGATAGAGGTAGGCGCCGCAAGGGACTGGGCATGCACAATTGGGCCATGAGTAGATGCCTTGAAAGTCGCAACCCCAATGTACGGGTTAGGTGATGCATTGCACATAGTAGCCAAGGTTCATTCGGAGTCGCTCAACGAAGTTGGTAGGTTGCGCGATTGGCATTCTTGGTTTTACACTTATACACAATATTACGACTCAAAGTAGAATTAGATGTGGACACATCAAATTCTATTTCGAGTAATATTATTGTGAGAGGTGATCCGGGATGTGGTTGAAGTTGGAGAAATTAGGTTATATCTTATCATGTTTTAGTTGAACAGGGGTTCTTGAGAGTTACTCAAGTTGAATATCAAGTTCCCACGTAGTGGAGGCCTGTGAGTCACGTATTTGCTTGTGCTAAATAAATACGAGAAATGATCGAATATTAGTAATTGCAATATACATCGTTGTGGGCTCTAATCGATGAAAAGAAGTATCAAGATCAATGTGGTAGTACTCATAGGATGATTAAGTTAATAAATAAAATTTAGTGATCGTATAATCCAATGTAAATTAGAATAACTTGGTGTTTCTCGATTTTCTACAAGATATGCATGTCATTAGATAGAGTTGAGTACATATTCCTTGCTTATCCCAGCATCAATTATTATAGTATTCATCTCATTACTGGATAATTGCTCATAATGTTACCCTCGTGTGAACCCAACATGCACACCTGAGTAGAAGTCGTAGCAGTAGCGTCTTTTGAGGAGATTGGACTTTTCATGTCATCTTGCGTCAGAAAGGTATGTTTTACTTAGAGTAAATTATTTATTTCCGTATTTTTTTATGTTCTATTTGAGAGACATTGTAATGAGATATTTGAAGAGCTTCTTCTGCAAAGTTTATAATTATATGTTGTATCTCATTTTGTGGACATGGATTTGCTTATTGTTATCAAAAATGGATGTTGCATTTTACTTTCTATTTTATATTATTCTCCTTTTGTTATATATATATATATATATATATATATATTCAAATGTCGATATAATGTGCATAATAGGGTTTCTTGAGTATTAGAGATCATGAGCATATTTGGACCGTAGATCTGACGCTCTCGTCTCGTCGGTTTCGGTAGCCGGAGGGCGGGGCATCACACTAGAGTTTGCTAACACTCAGGTTTCAAGAAGCTTTCATTGACTTTATCCCATCCTCGAGCATCATCAAATCACGTCTAGACTCAAAACTCAAAATCCCAATCCATCATTTGAAACATCAACTCATATCATCAATCATGTAATTGTGCAAGTCATGTGTTGACCATATTCTTAGAAGGTAGAGATTAGGAGTACAATATAGCTCTCATATCTTTCAAACTAGGGAATTGTGAATTATTAAGTCTCAAACATTAATGACTAAGGTTGGTTAACTCAGACTTTTAAGACCTCAAAAACCAAGTATCCTCAATTCCTCAAGCCTTGAGTGATAGTAAATGTGTCATGGATATACCAACTCTAAGGTTAAAGATTTTGTAGTTTTTAAATTTTGCAATTTTAAGGATTTTTTTTCTTTTTTTCTTCTTTTTTTCCTTTTTTGGCTTCTTTAGAGAAATAATGGCTGGCCTAGACTTATATGACTAGTTGTGTCTACTTCCAACCAGTATGAGTGTAAGTACGAACCGTTAGATGGCTACCCGTATCACTTAAAGATGGTGTCATACGCATTATCTTTTAACCATCCACTCTGCTAAGGGAGACCGTAGTTCCCTCACTAAAAAGTATCTAATCATTTTAAGCTCATTAGTCAGAATTCCTAATAAAAATTGTTTAATTTTTCTGATTTTTATGGGTTTTGAATAAAGAAGAACACAAAGTTAATCTCATTTTATCCATTATTTTAAAAGTATTTTAAAAATATTTTCCAAACCATGCCATATAATATGTAGATTTTCAAAACATTTTTCAGAAGGTTTTCAAAACAAGTCTACTCCGATTTTTCAAACCATTATCTAATATTTTTCAAAAAAGTGTCACATTGTTACAATTTTTCAATCATTTTACAAATATTTTTGCGAAAATCGGTTCACAAAATAATATACCCTAACCCCAAAAAGTTTGAAATTTTTTAAAATATGAGCTATGGCTAAAATATATATGATATATATACGGTATACCCCCTATACTTAACTTTTGTTATGTCCTCATAGCACAAAGTGATATGAAGCCATAGCTCATGTCATAATATAGAAGAGCATACGAGAACAGACTCGGGATATCCCCCTATACTTAGGTTAAGAATAACCTAAGTAGAAAAAGAAGACTTATGGAAGGGATGAAATGAGTGAAGAAGAAGACTAGGGCTCGGGTCTCCCCTATACTTAGGTTGAGAATAGCCTAAGGATAGACATATGCAATGAGGATGGAGGGACCCGAGGTGAACAATCAGAGAGTTACATGATTGCCCCTATACTTAGGTTGGAGAGTAGCCTAAGTATTTGGATATGGAACTGGGAGTGGGGGGCCATGTTGCAATTAGGGTTAGAGGGGGAATAGATATACAAGGTGGTTGAATCTTCAAATGACTGAATCTATGGAGTTCTGAGATGGAGCATTTAGGGTCATGGGAGGGTTGGGTGAAATACACAATCAAGATCAACCAAGCAAGCAATGCACCCCTGGTTCACCAACTCACACGTGAACACCAAGAAATGTTGGTCATTCATCTTGTCAGTTTATTGGTGATCATCCAAAATTTGATTCCATTATATGGGGATTAATGGGTTTTGGGCACTATCCTAGGTATATGTCCTCACCTCTCAACATGCAATCAAATCATGCATACTATGAGGGTATTACTCTCTCATAATCCAAGGTGAATTTTACTCCATTTTATTAAGGCCGACTTGCATTAACCATCCCAATTTTATGCTTTAGGTCATCACTGAATTAATGTGAGCACAGATCAAGTGTTCATATATTTTCTAAGTGATAAATCAAGAGGGGGATCGAGAAAAGCATATGCAAATGGGAATCATGATGCATGCTCAAGAGAAAACTTACAGTGCCTCCAGCATTCTCCATGCACATGCAAGAATGGACTTAAAATTATCTCAATATGCATGCAAGTCAAAGAAACCACTCCTAAACATGATACTATTAGAGGGAAGATTTGAGTTAGTTTTGTTTAAGTCAATCGATATTTACGTGCGTCTCAATGAATCAGAGGAGATGAAGTGAACTCCTCGGTTCTTATTTGTGTGTCCTAACCTACGATCAAGCGCATGTGATACAAAGTGAAAAAAGCTCAGAGAGCCGTGTGACTAACCTTAAGTTCGAACACTCAAGTGGAGCCCCACCCTGACTGGGGTGAAACACACGAGCCCTCAAACAAGGACCGCTAGAAATGCAGATATACAAATAATATAAAAAATACAATGAAAAAATTGCAAATTAAACATTTATTGATGTCTCCGGGGTTTCTTCTGCGGCTCCTCGCAACATGAGCTCCCAGCTCCACGCCTCCATGTTTCCAAGCATCCTCGGTCTCCATGGGCCCAGCCATAAAAGAGAGCATTAGATATATATATATATATATCAAGAAAACTAATGACAACAATAATGCAAAAACAAACACAACATGGAGACCTAAGTGTTGAAAACTATCAACTCAAAATTAAACATTAAATTCCAAGAAATCAACAAGGATGAGCCATGTCCCGAGCAACGACGCCATCTGATAAACCACATTTTCGCCTCTTTAATATCGTCGTATTATCATAGCACGGGAGGTAAAAATGGATCTAAGTAGATATACCACAATTTTGAATATGTGGAGAATATGTTTTGCTTGGTAAGCATACCAAAATCAAACACAAGGACACGAGCACTAGGTCTATCGGCATACAGATGTAAATAATGCATAATGCAAAAAAATCATGAACAAAATGACGCAAGAATTATGCAATACTACAAAATGAGGAATAAATATCATACAATTTTTTTATTTTAATTTTATGCAACTTAAAAGAGCTGACAATGTGTAATGAAATGCAATGCATGAGGTGAATGAACAATATGTATTTCTTTATTTTATTTTTATGTCAATTAAAAGACAATGTGCAAGAGAGTGATATGCAATGCAAACAGACTGATCTGTGCACTTACACCGAAATTAATCAGATTAATTAAGCATTAAAAGAAATATTCAATTCCATGATCAATTGATGCATAAAAATAATTAATGGCATTTAAATGAAGAGCATATGACACGTGAAATATTTAAAATTTAGCATGCTATATTGTGTGTCAATCCAGTGAATAAATCAAGCCATTAAGAAGAGCGTAAAATTAGCAACAAAATGAAACTAAAATCTCACATTGGAGTTCGAATGCTCGAGTTATTAACAATATTGTCCAGGAGCATAAATGTAAAGAAAACAAGCCAAATAAATGGAAAAAGCATTGCTAATTGGTCCTGGGAGGGGCATATTTGTAAGTTTCGAAATCGATCAGGTCCCTTTGCAATTTGCCTAGACACGACACCTGAGGCACGTGTGCCTGGGCAAAACCTATATGCAAATCTAGAAAATCTACAGAGCATCGACGCAAATTACCCAGTCGCATGTGCTAGCATGCGCGCAGGCTAGGATCGGGGAGAGGTTTGGTGCCAGTGCAGGTGCCTTGGGCCACGTGGCGACCGGAGGTGCTCTGGGAGGGTCTCGATCCCATCGAGCCTTCATGTTTTGGCGGGGGTGATGTGGTTGCCTCTCAACTGTTGGATGGTCGTCGAAGGGGCACCATCCAATGGAACCAGTACGATCTAGAGCTCATTCCTCCATTGTGCGTTGACGAAACGAATGGAGCTCGAACAAGATGCCTGGGGCTCCTCTTTGCTCTTCAGTAGTCGCAGAAGGTCCCAAGAGTAACCTAGTGGGCTAGCGATGAAGCTCTAATGTCAGAGGAGACGAGGGGATGGTTGGAGTAGGCTGACAATGATCCCACGCCGGAGGCGGAGCTCTAGAGAGGAGCTTCGCCTGAAGTTCGGATAATGAAGAAGACCTACAAAATGGTTAGCGAGGTGGGGATAACCGAAGTGGAGTGAACGGTGTGGAGAGCTGTCGGGCAGAGAAAGGGATGCCTAGTGTGAGATCTTCTCCGCATCTGGCGAAGGAGAATGCTTGGAGTGGAGGGGGTTACGGAGGATGGGAGAGGGCGGTTTGGACCACTAATGAAGGTGTGGGTGGTCCGGTGAAGTGAATGACAGGCTCAATTTGATGGCGAGAGTGGTTGTGTGTGCCTGATTAAAAAGGCGAAACCAAGAAGAAAAAGTAGAGAAGGGACATACCTGATCGGAGAAGGTGGCAAGGCAGAGGGTGTAGCTTGGCTGAGCTTCATTCGAAGCTCTGGTCTTCGCTCAATAAGGTTGGTCATTCCTTGGAGCTCAAATGGCTGTTAGAGGCGTTGTGGCATGACTCATAGCCATGGGTCACACCAGGCCTGGGGTCCTCATTGTGAGGCCGGTTCCGACCTACCCCTTGTCATGGAGAGGTGGGTTTTCACTGGGCCTTGGCCCATGTGAAGGTGGATGGATTGATATCAGGGCAGAGGCAGCGTATATAAGGAGGAGGTCGGGCTTTATGGGTGATGGTGGTCGATGGTTTTGTAACTATCATCCTAAGCCTTGGTAATTAGGTTACGTTTCAATTAGGGTATGGTGAAAATGCTGGAGAATAGGGCAATAATAAGGAGGTGGAAGATTGTGGGTAGTAGGTGAGGTGTGAGTGGGAAAAATGGAAGGGGAGAGGTGGCTGGATAGGCGACGATGGTTTATAGAGGTTGACGAAGACCCACAACCGTTGGAGCATGTTATCCAACGGCTAAAAGGAGGGCACATATGTGGGGTGCTGATAACATCTGGTCAAAATGATCAGAGGGTCCAGGCTGGGGCACGAGAGAACGAACCGGATCAAATTAGGGGATCTGATCTAGTGACGGAGAAGAGGAGAGGGTGGTGCAAGAAGAGGCGGCTAGGTGGGCTGCCCAGAAGATGCCACGTGGCCCATTAAAATTATTCAGAAATAGAAAATAAAGGAAAAATCAAAAAGAAACAAAAGAAAGTTGAATTCAAAAAAATCAAAATAAAAGTTATAGATCTGGATGAGATCTACAAGTTTTATATTGAATAAAAAACTAAAATAAATAATATGTATAAAGCAGAATTTTTGGAAGCATTTTTAATGAATAAAAACACTTGATTTAATTATTTTACAATTTTTTTAGTACTAATTTCTTTAAAGATATATAAATATATACAATAATTTATCTATTTTTAGGAATTTTTAATCAGAAGAAAATAAGGAAAATAAAAGGAAATAAAAATATGTTAAATCTATACAATAATTAGGCTAATTATATACTAGGGGTTAGTTGTTAATTAATGAGAATTAAAGATGAATTTCATTGCTTTTTCTGAGCTAGGAGGATAATAGATGAATATTGTGGTGATCAATCAGATATTAATCAGGCATTGATATGTATATAAGTGGAGGCATTGGTATATATATAAGATCGGATCCAATCGAACTTTCATGAAGAAGATGACGAAGAAGAAAAAGAAGTTGATAATGAACTTAAAAATTCTCTCAATAAGAATTTGTTCTTACATTTTTAATGATAATATTTAATTACTTGCATTATATTAATAAAAAAATTTGTGTGGATATAACAATTATTCAAGATTGAAGATCAAGAGGTGAATCAAGAAACAATTATCAATAAACTATCATTTTGCATATATGATGTAATTTAGTTTAAATATAGATTATTCTCATTCTTCTTTTTCTAAGGAACTGAAATTCAAATATTATCATTTACAACTCCGAGCATCATCACGAAAGGGTGTTATAATGGAATGTCGAGTCTTCAGAGGAAACTATCAATTTCTGTAAGACAATATTTTTTATCACAAACTTTTGCATTTCATCATTTAAGTACTCTAGATAAATTCAATTATTAATTTTTTTTATGTATGGTGATTTTATACGTACAATTTTTCTTATGATTGAAAGGATCTTCTCGTTGTTGAGTTTTATAATGGTGGAACTATGGTGTCCTTATATTGGAATATTATGTGATCTATTTGTTGAACATGTGATCCCACAATGAGCTATTATGAATAAATATTATTATGATTCATTCCTTACTTTGAAATGAAGAATAACTAATTTGCATAATAGGTCCCTTAGTACAATTAGGTTTATGTACCATGGACATCTTAATAAACATACAGTTGTTGATTCAATGGTTGAATCATAGAGTTGATTCTTGGATGATATCTAAAGGGTTAGATATATTACTCGTCAAGCACCGTCAAATGATTATTAAGAAAGGATCTCCATCCTGAGAATAAGATAACAATTCTTCTCTAAAGATTGATATATGACCGACCTCTTGATGCGGGTCCTTTGCATAGGAATAAATATTTTGAGGTGTTAAGTTAGGTCAAAGAGTTGACTTAACGAGATCGAGATAACCAATACATATGTCATATATTGTCATGATATATGCATGCATCCTTTGATCAGAGAAAGATGTGTTACTATATGTCTGAATATGTACATTTGATTGACCGATAGGTTGACGACCTATTCAAGGTCTATACATTGGCAATCTGGTGTGCATACAAGGGCATTTGAGTAATACCATCTCTCATAGGGATCATACATGTTCATTACTGAACCAGAAGACATGAGCTCACTCATGAGATATTGGGATCAAATTCTGTGCACGGTCGTCTCGCTTTGGAAGGTTAACGGAATTTGTAGGCATGATATATGCTTTTGGAAAGTACATGATCAATAACTAGGTATGATATATACTTTTGAAAAGTATAGGATCGATACCAACTCCCAATGATCAAATGAGAAATTTAATGATAGAACCCTGAAGGGAGCAGTTCAAAAGTAATCTAAAACTTTGGGTTTATTCTCGATCTTCGAGTATGAAGGATGTACGGGTATTAAGAATACTTGAGGGTGATGTGGTCGTATACGATTGTATAACCATGACACTTCCATTCTGAAGGAGTGATGAAACAGGTTTGGATTTTATTGACTCCATTCAATAGAGAAGTAATCTGATCTTAGTCCAAATGTTGGACATTGATGTGAATACGATTCGGATGTAATGAGAAGATTAGATCTGCTGTTTTGATTTAATCAAACATCATTGAGAGGTCTCCAAGATTTGTATTAGAGATATGATCTCAATATCCAAGTTACTTTACATGGAACGTACAATCATCATGTCCTTATCTCCAAGTATCTGCAGAAAAAGCACATTATTCTTGAAAGAGTTCAAGAATAATTCAATTGTTGAATAATATATATGAGCATTGGGAAATTGATAATTAAATGTGATTTAATTATCATGAATAATATGAATATAATTTATATTATTTAGATACATGAGAATGGGGATCCAAGATAATTAAATATGATTTAATTATCAAGGATATGAATAATGTGGGTATCACTATGCATATTAATCATATATATATATATATATATGTTAAATGTGATTTATAAACTATTAGAGAGAACTGATTGTAAATAGTATTTACAAATCAAATGTTGATGTGAATTGGATTCACATTGAACAATTAATTGAAAATATAATTTATATTTTATATTAGATGTGTGAATATGATTCACAAATTGTCAATGACATGATTGAAATTATCACAAAATAATTTGGAATTATTTATGTGAATAATTATGCAACAATTTTTGTTACACATGTTGGATTTATGGAGAGATATGAGTTTTCTCAATTAAGGAAAAAGAGGAGCACCTTCCCCTTTAAGAGGGGGGATGGCCAAGGAGCCCTACTCCTTATATAGTCGTCCCTCTATTGAGGGAAGGAGGCTCCTCCTCTTTCCTTTAAATCCTATGAGACTGATTTGAATTAAATTGTGTTGTAAATTATTTGCAACATATTTGATTTATTTTAAATTAATAATTATTGTTGCAAATTATTATACAACAAAATCATGGCCATTGATTGAGTGCACAAAACAATCTAAACCATTGATTTTGCGAACACATGGATTGTAATCAATGGACATCCAAATAGTATAAAAGGTAGGGTAGCCCTAGCCTTTTATTTCACACAGCTTGGATTGCAAAAGCAGTAACTCTCTCTCTCTCTCTCCATAATTCTCATGCATACCCCATATCTATCTCAACATTGTGGTCGTCCACTATGTTGACCTAGAAATCCTCGATGTCATCATGATGCCTTTATGCTGCCCAATCGACTGCTTGTGGATCTCCTCCATCTTTGGTGCTTCTTGCTCATGAAAAAGGCATCGGATTTCGTGATACGAAATCAGTAGATTCCTCGCTCTGATCATCAACTTGGATTGCGGGCAGCACATGTCTCATCGTGTGCCCGTAAGTACGACCTTCGTTGGATCGGACTTGAGACCGGAGGTCTCTTCATTTAGAGACACGATCACAAACACGCTTCAAGAGGTAATCCTTATAGTTGTTTGTGTTGATGAAATTATTTTAGAAGTGTTCGAATCATGTGGTTCCATCCATCTAATTTTTTTAGATTCTGATGCGCGATGCAACTAGTATGACTAGTTGCCCTAGGTCATATGTGATGCGACCTACATGTTTATGTGATGTGATAAGGCATAAACCCTAGCCTTCAAATGGTATCAGAGCCAGGTAAAAGGACTTGGATGTGATACAAAACCCTAGGGAACAAGGACCCGTATATCGATTGTGCGGGGACTCGTGGTTTGTGCATATGATGCACGTTTGGAATTATTTTTCGTTAAATTGAAAAGCCCATATTTATGCATTGTTTGGATGAATTTTTTAGATAATAAATTGCATTTAGAATGTCTAAATATGTCCCCAAAATAATAGCCAATTATTAGCACCAAAAGTGCATGAGTTAAAATCTGAAAAGTCCCTGCAATGAAATTATTTTTGCATGTATTCACATATCTGTAAGAAATTTATTTTTACTTATCATTTTCATATCATTAAACATGAAATAAATATCTTTATTAAGTAGAGAATTAACCAGTAAACCCCATGAATATGTGATGATTACATATTATGCTGGTATAATACCATACAAATTACATGATAAAATCCCATTAATATCTGACACATACACCTCAGTATCACTTAATCCAGATATTATTGAATCTACAAATACAATGGGAAAACCACCTCTAAAATGCACAATTAAATGAACAAATTCTCTCCTCTACATTAATTATATAATACCACATTCCAATCATTCAATTAATCATTGAGATACTTTATGTATTCAAACAAAAATTGCATGGTTATTAAAACATCACATTCAACCACACACATTTATACATCCAATTTGGCTCTACACATATTTTGTTGGAAAGAAAAGAGGAGGGAGATTAGTATTAAATGACCATTATTTATTCTCATACATGGATCCCACCCACATTACACATTTCTCATGCAAAAGAAAAAAAGACATCAACATAAATGCATGAATCCTCTTTATTCTTCTCTCTCTTGCCCATGCAACTTCCCTATGCATGAATGTATTTATCTCTTTTGTCTTTATGTGCATAAGATGAAGACCCTTCAAAAGCCAAATGATGCATACAACATCTATAAAAGGAGGAGTCCCCCAAGGCACCAAGGGGCTTGTGACCTCTCTCTCAACGCAACTCTCTCTTTCCTGGAACAAGTTCTCTCGTCCTCGACTTTCCCTCCTCCTTCCTTGGCACGTGCGGCTATCCCCTTCAGCCTGCACCACCTTGCGCGGCCACCAGCCTGTGCGTACCTCCTCCGTACAGTCTGGCTCCATCTCCGCGTACTCCAACATGTGCGGACCTCCTCCGCGCTCGTCTCCACATCTCTATCTTCACGCCATCACTATCTCGTGACTCCACCATTGTCTCCATTTTAGAGTCGCAAGCTCCAATAGAGAAGACTTTTTTCCCATCTTATTTACCTTTTGTATTTTTTTCCTTTAATCATTTTATTTAAGTTGAACTTGAAGGAACAACTCCCATGTTATAAGTTCTCTTGTATTTTCTTTAAATTACTTGTTTTGTTTAAATTGAACTTGGAAGCATTCTTATTTTGTAAGGTTCTTTCTCAACTCTAAGTTGCCTTAATATATTTCAAGTTTACCTTCCATTATTTTGTTTTGGAATATTGCAAATGTCATCTTATTTCTCCCATCTTAATTTGCAATTCTACCCCCACCATCTTATTTAGTTTCACTCATGCCCTCCTTCATTTACTTTAAGTTGTAGGAAGTATTTTCACCATTGATCGCATTCTCTCATAATTTTTCTTTCATCGCAATAGATTAAAATTTGCATCAAGTTTGAAAGAAAAAGTGCGAGTTTGCTTAGTCCCTGCAGATACGAACCTCTACTTGTACTATACATCTCAAATATTTTCATCATGCTTGTAGTTGTAATCTTATTTGTTTGATTGCGGTTTTTTGTGGAACAATAACGACGTGGTAAAATTAACTTTTTAAACCGCGTAAGATCGCATCAACAATATATTTCACTTGATTCCAACTCTGTTTTCTCTAGATATTCCATAATTAGTGGCGATAGATCGGATGATGATTGGATCATCAAGTCTTCTTGCTTAATATGTTTATCATTTAATGTAAATAACAGAAATTATGAATTTGCCTTGATTAAATTTATGCTTGATATTTATGAAAATAATTGATAAAACATCAATTTCCATTGATTGCATGTTTCATGACAAAAACCCTAGTTTAACCTACAATAGTTGTCAGCTTTTACATGCAAAACATGATTCCTTGATATGACTAGAAATTTAGGATATCAAAATTATTTTAAGATGCCTAAGATCTCTGACTTATTACTATATAGTATAATGTTGGTCATCAAAGTTGATCGATAAAACCACAAGTACATTGATATTATTTGTGTTGTTCTCAATTGGAATGGTGAATGTGTCTAGTCCGGGTAAGCTTACTTGGTTCCTTATTTAGTGCCTTGCATGTCAAGGAAATGCTCGCTCCAAGCATAGCTCGAGTGTACTAGCCAGATCCATTTTGAGGAAAGAATAATATGAGTAAGTCAAGTTGTACTTTAATTATTAAAATACAAAATAATACGTACTTGTGAGAGCTAATACTATATAGTAATATCAAGGAAACCTTAATTGGTTGTTGATTGATTGATTGGGTTGATAATTGATTTAATATGATTAAATTAATTAGATCTAATTAAAATGAACACTCCGTTATGAATGGAAATGTAATTGCCTTAGAAGAATTAATCATAATGAATATGATTCATAATGATTAATTAAAATTTAAATGGGATATAGAAGATCATATATAAACATCCATGGTCTTCCATTAAGGCGGAGGGTTCTGTTGTCGTGGATTGTATGTTGGAGACGCCTATCCGAAGTGATAGCTCCTGCATACAAGTGAACATGGATCAGGATCTTTTTTTCTCAAAAGAGTAAGTCTGTATGCATAGTGACCCCAATATTGGTTCCAAATATTATTGAGGCAATATTGGATTGCGCATAACAAGTTCTATTCCTATTGATAGTTGATTCTATTAACAACGGGTCAACATCGCCTTAGGGGTGGTAGTCCTGTGTGTTAAAGATCGAATTGGGAAATGCAAGTTGGACTTGCTAGGCAGAATGAGTTCACGCTTCTATTTATCCGAGTTGTAGTTTCTCATATTATTGGAATGTAAAAAAGGTAGAAAGGAGATCTAAGATCTTACTAGAGATATATCAATAAGTATATCTCTTGGTTTGAAAGTTTAATAAGGGAATGAACTTTCAGAGTTTAAAAGGCAAGACAACCTTAATTTAATAACCTTAATCAAAGATATATATATATATATATATATGCAAATTATCTTATTTCACATAACCTTCATTAAATACAATCAAATCTATACTCAATCATAATCAGTATCATGGATCGGATCCATGATTAAGATGTAGTACTTGTAGCTGGACACATAATGTATGTAATTGCAATGTGCAAGTTTCCTCGTGATTATGAGGATTGACAATTAAATAGACAATAGGATAACAACCTATGGTTTCTGTGTCTCTAAAGTCTTGATCTCTCATCGAGTGTGCTTTGGAAGTAACATGTTGGTGATGATCGTAATTACCAAAATATTTCTTAAAAACTAAAAAAGATATTTTGGCAAACATATGAGCTCTCAACATTTAATCATGAATGACATGGTTCGCTGCATTGTGTAGAATGGTGGCTCGATAAGAGATGATGTACTAAAAATATTTGAATACCTGCCTGAACCTGTCTTTTTTGAGTTAAGATGAGTGTGGATATGATGAATCTCATCATTCTTCTATCTCTACTCAAGTCTTTCATGATGCATCATATTATTCATATTGTATGAATATGATGAAGCAAGAATAAATGGTGAAATAATCTTATATTGAAGTCCTTTGAGGACATGTTCAATTTAAGAGATCCTTTATCTTAAGCAATGGATGTTTAAGTGTTAAGGAAGTGCAGTGGAAGCATGGGTTGGACCCAAGTAAGAAGGAAAGTCAAAGAATTGATTGTACTTCTATGATTTCCATACATATGGCATCCAAAGAGTTGGATAAATGCCAGTATTGCAACAGTCGATGTATTGATAGTATGGCTATCTAGACTATCTAAGATCCTTAGAGAAGGATCCAGATAGTGCATCGAGATATTCTACATCTACATATCATCATGGAAATAGGCTTACTTATTAGATAAGATTAAAATTCTGAGAATTGTATCTCCTTCTTCTAATGACACTTGCAATTGGTTACACATGTTTTACAAGTCTAGAAAGTTTGATCTAAGGTTTAATAGCCATCCACATGGGAGTTGATGCAATTGTTGCAACAATCTCCATTGGATAGAAAGACTAACTATTTTCAGTGGGAGAGCCCTCAGTCTTAGAGAATGTCTATATGACCTATATATTAGAATATATTCGTTGTTTATTTCTAAACTTGTTAGAAATGAACATACATTCCTCTATACCATAATGAACATTAATGATATGGATATCCATTAATGATTATTCATGGTATGAGATTTCTTCCTATAACCTTAAGAAATCTTTGAAATGTTCATGATTCTAGTTGAGAACCAAAGTTAGAAGGAAGATGAAAAGAATTTTATCTAACCTAGGTAGCCAGCACCTATTAGATGAATTCGAGGAATACCTTATAGAGAAATGAATATCATTCCTATCTCACTCCTCCTAATACACCTCATCTCAATGGAGTTGTAAAGAGATGCAATTGGATAGTGTTAAACATGACCTCATCAATGATGACAATTAGGATAATTACCTCTTAGTTTCCAAGTATATATGTAGCAGAGAGTGCAATATATATATCCTTAATAAGATTCCATGCAAATATGAACCCAAAACTCTTCGTAAGCTATGATTTGGAACCAAGCTTAGTGTCAAACACTGGAGGATTTAAGGGTTGCTTGGTCCGTGCTATAACATGGATGTAAGAAAATATGAAATCTTGCACTTGAGAGTGTTACTTCATTAGGAATATAAAGTATAGTTGATGAATGTGAAATCTGCCACTTTAATAGTCGACAATTGTAGTTTATGAGATGAATGGTTCAACAAAAACCACAATCTTTGAATTGTGGATAATTTTAACTTGACAAGTGTACCAGGTCAAACAAAGAGAACAGTAATCTTTAGTTGTGTGGCTTTGAATTAAATTAAACACTTAACTAATTGTGAAGTTAATTTCTGTGTCAGAAAATAAAAAAGGAAAAATGATGATGCAGATGCAATGCAAGAACTATTAAGCGCAGGATCTATGACTTTGATTTTTAATCCAAAACAGAATAATCAAGGTCCTTGAGGTGAAATAACATATCAAAAGTATAATTTTGAGAAATATTTAGCAATGAAATCCAGGTTGCAGGCTATAAAATTAATCAATCAATTCGCTTCTGTGAAATAAATCATTAATAGTCCTTATGATTCAATCATCAAAGAATTATCAATAACTCTTTTTCCTTGGATGAGCCCCTGCACAGATTAGATTATGCAAATAAAGATTTACAGTCTCTAAAAGAATATTAATCTTGTAAAATATTTTCGATTGTGTCCCTGCAAAAGATCAACGATTTTCTCAATAGTAGAGTGCAGATAAGTCAAATTTCAACCTACACAAAGATCAAATTAATCCTTGAATAATAATCGATGATGAATGTCTTCAAATTTGTCCACAACTTGTATAATATGAAAGAGCATGAATAAATCTTCAAAACGACATATCATACGCTAAAATCGGAGTCCAGATGGAGAAGATATGCTAAAATAAAAATCTAGGGACTAAAATATAATAAAAACTTAAGTTTTTTTCTAAATTATGTCCCTGAAAGGACTTATATGCAATTAACCAAAATGCCTGGGCTTTTTTCGGAATTTATCTAGGAGGGCACTCCCGTGCACATGCTGATGACGTTAGAGATTTTTTTTGCAATTTTGGAGGAGAGTGGGGGTGCGGGCGTGATTAGCCCAGATGGCACGTGCTCGACACGTGTCACGGCTGGCAGGAGTACTTGCATAATTGGTTGGAGTTACGGGGACCAGTATGCAAATTACCCACTACCGCACGTGCGGTGCACGCGCGCAGTACGGCTTGGGTACGAAGCTGTGGTTCGGGGACCGAACCTCCACATGGCAGAAGGCATGAGGTTCGGGTCCCTGAGGTGGTAGCAATCGGTCGAAGGAGCTTTGGTCGACCCGAGCCTCGAGGCTAGGGTCGAGGCTCGGGATGTGATTGAGGGCGGTGATGCGGTCCTCCTGTGGCCGAGGCGGTACGAAGATGATAAAGAGGAGGTGTGTGAAGGAGGTGAGGAGCTGGTGTGCGAAGGCCAAGGTGGGCTTGCGACCGAAGGTGCGTGGGTGGATGTTCTTGGTGATGACGGTGAGAAGGTTGCCTGGGGATGTGGAGGAGCAGAGGCTCGCTCCTAGTCATTTCTTCAAGTCATGGGTGAACACGGCGAAGCTCGGTGGTGCTGGAGGTCACCGTAGATTAGATCGAGAGGCCTAAGGATCACGCTTGTGGGAGGTTTCACCTGAGAATGGGTTCCTGTGATGAACCCTTTTCTTGGCTACTCAGGGATGATGGCGGATAAGGTGCAGCGTCGGTGGAGGTCGACTCTTTAGAGGAGAAGGGAGCTTGGGGACGTCGACATCATAACGGTTGGGAGTGGAGGAACGGTTGGGCATAGCGTTGCGGGAGGCGAGATGGGGGTGGTTACATGCAGCGAGGCGGGTGGTGGTTTTGCGGGGAGGGAGGAGAGGCGATGGGTTGGACGGCCAAGCCAGCACGTGACCCAGGGGAGGAGAGAGTGTAACGATGGGGTGCCACGTGACATGCCCAAGGGTTGTCACGTGTCACTCCAAAAAATTTTAAAAATAAAGAAGAAGAAAAATAGAAAAGAAATAGAAGGAGACCTCAGATAGAAAGATTCCTTCATAAAAGTTGTTCATCTCGAAGAGATCTACAACTTTCTTGAAAGTCCCGGAGCAGAATAGGGCATCTGTATAAAGTGAAATTTTTGGTGGCTCTCCATGTGTATAGAAAACCGACTTCTGAGATTTTACAATTTTTATGGTTTTAAAAAAGATAAAATTTATAGAAAAATACGATAAAATACAAGAAAATTAGTTAAACACTAATCTAATTTTTTTGGATTTCTAGTAATTAATAAAATAGGGAAATAAAATAGAAGTACAAAATACAAGATTTTTGTACAGACTCACAACGGACACTCGGACTCAATTAGATTCTTTGATTTCAGTCTTGATCTAGATTTGGATTTTTTTTGTCGTTTGATAAAACTTTCATCAAAGAACACATGAGAAAGAAATAAAATTAAAAGGTTTAATTATGTACATAGAAATTCAGGTCACAAATAGCAAAAAGCTAAATGTGCAAAAGAGGCCCAAAACCCAACTTTCACATATGAGCTTTGAATTTTAAGAAATTGGTCTTGTTTTGAAGGTATTTGAAAATGGAGTACTTTAAAAGTGAGTAGACTAAAATCAGACACTGTATGAGGAAGATCTACATGTTTTAGTCTGTCAGATGTAAAATTAGACTTTGGGATTATTTGACACTTATTTGAGTTAGTAATTTTTTTGTATTTTTTATTTATTCTTGTTAGTGAAATCTACACAATGGATGTGATTTGGGGTCAATTGAAGTTAGGATGAATTAATTAAAAATTTAGGAAGTTAGCAGGTTTTTAGGCCAATTTACACATTATGCAATTATGCATGACAAAATGCAAATATCATTTACACATGTATGAATGCTAATGATGTGATATTAATTATTAAATGCATATGGATTATGGGGAACAAAGCCTAATAAACCAATTTTAGCATGATGAATACGAGATTCATCAATGGTATTGGATACCTACTTTATAACATTGAGATTCTTAAATGATTTCATCTCTAAGAATATGACTCTAAGAGGAGGACTTTCATGAGAATCAAGATAAGAATGAAGTAGATGGACTCATCAAATCTAAAGAGGAAAATGGGGCTCCTAGAATCGGAAATTAAAAGGACAATTAAAGATAAAACACTTATACCTCGTCAAATTAGCTTGAGGGTGGTAAGACCACCTAAAGGGTATGGATTCCATGTATCAGAGAAATATGACAATGATCGAACTTCATATTATGTTGCTTTTATAGATCATGACATGAAAATATGGATGTTAGCAATAAAGTCTAAAGTGGACTTCATACACAAGTGTTGTGTATGGACCCTCGTGGAACCACCTATAGGGTCAAACCCATTTGATGTAAATGGATCTTCAAGAGAAAGAGGGAACCTGATGAGAAGGTAGAGATGTTAAAAGCACAATTCGTACCTAAGACCTACACAGAGAAAGAAGACATCGCTTGCGATGAGACTTGCATTCTACTAACCATGCTTAAAACCCATCAGAATATTGCTAACCATAGCTACACAACTTGACTATAACATCTGTAAGATGGAACTTAAGATTGCATTGCTCAATGAATACCTCAACGAGAATATTCATATGAAGTAGCCCCATGGCTTCGTTGTTGAAGAATGCAAGGTGTGGAAGATAAGGAACTCTATCTATGGACTCAAATAAGCTTATTATAGTTGGAACACCAGATTTGATGAAATTATAAAGGTTATGATTTCAGATAGAATATTGATGAACCATGTGAAGCTTATTGGGAGTGTCATTGTGTTTATCGTGTTGAATAAAGATAACTTCCTAATCATTTGGAATGATATAAGGATGATAATAAGTGCTTTTATGATCTAGTTGTTCCATACTATGGTATAAAAGATCTCAAGGATGCCTCTTATATCTTAGTTCTGAAGTTGTTCATAAGCAAAGAGAAGAGGTCATTGGAACAACGACATTAGTAGTACACCTTAGACATATTCCATTTTTTGGAAAAATTCCAAGGAGATTTTCTTTCTCTTAAGATATGGTATTGACCTATCTAAAGGGATAGCACCTCAAAGAGTTGAGGATGTGAATGCCAAAGCTACATGTCCTAGTGCATCAGTTATGAGAAGCTTGGTGTATGCTAGATGTGTATAAAGGCCAAGTGTCTTCCATGCAGTGGGAGTAGTAAAATATTACCAATCCTACTATGAAGATAAAATACTAAATTGTAGTACTAATCAACCTCAGGGAGAGTGTAATGGTGGGGTGCCACGTGGCATGCCTAGGGGCTGCCACGTGTCACCCAAAAAAATTCAAAAAATAAAGAAGAAGAAAAATAGAAAAGAAATAGAAGAAAACCTCATATCAAAAGATTTCCTTTACGAAAGTTGTTCGTCTCAACGAGATCTACAACTTTCTTGGACCTGGGAGCTAAAGTGGCATTTTTGGTAGCTCTCCATGTGTATAGAAAACCGACTTTTGAGATTTTGTAATTTTTTGATGGTTTTAAAAAGGATAAAAATTATAAAATAATATGATAAAATACAAGAAATTTATTGAATTCTAATTTGTTTTTTAGATTGTTAATAATTAAGAAAATATGGAAATAAAATAGAAGTACGAAATATGAGATTTTTGTACAGACTCACAACGGACACTCGGACTCAGTTAGATTCTTTGATTTCAGTCTTGATCTAGATTTGGATTTTTATGTCATTTGATAAAATTTTTATTAAATAATATACATGAAAAAGAAATAAAATTAAAAAGTTTAATTATGTACATAGAAACTTGAGTCAATAATAGCAAAAATCTAAACTGCACAAAAGAGGCCCAAAACCCAACTTTCACATATGAGCTCCGAATTTTACGAAATTGACCATGTTTTGAAGATATTTGAAAATGGAGTATTTTTCAGTGAGTAGACAAAATCGGACATTGTATGAGGAAGATATGCGCGTTTTAGTCCGTCAGATGTGAATATAGACTTTGGAAGTATTTGACACTTATTTGAGTTGGTAATTTTTTGTATTTTGCATTTATTCTTGTTAGTGAAATATATACAATGGAGGTGATTTGGGGTCAATTCGAGTAAGGATGAATTAATTAAAAATATAGGAAGTTAGCATCTTTTTAGGCCAATTTACACATTATGCAATTATGCGTGATGAAATGCAAATATTATTTACACATGTATGAATGCTAATGATGTGATATTAATTGTTAATGCATATGGATTGTGGGGAACATAGCCTAATAAACCAATTTTAGCATGATGAATACGATTCATCATACCCCTATACTTAAACCATGCTCGTCCCCGAGCATCAATGAATGAATGACTTAGTTGGATACATCCCTGATTGTGTGTGTGAATTTTTCAAAGCTCGATTCATATAAGACCCTTGATTTGAGTGATCCAAAAATTATGGGTCCAACCATGCTTTAATCAAAAGGAATCCAACTTCTCTATTTATCAGACTCTCTGTTTGTACATATAATATAAGGATATGACTTTTAGTGCACTGCATTCATGAGAGTTGAGTCGAGACATCACCCAAAGTTCCAATCCTATAGACTCTCCTCTAGACCTAATCCTCGACACTAGGGAATAAGTCTATTCTTGCTTCAGTCAACCGTCTCATTAGTTTGTCAGACTTGAAAATGTAGATGAACGACCAGATGATGGAGGGCATAGGATTGTGTCTATTTTTCTCTCCCTCACATTGGAACAAGGGGCCTCTCGAGTTCCTTATTACTCAACACATTTATATTTTTATCTTGTTGATCAATGTGTCCATCAAGAGAGTTCGAAGTCGTCTGCACTTGTTTTTCTGGGAGTACACCGGGGTGTGTCTCTTTTGAGCATATAAGATACCTTCAACACCCAACTTGTATCACTATATGATGCAGAGCCCTTTTATGGTGATAGCCCGACTCCTTGGTCCTAATTAGCACTTGGTCCAAGTGGATACTTTGAAAATGTTTGGGAGCGCTCAACTTTGGTGGAAGCTCATTTGTAATTTGACTTTGAAGGATAGAGCTTTTCTTTGAATATATTTCTTCCTTTTGTTTTCTTTTCTTTTTGGCTAGCTCCACTGCTTTTACCAAAAGTTGGCGCATACTGATCAACAATTAAGTTTCATCACACCATGGCACATAGGTAAATATTAAACAATAGCATATGAACTTGTTCACATACTGGCTAGGGTATGCTGACACTCAGGTTTCTTGAAGTCTTCATTAACTTTATCCCATCCTCAAGCATCATTATATCTGGTCTAGAATCAAATCTCCTATCTCAGTTCCTCAAGTGATAACTCAACTCATCTCATCAATCATGCAGTTGTGAAAGTGATGTGCTGATCATATTTTTTTAGAGGGTAGAGATGAAGAGTGCAATATAGCGCTCAAATCTTTCAAACTAGGGAAGTGTGGATTATTAAGTTCAAAACCCTAATGACTAAGGTTGGCCAACTCAGACTCTCAAGATCTCAGAAATCAAGTGTACTCAAAATCCTCAAGCCTTGAGTGATAGTGAATGTGTCAGGAATATACCAACCAAGGAATGCATGGATGTATGATATGCTTTATGAAATGCAAGACCATGATTGATTTTTTTTGCAATAGAGTTTTTTAAAAAAAAAGGTGTTATTTACAGAAAAATTAGTATAACGTACATAATATACACTACTTGTACCCATCTCTGATGTTAAATGAAAACAATTAAAGTATGAGCTATGGATAAAGTATGTAGAAAATATACGAACACCCCTCTATACTTAGCTTCTATTATGTCCTCATGGCACAAAGTGAAATGCGGACATAGCTCGTACTAAGTAGAGATGAGCGTAAAATAAAAAGAAGAGAAGTGATGTATAAACAATGGTACCAGACCTCCTATACTTAGGCTCAAGTCAGCCTAAGTATGATCAGATATCACAGGTGGGGGACCGAGTAGATGAGTAGGTTGATGGATATATAGAAGAGTGATGGAATTGAAAAGGTGGTTTTTCAGGGTGGTTTGAGTCTTTCGTTTAGTATAGCACCCTGAGTGAAGGAGATATGTTCTACTTGCACTAACTACTCATTGGATTCCACAAAGTGTTTAAGCAGCTGACCGTTGACTACAGATATTTACGTGTTGTCTGCAGTCTCTGACATCTCAACACTTCTGTTATTGTGCACCTCTCTTACGATGAAGGGTCCCGTCTATTTGGATTTCAATTTACCTTGGAAAATTTTCAACCTTGCATTAAGTAACCATACTTTCTGCCCTGGGACAAAGGTCTTTGTTCGAATGTTCTTTTCATGCCATTTCTTTACTTTATCCTTGTAAATGGTGATGTTTTTGTAGGCATGATTTCGGATTTCGGATAGTTCATTCAAATCCATCTCTCTGTTCTTCTTTCCTTGGTGACAGTTCTAATTGATCTTTTTGATTGCCCATTCTGATTTATGCACGAGTTATGCGGGCAAATGACACGGCTTTCCATATACCATTCGAAATGGGGAGGTGCCTGATGGGGTCTTATAAGCCGTCCAGTAAGCCCATAGAACCTGGTCCAAGAGTTGGGACCAGTTCTTCCTATCAGGGCGGACTAGCTTTTGTAAAATTCATTTGACCTCCCTGTTTGACACCTCGGCCATGCCATTGGATTGTGGGTCGTAAGGACTAGTGACACGGTGCTCGATGTTGTATTCCTTAGTCAACCTCTTCACCTCTCGGTTGATAAAGTGGCTACCCCCGTCAGATATTAATACCTTAGGGATTTCTAACCTCGAAATAATATGATCTTTCAAGAACTTGCATACAGTCTTATTGTCTGCCGTTCGAGTAGGGATAGCCTCCACCCACCTAGATAAATAATCTACCGCAAGAAGAATATATTCAGATCTTTGACTGTTAGGGAACAGGCCCATAAAGTCTATGTCCCATGCATCGAATACATCACAAATGATTACTGGTTGCATAGGCATGGAGTCTTTGGGACCAATGGTCCTTCCCATTCTCTGACAGACAGGGCATGAACTGACAAAATTGTAAGCATCCTTAAACAAGGTCGGCCAGTAAAATCCACATTGTAGTATCTTTTCAGCGGTCCTCTTCCCAGAGTGATGTCCTCCTGCCTTCAAGGTATGACAGAGATTGAGGACACTGTGGTATTTTTCTTGAGGAATACATCTCCTCCATATACAATCCAATCCTTCAAAGAAAAGGAACAGATCCTCCCAATGGTAATGTCTAGCTTTCGACTTGAGTCGGTCGATTCTGTTCTTGGCCAACCCTGAGGAACTTTCTTGGAGACAAGATAGTTCATCATGTCGGCATACCATGGGAAAGAGTCAATAGTAAAAATTGACTCATCTGGGAAGGTTTCACATAGAGATTCAGACTCAGGGATTTTGTTATGTTTGATCCATGATAAGTGATCAGCCACGACATTCTTAACTCTAGGTTTATCTTTAATCTCCAAATCAAATTCCTAAAGTAAGAGAATCCATCTGAGGAGTTGTGCTTTTGCATCTTTTTTCACCATTAAGTATCGAATGGCAGAATGATCTGTGTAAACTGTCACCTTAGATCCTAGAAGTATAGATCGAAAATTTTCCAAAGCAAAGACTACTACAAGCATTTCCTTTTCGGTCACA
The DNA here is from genome assembly GCA_037367405.1 of Ottelia alismoides. NCBI lineage: Eukaryota > Viridiplantae > Streptophyta > Magnoliopsida > Alismatales > Hydrocharitaceae > Ottelia > Ottelia alismoides. The sequence continues at coordinate 245,105 of JAZKJV010004781.1, read as the reverse complement.
GTGTAATTTTTCTGAGTTGGATCTAAAACTTTGCTTGCGTAGTGAATAGTATACGAGATTCCGTCTTTTCTTTGTCCTAACACTGCCCTTTTGCAAAGTCTAAAGCATCTGCCATGATCTTGAAGGGAAGAGACCAGTCGGGGGCTGTAGGACGGGAGTCTCAATGATCCTCTTCTTGAGAAGCTCGAAGGCTTCAAGACACTTATGATCTATAATGAACTCGGTGTCCTTCCCTAAGAGGTCAGTCAGTGGTCGGGCAATTTTTAAAAAATCCTTAATAAATCTCCTATAAAATCTGACATGTCCCAGAAAAGACCACACTTGTTTCACATTGGTAGGTGACTCGAGTTTCTTGATCACATCCACCTTGGCAGGGTCAACCTCCATTCCCTTCTTGGAGATGACATGCCCCAATACAATACCCTCTTTTACCATGAAATGGCTTTTCTCCCAAGAGAGCACCAGATTTACTTCCCTACACTTTTGGAGGACTCGATCCAGGTGCGCTAAGCAATCATCGAATGAATCACCATGAACCGAGAAGTCATCCATGAAGACTTCCAGGAAATCTCCAACCATTTCGGCAAAAACTGCAATCATGCACCGCTCAAAAGTGTTGGGGGCATTGCAAAGCCCAAAAGGCATGAGCTTGAATGCGTAAGTATTGAAAGGACATGTAAAAGTAGTCTTTTCTTGGTCCTCGAAGGTGATGGCTACCTAATTGTAGCCCAATTACCCATCTAATAAACAAAAGTATTCTCTCCCTGTCAATCTCTCCAAAATTTGATCAATAAAAGGTAGTGGAAAGTGGTCCTTCTACGTGCGGCATTGAGGTGCAAGTAATCCACATAGACAAGCCATGACGGGGGTACCCATGTCATGATCTCCTCTTCCTCCTCGTTGATGATAATCGGAAGTCCCGACTTTTTCGGGATGACATGCAAAGGCGATACCTACTTGGAGTGTTGGGATATATGAAATCAGCCTTATACCATTTATCGATCTCAGTCTTAACCACTTCATGTAAATTTGGATTCAACCTACGTTAGCATTCACGGGAGGGTTTAGCATTATCCTCAAGGTAAATATGGTGTGAACAGAGGGTGGGGTTAATCCCTGGAAGATCAGGCAATCTCCAGCCTATAGCCTTGTGATTTTTCTCTAAAACTTTAAGCAGGCGGATCTCCTACTCTTCAGTCAGATGTGAACGGATGATGATCGGAAATTGTCCCTTATTTCCGACAAGGAAGGCATACTTAAGAATAGGGGGCAATGGTTTGAGCTCGGGTAAGTCTGTATCATTCACACAATCTGTCTCTATCATTACGGATTCTGGTTGTGATGTGGATGTTTGTTGTATATCATTATCGGCCACCATCTTAATTGTTTTAGGGATCGGATCACTAAAGATGGAATTTAGTGTGGCAAGCGTTGTGTCTGATCTATGTACCTCACTTTGGGATTGTCCATAAGAGGAATGGATTGACAGGTCAAGAGGGACCTCTGAGTCTCCAGGAGTATAGGTAGATGCATGGATGAGCTGGCAGACTAAATCATCAACAATGTCCTCTCCAAATGAGGGTGATTCTATCATTGTGGTTGGGTTCTGTCTCCAGGGCACAACTGTTGCTTCCGTATTTTCTGCCTCGGGTTCTGATTTTTTGGACTCGGTGCTGGACTCAGTGTCAGGTTGTTGAAACCTAGTTTGCTTCATTTTAAGTACAACTTTTCCAAATCGGATTCTCCCGGATGTGTAATCGAATATAACTCATGTGGTCCTAAGGAAGGGTAGCACTAGTATCATTTGGGAGTCTTTCTAATTTTTAGGGACATCCATGTCAAGTATTGTGAAATCTACTGGGTAATTTAGTCCCTCTATGTTGATGACAACATTTCAAATCTCCCCCTTAGGTCTCTTAGTTGATGTATCTGTGGATTGAAGTACGGTTGTAGACTGCTTAAGAGGACCTAGATTTAGATGCTCAAATAGAGTTGTGGGCATGAGATTCATGGAAGACCCATTGTCTAACAATGTTTGGGTAAACTTGATTTCATTGATCTGACTAGTGACAAAGTAAGCACCCATGTCTCTTTTCTTCCTTGGTAGCTCATTTTTTATCAGGCGATATGTAGCAATAGAGATTATGTGCTTCTTTGTTCGGTTAGGGTTCTTTTTGCTAGCCCTTGTCGGTGTGCATCTCACCTTAAGGTATTTCCTAAAAGTCGGGTCTCTTTCTATCATCTCATCTAGGGATAAAGTGACCTTGATGTTTTCTCTGCAAATGTCGGCCATGTCTTCATCATTTTTTTGGTTTTTGAAGTTTTTCTTCTTTCCTGACATGAGAGCACGGGGAAAAGGAATGAACTCATTGTGATAAAAAATATCACTTTTATTGAATGAGGAATTAAACTTATTTACAGGACTCGGACTGACTGATTTAAAAATAGGGAAATTTGTGGTCAACTGTTGCAGATGTCTTGGCGGCGCTTCTTCATCAGACTCAGATTCTGATTCTCCATGGTCCTCAGTGGTGTAGTTTACGACGGGTGGTGTCGGTGGGACTTCTTCTTTTTCCTCCCCATGCCTCTCCTCCTCAATTCCCCCAGGATTGTGTGAATTTGTGGACATTGGGGCTATGTCATCGTGTCCTTTTGCTCGATCAGGCATGGTTACGGTCTTTCTGCTCCTAAGAGAAATATGATAAGTACCATTAAGAGAAAAGATCTCATATTCAGGTAAGGAATATTTAGATATTATTACCTGATTCTGTCCAAGGCTATTTGGATTAGCATGGACTTGAGCTGGAATCACGGTTTGGGGTGCAGTTACCTCGTCTCTCCATCAAGAGATTCAATTTATGTCGACTCTTATATCATGAAGTTCGTCCAACACTCGTTGGAGTTCCAGAGAGATTGAAGAAGAGGAGGACCCCTGGCCTAGCTTGGCCCGAGGCTGTTGATACTGTCTGAATTGGCCCTGTTGGCCCTGGCGTTGATACTATTGTTGTTGCGGTTGCGATTTCTGATAACTCGTATGGTACTGCAGACGTTGTTGTTGTTGCTGCTGAGGCTGGTAGATGGGATGAGCTTGTGGTGGACAAGGATTTGGAGTAGTGTTTCGATCTGGTCGGTTGATAGGATCTAGGTTGTACTAGACTCTATTTATCTCCATGACTTGTGGAGGTTCCTCTTAAATGGTTTGAATGGAGGTTTCTTCAATTTGATGGGAGAAGACTTGATCTCCCCCCCCCCCCCCCCCCCGCCAATGGCTCTGCTACCCTACCCCTTGCCCTTGAATATAGTGAATTTGGTGTATGGGGGCAGGGGATGAAGTCAAGGCAGGTATCTGTATCTTGGATACCTTGTTAGTCAGTTCCTCTATTTGTTTAGGCAATTTAGACAATTTCTCCATATCGGATGATTTATGGAGTTCATCCACCTTATTATAAATGTGATTGACCATAGTTAGTTTGTCATCTATTATTCCTATATCAGCGCTATGATTGGTTGTCAGGTTATTCACCATCTTTTTAGAGCCGGCTATGTAAGCCCGGCTGGTGGTCTGTGCATGGATGGATTCAGCAAGTCTCTCGAACACCTTGTAGACGGTGCCCTCATGTCACATGTAACTTCCTCCGTACGATGAACTCACTAACCCTTAGGTCTCAGGGTTAAGTCCACTGACAAGACTTTGGACCAGCATCATTTTGCTTATCCTGTGTCATGGGCATTTCTGGATTAGATCTGTGAATCTTTCCCAGGTTTCATGGAATGGCTCGCTCGGGTGTTGGGTGAAGCGTGTGAGCTTGATCCTCATCTGATTAATTCTACTCATTGGATAGATTTTTTTAAGAATAATGTCTTGAAGGTGGCCCATGTCATGGCCATTTCCCTAAGTTCTTCAACCAGTAAGCCATATTATCAGTCAAGGCGAAGGGGACAGTTCTCAGCTTTATGTAGTCCTGACTAACCCTAGTGTGGCATGGGTTAGCATAGACTAGCTCGAAGTCACGGAGGAAGACGTATGGTTCTTCATGATTATTTCCTTCAAACGTAGGCAATATTGCGAGGAAATGCGGTTTGTGTTCAAACGCATCCTCAGGGGGTACCAGCCTCAACCAATTGTAATCTTCATCTAGTTCAGGGAGCTACGTATCCTCCATTGCTGCCTCACCTCATTGCAGCACCTCCATCTGTGCTCTAAGGAGTTCATTGTGTTGTTCGGCAGCAGTTACCCTAGCCAGAAGAGCACGAATAGGGTCATTGTCATTCTCGTCCTTTTTTGTAGGCATCTTGACTTCTTCTACGCCTTCAGATGCAAAAAAATCCAAGTTAGGCTCGTGCTTGGAAGGTTTAGGGGTTCTACCAAAGAAGAAAGTTTCTTTGGCAGGAAGGAAGTAGGAGAGAGGGTTATCCAGGGGTTGACTAATCCCTATAGGTGTGGGGTGAACCATGGTTTGGAGAAAAAGGTTGTCTCCATACCATGGGGTTTCGAGAAGAGAGTCATCTTGAAACTGAGGAGATGAGTTACCTGAGGAGCTCGAGGAATTTCTTACAGAGTCCAAACAAAGAACTCCAGTGGGATCCATCTTAGATAAAAGGTAGTAGTTTGGAGCACAAAGGAATATCTAGGGAGCGTACAAATGTACAGAAGACTCACACAAAACAAACACAATTTAAAACTCGTCAATTCACCCACTCAACAATAGTGAAGGCACGTTAGGGCTCGGCTGCTTATCTTTTTAATTTTAATTTAATGACAAAGCAATCTTGAAAATTTAAGCGGAGCTAATAGGTGCTGAAATATTTCACAAAGACTGTCCCGAGTTCATACAACTAGTTGCATCCACTTTCAGCCAGTATGGGTGTAAGTACGGACCGTTAGACCGCTACATGTGTTACTGAGAATGGAGCCTTTCACGGTGTCCTCTAAACCACCCACTCTTCTAAGGGAGTTGGACCGTAAATGTCTACCCAAAACCCTCACTGAGAAGTAGATAGTTGTTTTTAAAAACAATAGTATGAGTAAAAAATTTCGGTTTTTGGCTCTGTCCAAAATGTGCAATCTTTTACCTTACAAACAATGAGTGAGTTATTCTCCACTAGACACAAGGGATAATTTTATGTAAATTTTGTTTACAATTGCCTTGATTAGCAGTCCCAGTTTTAGATTAGGGTTATCACTGAAGTTAAAATGAGCACAAAAAATCATGCCTAACGAGCAGTCCCAATTCCTTTAATTCCTAAGTTGTAAAACTGAAGAGGGAGAATCGAAAAAGCCAATGCAAGCGTAAATCAATGATGCATGCTTAAGAAGAAGAATTACAGTGATTCCTCGCGTTCTTCATGTGGGATGCAATACAAGGAATTAAAATTACACTAAATGTTATGCAAAGAGGAAAAATATCCTAAGCAGATCAAGAATTGATTTCAATTTGGCTAATGTTGAATGACCTACCAGTGTGCATAATTAGTGAATGTGTGTTCTAAGAATTACGAGCACAATCAATGATAAACAAGCAAGCGTATACGTGCCTAATTCCTACGCCACTCAAGTCGGGTCCCAACCATACAAAAGGGGTTGAAACAGACCTGACACACCACAGGGAAGTTCAGTCCTGAATATTACAAAGGTTCAGAGAAAGGGACCCTGTGAATAATGTAGAAAAATAAAATATCTAAGCTCTCACAAAATTAAAATACAGTCTTCTTCTTCATAGTTCCTTGAAAATATCCTAAAATTTTACTCGAGTAATCTGCGAAGAGAGAAATCGTGGTTAGTAATAAGTGAGAGAAAATTGCAAAATGAAATGCAGAAAATAAAAAAATGATAGAAATTAGTTTCACAAAAAAATAATTACAAAAAATAATTCAAAACCCTAACAATACGCCGCTCCCCGGCAACGGCGTCATTTGATGAATGCGAAGTCCGCCTCTTTAATAATCGGCAATTGTAGTATAGGAGACGAAATTGGTTCATCAAAAACCACAATCTTTGAATGTTGTAGATTATTTTAACTTGGCAAGTGTACCAAGGTCGAACACATGGAACATTGATTTTTAGTCGTGTGGCTTTAATTTAAATAAAATACCTAACTAATTGGCAAGGTAATTTCTATGTCAGAAAATAAAAAGGAAATATGATGACGTAGATGCAATGCAAGGACTATTAAGCGCGGGATCTTTTAATCCAAAACAGAAATAATTAATGTCCTCGAGGTGAAATCACAAATCAAAAGGATAGATTTGAGAAATATTTAGCAATGAAATCCAGGCTGCAGGCTATAAAATTAATCAATCAATTCCCTCCTGTGAAATAAATCATTAATAGTCTGTATGATTCAATCCTCAAAGATTTATCAATAACTATTTTTTCCTTGGATGAGCCCTTGCACATATTAGATTATGCAAATGAAGTTTCCAGTCTCTAAAAGAATATTAATCTTGTAAAATACTTTCAATTGAGTCCATGTCATGCATAAAGATCAACAATTTTCTCAATAGAAGAGCGCATATAAGTCAAATTTCAACCTGCACAAAGATCAAATTAATCCTTGAATAAAAATCGATGTTGAATGTCTCAGATTTGCCCACAACTTGTATAATACGAAAGAGCATTAAAAGAGATTCAAAATGACATATTATACGCTAAAATCGGATTACTCTTTATAGGAGAAGGGAGCTTGGGGACGGTTTATGCCAACATCGTAATGGCTGGGAGCGGAGGAACGGCTGGGCATAGCCGTTGCAGGAGGCAAGATGGGGGCGGTTACATGTAGCGAGGCGGGTGGCAGTTATGCGGGGAAGGAGGAGAGGCGATGGGTTGGACGACCAAGAGTAAGAAGAAGGGGGTCACGTGCTGGGCACGTGACCTGGTGGGAGGAGAGAGTGTAACGATGGGGTGCCGCGTGGCATGCCCAAGGGCTGCCACGTGTCACCCCAAAAAAATTCAAAAATAAAGAAGATGAAAAATAGAAAAGAAATAGAAAGAGACCTCGGATCGAAAGATTTCCTTCACAAAAGTTGTTCGTCTTGACGAGATCTACAACTTTCTTGAATGAACAGAGCAGAAGAGGTCATCTGTATAAAGTGACATTTTTGGTGGCTCTCCATGTGTATAGAAAACTAACTTTTGGGATTTCGCAATTTTTTGATGGTTTTTAACAGGATAAAATTTATAGAAAAAATACTATAGAATACAAGAAAACTAGTTAAACACTAATCTAATTTTTTTGGATTTTTAGTAATTAACAAAATAGGGAAATAAAATAGAAGTACGAAATACGAGATTTTTGTACAGACTCGCAATGGACACTCGGACTCAGTTAGATTCTTTGATTTCATTCTTGATCTAGATTTGGATTTTTATGTTGTTTGATAAAACTTTCATCAAATAACACACATGAAAAAGATATAAAATTAAAAGGTTTAATTATGTACATAGAAACTCAGGTCAAAATAGCAAAAAGCTAAACTGCACAAAAGAGGCCCAAAACCCAACTTTTACATATGAGCTCTGTATTTTACGAAATTGGTCTTGTTTTGAAGGTATTTGAAAATGGATACTTTAAAAGTGAGTAAACCGAAATCAGACACTGTATGAGGAAAGATATGCACGTTTTCGTCTGTCAGATGTGAAATTAGACTTTGGGATTATTTGATGCTTATTTGAGTTAGTATTTTTTGTATTTTTTATTTATTCTTGTTAGTGAAATATACACAATGGAGGTGATATGGGGTCAATTGAAGTTAGGATGAATTAATTAAAAATATAGGAAGTTAGCAGTTTTTTAGGCCAATTTACACATTATGCAATTATGCATGATGAAATGCAAATATTATTTACACATGTATGAATGCTAGTGATGTGATATTAATTATTAAATGCATATGAATTATGGGGAACAAAGCTTAATAAACCAATTTTAGCATGATGAATACGAGATTCATCAATGGTATTGGATACCTACTTTATAACATTGAGATTCTTAAATGATTTCATCTCTAACAATATGACTCTAAGAGGAGGACTTTCATGAGAATCAAGATAAGAAAGAAGTAGATGGACTCATTGAATCCTAAGAGGATAATGGGGATCCTAGTTTCGAAAATTAGAAGGACAATTCAAGATGAAACATTTATACCTCTTCAAATTAGTTTGAGGGTGTGATGAATCTCCGTTTCATCATCTTTATTTTATCATTTTAGCTTTAAAAAACCTAGTAAATGCGTGTAAATACCTTTAATTCTTGCATTTTATCATTCATGCATTATTGTGTAAATAGTGTATAAAATATTTTTTAATGCCAAAATTATAGAATAAATAAAAGAAAGAAAAAGAATAAAATATTGCAAACATTTTATGACCCGAAATCCTGAGACCTAGGCATCTCGATGACTAGGTCGACAAGGAATAAAGTTGGGGGAGATAAGGGCCAAAAACCAATAAACACCTTTTATTTTATTCATTTTCCTTCCTTTTTGAGATCTATTTTTAGTTCTACTTTTTATACTTCAAATAAAGAAACTTTGTACATGAAAGTTGTAGATAATTAAATACAGAAAATTACAAAATTTATTTCATACAAAAATAATGTACAGATAAAAAGTTATGATCCGAATAAGAATCCAAAATCCCAACTTCTTAGATTCATATCTCTCAAATAAAAACCTGAAATATATCAAAATCACTTTAATTGCATATAACTTTTAATAAGCTATTTAATGAAGGTGGTTTCATATTTTTTGGAGTTACGGTTTGAAAGTTAGGTTTTGGAACCCTGTTGTATACTTTACCCGATTACAATATTCGTTTTATTTATTATTCATTATTTTTGCAATTTTATATTTTTTATAATTTTGTAAATATTATTTATAATATATGTACATAATAAAATTGGAATAAAAACATCAAGAAATCATTAAAATAAAATACTTGTATAAAATACATAGGTATAATACATATATTTATACCTATATAGATAATATATCTATTTATTTAATTGTATATAATACATTAGATAAATAAAATAAAAATATATTTAAGTTTATAAAATTAAGTTATAAATATATAAAATAATAAATCTAATTAATAAAATCAAAAATATAAAATAAAAAAATAAAACATTAAAATATAGATAAATATACCTATATAGCACTTAAAAGGTAACTTATAATTTTAAACCTCTAAAAATAAATAAAAATCATAATATAATAATTTAGAAAATAATAAATATTTTTCATTTTATAACATAGAAGTAATAGATTCAATTATTATTATTAAATGAATTCTGAATTTTTTTTCAGGGGGTTTTTCCTGGTTGGTCTACGTGGACCAACTAGGTGGCTCGGATAGTTGACCGCGGATCAACTGTCTGACCACCCTCCTGTTAATGTCAGAACCTCATTTGTTGCCATCTTCATGGATTTTTCGAGGCATTTCTTTGCATCCTTTCACGATAGTTTCTTCACGACTTTTTCTCCCCATCTATTGAACATACACGCCCAAGCTTCTTCTTGGGGATTGGATTGATGCAACGTCTGTTGTGCCTCGTTCTATGAGCCGTCCCAACCGCTTGTACAAAAACCTCCCTTCTTCCATTTTCAAACTTTTAACCTCCATTTTGACCAAATTTGGCCCCATTTTCTTGTGCCCTGGATCGGAGAAGGTGACAGCTTCTCCTCCGGCCGGATTTTGCGACGCTAGGCGAGGTCGGCGGCGCGTTCCATCACCTCCGGCCATCGACCATCGAGGTACTATCTTCTGGCTTCGTCGGTGAGGTAAACCTCTATTTTTATTGCTTTTCTTAGTCTAGATTATTTCTCTTCTTTTCACCTGATACCCAACCGTTTACCTCCGCCACCACCTCGCCGGAGCTTTCTCCGACGAGCTCCTTTTTCGCTTTCCCCAGCCCATTCCGCCCCACTGCGGGGTCGAGGCGTTTAACCCCTGACCTCTTCACTCTGTTTTACAGGTCCGAGCATCCCAGAAGCACCTGGATCTCATTTTGATCGTTGACTGAGGCACCTGGAGCTCGCCAGCTCCGCCAGCCTCGCGCGCGCCCTCCGAGACACGTCGGAGCCTTTTGGAATGACCAGTCACTAGAGGGACCACCCAGGAAGCGAGCAGGCTATTTTGGAGTGCTAAAGAGCGTCGGATATGGTGGATCGAGCCCCGGGAAGCTCGCCTCGTCGGGGCTGCTTCCCAGTTCATCCACCGCCCGCCAGCGCCGTCGGATTCGGCATGTTCTTCCTGGGGCCTCCGTTGTCGTTCGATCGTGCGCCACATCAACCGTCCAATCCGAGCCTCGGATCTAATCGCAACAGTCATCAGCCGAAGGGGTACCTGCCACAGGATCGTTGACATGTATCTTAAGTGAATCGATATCAGTCGTCCGATCCGCTAGCATGGGTATTTTGCACCTATTACCCTGCTATTTTTTATATTTAATAATTAGTACTCAAATATTCATCTACCGTTTATTTATTTTGTGCAATTTGCAAAAAAAACCATGTATTTATGTTATTTACAATCAGGTCCCCGGTCACGTCACCTCACGTGCTTGGTGCACGTGAGGCGTGGGCAATTTGCGAGTAGACCCTTGGAGTTCTTGCTATTTCTGTTCAGTCTAGAAAATATTGATCACAGTTAAAACTTTTTGGATATTTTTGTAAATAAGCCCCTAGGTTTTTTATAATTGCAAACAGGTACCTGCCAGGCGCGCGTGCTGGTCACGTGAGCTTTAGCGAATTTGTAGGGAAGGCCTTGCGACTTTGTTTATTTATGATTGGTCCATAAATATTTTTATTGCATTATAAATTTTTGTAGGAAAATTGCACTTTGGCCCCCGAACTTATTGATATTTACAAAAATGCCCCTGCCAGTGTTGAGTTTTCTCTTTGTTTCTAGTATTTACTTCATGCATCTATAAAATTCGAAAAAATCCTCAAAATAGGCATAGCTTCATGTTGCAACACTCTATCATGCAATATTTTTATTTTACATTTCTGAATCTTTTTATTATTTATAAAAAATCAAAAACATGCATTTTTTATCCCTGTTTGCACTAGAAAATACATAAAAATTATAAAAACTCTTCAAAAAATTCATAAAAAAATATATTTTTTTTATTTCTGTATGTTTTATCTTCATACCAAAAATCATTAAAAATATAAAAGAAAACTCATAAAAACTGAAAAACCCCTAAAACCTTTATAAAATATAAAAAATCATTTAAAAAATCATAAAAATATAATTCATGTTTCTGAATTTTCTTTGTATTATTATCTTAATATTAAAATTACTTTGGGGAATTTTTGACCCTGTTTGATATTTTTCATCCACATTTTAATTCTGGATATTTATTTTATTCCTTGTTTTGGGTATTTTTGAGTTAAAATCTATAAAAATTTGCAAGATTATCTAAAAAATCACAAAAAAATAGTAAAAAATTATATAAAACTCAAAAATATTTATTTCTTGTATTTTTTTATTATTTTTACCTATTTATATATATAGTATCTCTCTCTTACCTCTATTGTATATATCTTATTTTATAATTTAAAAGAAAAAGAACTTTAAAATATATAAAATATAAAAAGAAAATACAAAATCAGAAATTAAAAATCAAAATATAAAAATATAAAAAACAAATAAAATTAAAATTAAAAACGCACAAAAAATAGCACTTTTATAAATAAATACATCACATGCATTTTTTAGCATTAATTTGCCTCGATTTACCTGCTTGTTCCCTGTGTTCGACACTCTACACATACGTGCACCTATACACATCTTTGTTGTAGAGTTATAATAAATTTTAACTCTACATCGCTTTTCATTGTTTAATCTTTGTTGTGGGTTAATTGTTGTTTTAATCCGGATTTCGTGCGGTCGATTCGACGACTGTGTTCCTCCCTTGTGTGGAACGCAAGACCGCTCGATTTACGGGTTAAACAAATGGCGCCATTGCCGGGGAGCAACAACGCTTAGATCAGCTTTTTGATTGATTGTGATCTTTGTCTATATTATTGCTTTATTTCTTTGCTACTTTATTTTTGATATTTATTGCTTCACTTATCTAATCACCCTCTCTTGTTGAATTTGTGTGAGGAACCGCGGATCGAGGGAGGCGCTTCCCGAAGCGCCTATGCACCCACGTGAAGGCGGTGTGAGCTGCTGACCTAGCATCAAAGGAGGCTTGGAGGACCTTAGAAGACAGTCGCATTTTGAGCATTTTATTTTATTATATTTATTTTTGTAATTTAAAGTGAGATAGAGACCCATATTATTTGTACTAATACAGGTACTCTGGACTCTGGACTTTTGGGCTCAATTTCCAAGTGATTGTTCACTTGGGGGCTTACCGCATTTTTAATTGGTTTTCATCGCATTTTCTTTTTATTTGTTTCCTGGTTTTGTTTTATTTATATTGTGTGATTGAGCCCTTAGATTTAGGATCTACTTGTCGATAGTATTAGGTCCAAACACATTAATCACCATTGCATGCTCCTATAGAAAACGTTTGGATCTAGCCAAATTTTGAAAATTGTTCTTCACGCTAATAGTAGTTTCTCATCCTAGGGCGATTTCATTGGCTTGCATTGCATATAAATAGGTTTCAATTCTGTTGAGCATCCTTGCATGTAGAGTGCTGGAGGTAAGGTGAGCATTTACACTTTAGCAGTCATCATCGTTTGCTGCTTGTATTGCTTTTCCGTCTCTCCCTCTGATTTTGATCACCTAGGTACTTAAAGGAATTGATTACTCGTTAGGCTCGTGCATTTTTAAAAAATCCAAAAAAATAGATAATTAATAAAAAAATTAGGACTGCTAATATTACTTGACCCTAAAAAAGATCAAAAAGAAAAATCATTGCATTGGGGCGAGTAATCCCCTCATTGTCTTAGTATTACATTGCTCGCGCACACACTAAGGATTAGCGCCCAAATCCTATTTAGCCTCCTGAGTGTTTGCGCAACTTTTGGACTTCTCACCTAACTTAAAACAGACAAGATAAAAAGATCATTCTTTTTCGGTCTCTACCGAGTTGAGTAGGTGAATTGAGGGTTTGTATTGTGTGAGTTTGTCTGTGTTTGCTTGTGTGCATACTAGATCATCTCTGCACATTTGTGTCGTTTTCTCACTACTCTTGACTTGATCATCGTGCTCTCCCGATCATTTTCGTTTTGTTTCGAGATGGCCGACTGGAGCGTTTTCTATCCGAACTTTGCGGACCCCTCGTTCATCCAGCCGGTCCACCTCCCTTTTATCCGGAGGGTCCTCCGTCGGATTTTTCTGATTTTTGTACATACCTGCCTCAGCCACAGATTCATCCCTCGGATTTCTACCCACACCCATCTCCACCTCCATATTTTCCACCTTCACATCCACCCGATACTAACATGTTGGAGTCACCTCTCACGATGTCCACACTTGAGATCTTGACCCAGTTCATGGAGCAAATGAATTTGATGATTGATGACCTCACTTACCTAAATAAGAGCCATATGGATGCTTCACGATCTGATTGTATGGATTCATTTGAGGACGATCATGAGAGCTTGCAATCGCCCAAAACACAAAAAAATGAGAAAATTTTAAAAACCCAAAAAGAATTCGGGAGACACGTGGTCGATTCAGATTGTGAGAAGGGGTACCACATGCCAGACCATTTGACCACACCTGCACTTACACCTTGTCCCACCTTTGACCCCGACGATACCGTTGTACAGACTGCTCTTGGCATTCCTCTTGTATATCCTGATTCTGACTTCCTCCCTTGTATGGAGGAGGTCCAGAAATTCAAAAAAATGTTGACTGAACCTGAAGTGGTGGTCACTATTCATGAGATCATTGATGCCCCACTTCGTCAGGCCATGACCCAATTATCTGCTCCTCATCATAAGAAAAGAAAGCGGAGGAGAAGATTTGAGCATCATATCTTGACCATGGCCACTGCCCATGCCATCACCCATCGTTCATCTTTTAGGAAAAAGAACACTGTCACACCTCTTGTGAATTGCACCATCTCTGACCATTTATGTGATAATACTCTCCTCGACGGCGATACGTCTATCAATATATACCCTTCTTATTGGTACGGTCTATTCATCTAGGGCCTCTTAAAAAAACTAGGATGATAGTACAATTCGCTAATGGATCAATAAAGAGGCCGATGGCTATTCTTGAGAAGGTCATCATTCTGATTCAGGGCATGAGCTTCACGACAGATTTTGTTGTTTTGCCCATGGAGACCTCCACTGTGGAGTGTCCTCCAATCATCCTGGGACGGCCATTTCTCGCCTCTGCAAGAGCCGTTATTGATTATGGATCAGGAGAGATTTGCTTCCTTTCTGATGTCGGGAGCGATGTGTTAGTCACTACAGCTAACACGGACCAGAGACCCGCATCCCACGAGAGTGTGCCTGTGTTAGCCGACCACGGGGCCTATGACCTTTATGTGGATATCAAAGAGACTTTCTTTATGACCGATGACGAGACCCGAGAATTCCTCTCCAAGGAGGAGGACTCGAAAAGCATAGACCTTGGAGTTTCCGCTTCCTGTGATTGGCGTTGTGTTGATGACATCTGCAGGATTTACACGATTGACACCATTGAGCGGAGGGCAGATTCAGAGACTAGACAGGATGGACATGACTTGACTTTTATCACTGATGAGTTCATTCCTGTTCACCTAGATATTGATGAGACAAAGGCCGAATTTGATCTTGTTGCTTTTATCTAGAAATTCGGACCTTTTGATGAAAAAGACGACCCGGTTGAGATTCTTGAGGATGAACATAGTTCGACTACTTCCACTGATGAGTTCGTTCCTTTCGATTTTGACCTGGATGAGACCTCGCAGGATGACACTGACTACACTTCTTCCGATGATGATGAGTTCGTCCCGTTTCACTTTGACATCAGTGAGACACCCAAGGTCAGACCTAGTTATACTTCTCCACCAACCCGTCTGCGCCTTCACTCCCTAGGACCACTAAGGATCTTCACCATGTCGACCCTGATAGGCTTCCATCCACTGTGGACCCCAACGTCGACTTGCACCATACCAGATCCATTCGTCAGCGGTCTTGCAAGAAGGTCCGCTTTCGACCTTCTTGATCTTTGTACATCCACTCTCTTGTATATTCACTTTTGTTTACCCCTGTCTATCTCCAATTTTGCTCATCCACCCCAATCTCGTGTGTGCCTTGCTTAGGACGCCCTTTGTCCTAACTATAGGGGGTGGACGAGCCGAGTGTTCATTCGTCCTTTTGTTTCATCACTCCTGTTGTTGCCTATACTTATGGCTTCTTTTACCCTAAGTATAGGGGGAGTGGTATGTACATTCTCTCTCATCTCTTCTTCCATCTTCTAATCTCTTTTCTTCTTTTCTTCTTTTCCTTTTCTATTTTCTTCTTTTGCCGAAAAGGTATCGCCCCTTGTTGTAAGTCTTCTATACTTAGGACATACTTTGTCCTAAGTATAGGGGGTGTACACCCCGAGTTCTTCTATTCTTTGATCCTCTCCATTGTCTCCTCTTCTTGTCTATACTTAGGGATATCTTACCCTAAGTATAGGGGGAGACGGTTTGAGTATGATCTGTTCATTCCCACCCTTGACCCTCCCTGCTTTGTGTACAATCTGTTATACTAAGGATTATTTGATCCTAAGTATAGGGGGACGGTCAACTTCTCTTTCGTTCATTTCATTCGTTCCTTATTCTTTAGATTTTCATATACTCAGTACGAGTTATGTCTTCTCTTTTCCTCTCTGATCTATGAGGACATAGCTCAAGCTAAGTATAGGGGGTCGTATATATTACGCATATACTTTAGCCATAACTCGTACTTTCATATTTTATTAATAAATATGGCAAAAGACACTAATTAAGTTCATTAAAATCATTTGATAAAAAGATCTTATTACTCCTCAAATTTGTTTTGTATTTACTGATCAATAAATCAGGTGAAAATTTTTTTTACAAAATGTTTGAAAAATAATTTGAAAATCTTTTTGAAAAATCTTTTGAAAACTATTTGAAAATGTTTGGTTCAATATTTTCAACCTTTGTGAAAATATTTTGTTTTGAAAAATTTTATTTTCTTTGTGTGAAATAAAATGTTTGAAAAACGATTTGCAAATGGTTTGAAAATGGTTGCAAAAATCTTTTGAAAAATCTATATATACTTTTTAAAAAACCTTTGCAAAATAATTTTCAAATGTGTGTATATATTTGTAAAATTATTCGTAAAAAGTATTTTGGACTATAATTTTCAAAAATGGTTTGAAAAACCTCTTTCAAATAAGTTTAAGGAATATATACATCACACCAAAATTCTTTATTGTATACCTATAAAATTGACCACTTACCCTTGTAAATTCTTAAAAAATTTAATTCTTGTAAATATAAGATGTGTACCTATGTAAATATTTGTACCTAGTTTCAGCCAAAAATCTTTTGTTTTCAAAAATCCCAAAAATATTTGCAAAACTAAAAATCACAAAACATTTGAAAAATCTTTTTGAAAAATACAAAAAAGCATATGCATCATCCTTTTCAAAAATCCAAAAAAATTAAAATTCTTGAAAATTGCATCACAAAAATATTTTCTGCATTTGCATGGCATTAACACTTTTCAGATTGAGTTTAATAATTGAACAAGTCTAAGTAAAATCCAGAGATTGGAGCTTGATTGGACCTTTAAATCTACCTAATAACAGGAACCTTATAGGAGCTGAAATTGAGGTACTTTAGGTCTAGTTGACTTAATTCTTTGAGGATCATGAGACTTGGTTCAATGGATTCTTGACTGCCTAAGTAGAGTATTTCGGAGCACACGCACGACTCTTTTTGATAATGACCTAACTTGGACACATGCAACTTTCACTTGGTTCAACTCAGTTGGAGTGGTGAGGGGATGGATTTGCCAGTGAGACGCACACAAGTGGAAACATTAGTCCTCTTCTAGAGAGGGAAGTGCACCCCAACCCGTCTAGTGATGATGAATTTTGAAGATATGAGAGTGTGGGTGGCAATAAAGCTCCAAAAGAGGGATAGTCTACTGGCTCAAGAGGAAAAACTCCTTATGTAAATGCTACTGTATATAGTATTTCAAAAAAAGAAGAAAAAAAACAAAATGAAAAAAACTCTAAAAAATGGATAAGTCTGTATAAAAATAAAATGCTTGTTGGAGTGTATATATGTTGTATAGAAAATAAGCGAGCTTGGCTTCAAGTCAAATCATGTGAGCCTGCAGCTGGATGACTTGACTACACTGATCTTTCATTCTAGGATAGGTAGCTACACTGGCTACCGTCCATTCTTCTCTCCACTCCCTCCTCTTGAGCTGGTTGTCACTTGAACTTAGATGGGAATACCCCGCTCCTCGAGGAAGGAGTTATTGGAATAGGGAATCATTGGGTTGTCATATTAGAGAAGTCGGTCTCTTTGTCATTCTAGTTGGGGAGATCCACTATCACATACACTGTACGAGTCAGATTCATAGTCGTAAGGGTTTGCGTATGAGTTGAAGTATTCTGACATGGCTATTGAGGAGACTTGAGCAGAGTTTTGGGATTCTCGAAGGCTGTTGGATTTCAAAACCGATTCCCATTAAGGTTCCGCCCTCACTAAAATTTCAAAGGTCCGACTTGAGCTCCAAACTTTGATTTTTTGAAAACAAGTTTGATAATTAAATTTAATCCATCTTTCTTCTTTTTCTTTTCTTTATTTTTCTTTTCTGCACTTATTGCATAAGTGTTTGCTAGGGACTAGCAAAGGAAAGTATAGGGGGATGATGAATCTTCATTTCATCATCTATATTCTATCATTTTGGCCTTAAAAACCCTAGTAAATGCATGTAAATACCATTAATTCTTGCATTTTATCATTCATGCTTTATTGTGTAAATAGTGTATAAAATATTGTTTTTATTCCAAAATTATAGAATAAGAAAAGAAAAAGAATAAAATATTGCAAATATTTTATGACCCAAAACCCCGAGACCTAAGCATCTCGATGACTAGGTCGACAAGGAATAAAGTAGGGGGAGATAAGGGCCAAAAACCAATAAAAACACCTTTTATTTTATTCATTTTCCTTCCTTTTTGGGATCTATTTTTACTTCTACCTTTATACTTTAAATAAAGAAACTTTGTACATGAAAGTTGTAGATAATTAAATATAGAAAAATACAAAATTGATTTCATACAAAAATAATGTACGGATAAAAAGTTATGATCTGAATAAAATCCAAAATCCCAACTTCCCAGACCCATATCTCTCAAATAAAAACTTGAAATATATTAAAATCATCTTTAATTGCATATAACTTTTAATAAGCTATTTAATGAATTTTCATATTTTTTGGAGTTACGGTTTGAAAGCTAGGTTTTGGAACCCTATTGTATACTTTACCTGATTAAAATATTCATTTTATTTATTATTCATTATTTTTGCATTTTATATTTTTATAATTTTTTAAATATTATTTTTAATATATGTACATAATAAAATTGGAATAAAAACATTAAGAAATCATTAAAATAAAATACTTGTATAAAATACATAAGTATAATACCTATATCTATACCTATATAGATAATATATCTATTTATTTAATTGTATATAATACATCAGAAAAATAAAATAAAAATATATTTAAGTTTATAAAATTAAGCTATAAATATATAAAATAATAAATCTAATTAATAAAATAAAAAATACGAAATAAAAAAAAATAAAACATTAAAATATAGATAAATATACCTATATAGCACTTAAAAGATAACTTGTAATTTTAAACCTCTAAAAAATAAATAAAAATCATAATAAAATAATTCAGAAAGTAATAAATATTTTTCATTTTATAACCTAAAATTAATAAATTCAATTATTATTTTTAAATGAATTTTGAATTCTTTTTCAGGAGGTTTTTCGTGGTTGGTCCACGTGGACCAACCAGGTGACTCGGACAGTTGACCGCAGGTCAACCATCTGACCCCCCCTCTTGTTCATCTCAGAAACTCGTTTTTTGCCATCTTCGTAGATTTTTCAAAGCATTTCCTTGCATCCTTTCGCGATAGTGTCTTCACGACTTTTTCTCCCCATCTATTGAACTTACACGCCCAAGCTTCTTCTTGGGGATTGGATCGATGCAACGTCTGATGTGCCTCGTTCTATGAGCCGTCCCAGTCGCTTGTACAAAAACCTCCCTTCTTCCATTTTCAAACTTTGAACCTCCATTTTGACCAAGTTTCGCCCTATTTTCTTGTGCCCTGGACCGGAGAAGGTGACATCTTCTCCTCTGGCCGGATTTTGCGACGCTAGGCGAGGTCGGCGGCGCGTTCCATCACCTCCGGCCATCGACCGTCGAGGTACTATCTCCTGCCTTCGTCGGTGAGGTAAACCTCTATTTATCTTGCTTTTCTTAGTGTAGGTTAGTTCTAGGATCCATTCCCACTCTTCTTTTCGCATGATACCCAACCGTTCACCTCCGCCACCACCTCGTCGGAGCTTGCTCTGGCAGCTCCTTTTTCTCTTTCCCAGCCCATTTCTCCCCGCTATGGGGTCGAGTCATTTTGCCCTCGACCCCTTCACTCTGTTTTGTAGGTTCGAGCATCCCAGAAGCACCTGGAGCTCATTTTGATCGTTCGTTGAGGCACTTGGAGCTCGCCCGCTCCGTCGGCCTCGCGCGCGCCCTCCGAGACACGCCGGAGTCTTTTGGAGAGACCAGCCACTAGAGGGACCTCCCAGGAAGCGAGTAGGCTATTTTGGAGTGCTAAGGAGCACCGGAGGTGGTGGATCGAGCCTCGGGAAGCTCGCCTCGTCGGGGCTGCTTCTCAGTTCATCCACTGCCCGCCAGCGCCATCGGATTCGGTCGGTTCTTCCTGGGGCCTCCGTTGTCGTTCGATCGTGCGTCACATCAACCGTCCGATCCGAGCCTCGGATCTAATCGTAGCCATCATCAGCCGAAGGGGTATCGGCCATAGGATGGTCGACACATGTCTTGAGTGAATCGATATCAGTCGTCCGATCCGCTAGCGTGGGTATTTAGCACCTATTACCTCGCTATTTTTTGTATTTAATAATTAGTACTCAAACATTCATCTGTCGTTCATTTATTTTGTGTAATTTGCAAAAAAAACCCTGCATTTTTGTTATTTACAACCGGGTCCCCAGCCACATCACCTCGCGTGCCTGGCGCACGTGAGGCATGGGCATTTTGCGAGGAGACCCCTAGAGTTCTTACTATTTCTGTTCAGTCCAGAAAATATTTATTACAGTTAAAACTTTTTGGATATTTGTAAATAAGCCCTTAGGTTATTAATAATTGCAAGCAGGTCCTTGCCATGCGCACGTGTCGGTCACGTGAGCTTTGGTGAATTTGCAGGGAAGGCCTTAGGAGTTTGTTTATTTATGATTGATCCATAAATATTTTTATTGCATTATAAATTTTGAGGGAAAATTGCACTTTGGCCCCCGAACTTATTGATATTTACAAAAATACCCCTGCTAGTGTTGAATTTTCTCTTTATTTCTTGTATTTATTTCATGATCTATAAAATTCAAAAAAATCCCCAAAAATACGCATAGCTTTCTGTTGCAACACTCTATTACGTCATATTTTTATTTTACATTTTTGAGTCTTTTTGTTATTTATAAAAAATTAAAAACCTGCATTTTTGTCCCTATTTGCACTAGAAAATACATAAAAATTATAAAAACTCTTCGAAAAATTCCCCAAAAAATATATTTTGATTATTTTTTTATGTTTTATCTTCCTACTAAAAATCACTAAAAATGTAAAAGAAAACTCATAAAAATTGAAAAACCCCTAAAAACTTTATAAAATATAAAAATCCATTTAAAAATCACAAAAATATAATTCCTAATTCGGAACTTTCTTTATAATATTATATTATATTAAATTTATTTTGGGAAATTTTTGACCTCGTTTGATATTTTTCATCCCCATTTTAATTCTGGATATTTATTTTATTCCTTGTTTTGGGTATCGTTGAGTTTAAAAATCTAAAAAAATTGCAAAATTATCTAAAATTCACAAAAATAGTAAAAAAACTATATAAAACTGAAAAATATTTACTTCTTGTATTTTTTATTATTTTTACCTATTTATGTATATATATTATCTCTCTTACCTCTATTGTATATATCTTATTTTATAATTTAAAAGAAAAAGAAATTTAAAAATATATAAAATATAAAAAAGAAAATACAAAATCAGAAAAGTAAAAATGAAAATATAAAAATATAAAAATCAAAAATCAAATAAAACATAAAATTAAAAATCCACAAAAAATAACACTTTTATAGACAAATACATCACATTCATTTTTTAGCATTAATTTGCCCCCGATCTACCTGCTTGTTCCATGTGTTCGACACTCTGTACATACTTGCACCTACACATCTTTGTTGTAGAATTATAATAACTTTTAACTCTGCATCGCTTTTCATTGTTTGATCATTGTTGTGGGTTAATTGTTGTTTTAATCCGGATTTCATGTGGCTGATTCGACGCTGTGTTCCCGCCTTGTGTAGAACACAAGACCGCTCGATTTACGGGTTAAACAGGGTGGTAAGACCACATAAAGGGTACGGATTCCATGTATTAGAGAAATATGACAATGATCGAACTTCATGTGATGTTGCTTTTGTAGATCGTGACATGAAAAGATGGATGTTAGCAATAAAGTCTAAAGTGGACTTCATACACAAGTGTTGTGTATGGACCCTCGTGGAACCACCTATATGGTCAAACCCATTTGATGTAAATGGATCTTCAAGAGAAAGAGGGAACCTGATGAGAAAGTAGAGACATTCAAAGCACAGTCCGTACCTAAGACCTACACATAGAAAGAAGACATCGCTTGCGATGAGACTTGCTTTCTACTAACCATGCTTAAAACCCATTAGAATATTGTTAATTGTAGCTACACAACTTGACTATAACATCTGTAAGATGGAAGCTAAGATTGCATTGCTCAACGAATACCTTAACGAGGATATTCATATGAAGTAGCCCCATGGCTTCATTGTTGAAGAATGCAAGGTGTGGAAGACAAGGAACTCCATCTATGGACTCAAATAAGTTTATTATAGTTGGAACATAATATTTGATGAAATTATAAAGGTTATGATTTCAGATAGTATCTTGATGAACCTTGTGAAGCTTAGTGGAGTATCATTGTGTTTATCGTGTTGAATATAGATAAAATCCTAATCATTTGAAATGATATAAGGATGATAATAAGTGATTTTATGATCTAGTTGTTCTATACCATGTATAAAAGATCTCAAGGATGCCTCTTATATCTTAGTTCTGAAGTTTTTCATAAGCAAAGAGAAGAGGTCATTGGAACAACCACATTAGTAGTACACCTTGGACATATTCCATTTTTTGGAAAATTCCAAGGAGATTTTCTTTCCCTTAATATATGGTATTGACCTATCTAAAGGGATAGCACCTCAAAAAGTTGAGGATGTGAATGCCAAAGCTATATGCCCTGGTGTATCAGTTGTGAGAAGCTTGGTATATGCTAGATGTGTATAAAGGCCAGGTGTCTTCCATGCAGTGGGAGTAGTAAAATATTACCAATCTACTATGGAGATAAAACACTAAATTGTAGTACTGATCAACATCTTCAAAGGCACAAGATTTTTGAGATAGTGATTTCAAAGTCTTTTCTTTAAGAAATTAAGACTTTATATATAGCGACCTAAAATGTCTTACCTGCAGATACCTTACCTAGACTTAAGACTATATATTAATCTATGGGGATAGAGATCTCCAGGGTTAAAGGTATAGCTTGCTAGTTATGATAATTACCGAGTATAGTGTCAAATGCACAATTACTACTTTAACAAGATTGAGTATTGGTTGCATAGGATGCAATGTTTGCATTGGATGCAAGCATTGTTATTAGAGGATATGAAATTCTGTAGAAGGAATTGGCATAGTCGCTTAGGAACAGATTGACTAGTCAGCCTACAAAGTTATTTTTCTAAATAGCTTATGATTAGCACATGTGTATGAGTTTAGAAATTAGCCCATTAAATGTATCTTTCGGCTAGTGGGAGATTGTTGGGCATGTAATCCCACGATGAACCATTATGCAATAAATGTTTGTGATTCACTCCTTAATCAAAAATGAAGAATAATTAATTTTCATAATAGGTCCCTTAGTACAATTAAGGTTATGTACCATGGTCATCTTAATAATCATACAGTTGTTGATTCAACGGTCGAATCAAAGAGGCTGGTGCTTGGATGATATCTAAAGGGTTAGATTTAGGACTCATCAAGCACCGTCGAATAATTGTTAAGAAAGGATCTCTAACTTGAGCAGAAGATGACAATTCTTCTCTAAAGGCTGATATCGGATCGACCTCTTGATGCAGGTCCTCTGCATAGGAATATAGATTTGGAGGTGTAGGTAACTTAGGTCAAAGAGTTTACTTAACGAGATCGAGATAACCAAGACCTATGTCATATACTGTCACAATATAGACAAGCATCCTTTGACTGGAGACAGATGTATTACTATATGTCTGAATATGTACATTTGGCAGACTAGGTTGATGACCTATTCAAGGTCTATACATCGGCGAGCTAGTGTGCAAACAAGGGCATATGAGTAATACGATCTCTCAAAGGGATCATATAGGTTCATTACTAAACCGAAAAACATGATCTCACTCATGAGATATTAAGATCAAATTCCATACGCGGTCATCTTGCTTCGGAAGCTTGATTGAATTTCTAGGCATGATATACGCTTTTGAAAAGTATATGATCAATACATAGGAATGATATATATTTTTGGAACGTATATGATCGATACCAACTCCCAATTATTAAATGAGAAATTTAAGTTAAAACCACGAAGGAGACATTTCAAAAGTGATCTAAAAGTTCGGGTTTATTCTAGGTCTTCCAGTATGTATGATGTACGAGTATTAGGAATACTTGAGGGTGATGTGATCGTAAATGATTGTATAACATGACACTTCCATTCCGAGGCAGTGATGAAACTGGTTTCGATTTTAGTGACTCCTCTCAATACAGAAGTGATCTATTCTTACTCTAAATGTTGGACATTGATCTGAAAATGATTTGGTTGCGATTAGAAGACTATATTTATGGTTTTGATTTAATCAAACATCTTTCAGAGGTTCCCAAGATCTGGATTTGAGATATGATATGCAAGTCACTATACATGGAATGTACAATCGCCTTGTCCTTATCTCTATGTATCCGCGAAGAAAGCGCATTATTCTTGAAAGAGTACAAGAATAATTCCATTGTTGAATAATATATCTGAGCATTAGGAAATTGATAATTAAATGTGATTTAATTATCATGAATAATATGAATATGATTCATATTATTTAGATAAATAAGAATGGAAATCTAAGATATTTAATATGATTTAATTATCAAAGATATGAATAATGCCGGTATCATAATCCATATCAATCATATATATTATAAATATGATTTATAAACTATTAGAGAGAGCTAATTGTAAATAGTATTTATAAATTAAATATTGATGTGAATTGGATTCACATTGAACAATTAATTGAAAATACAATTTACATTTTATATTGGATGTGTGAATATGATTCACAAATTATCAATGGTATGATGGAAATTATCACAAAATATTTTGGAATTGTTTTTGTAAATAATTATGCAATAATTATTGTTGCACATGTAGGATTTATGGAGAGATATGAGATCTCTCAATTAAGGAAAAAGAGGAGCACCTTCCCCTTTAAGAAGGGGGACGGCCAAGGAGTCCTACTCCTTATATGGTCATCCCTCTATTCAGGGAAATGAGGCTCCTTATCTTTCCTTTAAATCCCCATGAGATTGATTTGAATTAAATTTAATGTGTTGTAAATTATTTGTAACATATTTGATTTATTTTAAATTATAATTATTGTTGTAAACAAAATCATGGCCATTGATTGAGTGCACAAAACAATCTAAACTATTGATTTTGTGAGCACATGGATTGTGATCCATGGACATCCAAATAGTATAAAAGGTAGGGTAGCCCTAGCCTTTTAGTTTATACAACATGAATTGCTAAAACAATAACTCTCTCTCTCTCTCTCTCTCCATAATTCTCATATATGCCCCATATCTATCTCAACATTGTGTCCGTCCCGGCATCCCCGATGTTGACCTAGTAATCCTCGCAGTCGTCGCGACGATGTTGTGCTACCGGATCGACTGCTTGCGGATCTCCTCCATCTACGGTGCTTCTTATTCATGAAGAACGCATCGGATTTCATGAGATGAAATCAAGAGACTCCTCATTTGCATCATCAACTTGGATTGCGGGAAGCACATGTCTCATCAGCGTGCCCTAAGTGTGACCTTCGTTGGATCGGACTTGAGACAGTAGGTCTCTTCATTTAGAGACACAATCACAAACACACTTCAAGAGGTAATCCTTGTACTTCTTTATGTTGTTGATGAAACAATTTGAGAAGTGTTCTCGAATCATGTGATTTCATCTTTTTAAAATTTTTAAATTCTGATGTTCGATACAACTAGTATGACTAGTTGCCCAAGATCGTATGTGATGCGACCTACACGCTTCCGTGATACGCTAAGGACTAGACCCTAGTCTTCACTGTTGGTGGGAGCTGATAAGATGGGAACCAACTCAATTTGATGATATTTTACTTCTCTTTTTCCTCAAACTTGACCAATTTCATTACAGTTCTTGAAGTTAAATTGGAGCGAAGTCATCTGATTCAGGTTGTTGACCTTTATTCGTGTGATAGTACCCAAACTTGACATTGCTTTCAGGGCTAGTCGGCCTGTTAATCATGGTTGAGGATCGAGGTATGATACTTGCAGTTTGTCTTTTTAGGTGCGTGGATTTATAGAAATTACTTATACTCCATATTTCTTTTATATTTATCTATAAATATTACTATATTATGTAATAATATTTATTTTTTAGAAGGTATTTCTATATAATGATTATATTAAATAAAATATATAAAATATGTATCAAATCTTCTATATATATATATATATATTTTTTTTTAAATTTTGATTCAAAGGAAAAAACCCCATGGAGCTGAAATAACTCACTCAGAACAACTTTTAAAGGATTACGTGGTACGATTGAATCAAATAAACCCTTACGGAATAAATACCCAGCTGCTTGTAAACCGTCGGAAACTACTTTATTCACTGTTTGTTTAATTACTCTTTTACCTGCAATTTGCAAATGCAATGTAGGCATTAGGTTCAGCAATAATGACATCTCCCAACATACCAAAACTGATTGTAACCCTTCTTGTTGTAGGAGAAGTAAGGATTGATACATAGACTATTGTTCCAGCATCTTAGCAATGTTGTATGTTTGTTGTTTCGATTATTTGATCAAAGAAAAGCACAATCCGTTGTCCTTGTTCTAGACACATGCAAGTTGCCATTTCGGCTTGAGTAGCTGATAAGAATATAGTAGGAGAGGCATTGTCAAGCACTTGACATGCATCTTTTTAATATATCTTGAACTTTTTTGGTTGCATTTTTTTGTTTGGATTAGAGCTGTTTGGAATTGTTTGATATGCATCTATTTTGAAATATTTGTTTGGAACTATGTATTGCAATTTTGGTATATCTTGATAATCTCTTGTGGATCGGAGTTGTTAGTTGTTCATTCTGATATTGTTTTGGTGGCATATGTGTTTGTATATGGAAATTGAGAGTCGAGCCCACTGATTAGATTTTGGTTGGTTAGATATTTAATTCAATTCTCTGCTTCTTGGAGCTAAAAGCTCATCTTTCATCGACCAGATTTGGAAAGAGTTAAATATAATATTCTGTCATTTATTTTCTTTGTTTCTTTCTCTGACGATTTTATATATATCCTTCCTTGCACCTTGAGAAGAAAAAATCAGGAGCTTATAACTTATGTTTCTGCGTGTCAATATTTTTGAATCTCAACTCATAGAATTTATTTTTAGAAGTCCTGGAAGTTTGCAGAAGTACTGTAAATCATGATATGGATGTCTATGTGATGATCAAGCCATGCTGGGTGGACATCAACATCATGATTTAAAGTATCATCAACCTATTGAGCACAAGCAATTATTTAGAATTGGGATTCAAAAACCTGTGATATTACCATTTAAATAATTGCTTCTAAGTATTCGAATTTACATGATTTACAGTACTTCTGACTATGTTTTCAGAACATGTAAATATTAGTGTTTGAATAATTGGTCGTTTGGAAGCTGGAAAGAACTAAATCATGATCTTGTGTACTCTACCATTGACAAAATCTTTCAAATGGGTCGGTTTGGTCCGAGCTTGTTCCATAATGTTAGGCTCAGGCTTGCGCTTGGGCTTAGATTTTAAAAAATAAAATGAGCATAGTCTCGCCCTGTTAGCCCATATACTAAAATGAATTTGGGTTGGGTCTAGTCAAATCCGGCCCGAGCCTGACCCATGTACGGCAGATGCTCAACCCTGCATCCTCATTTCCTCTATTATATTTAGAATTGTTACTTTATGTATTAAATGAAAGGAGGACTAAAGGTGGAATTTTGTTTGGACATTCATAACAAAAAATAAATTTGAAAATGATAAAAAGTACTCTGTTAACTTTTGAAAGTATTTTTGCAGTATTCTTAACTAACGTGTTTGTAAAACTGCATAATGGTCCCTAGATTCCTACTTTTCACATATATTAGTGTTTGGAGATCAAATAAATTCTAGAAAAATCTTATAAAATAAAAAAATAGATTTTATATTTGAGAATTTTTGGAGTTAGGAAATATTACGAAAGTGCATTGTATTCTAATTATGTTTATTTATGCTTGTAGTGAATGTTTTCCCTCTAATTGAATCATGAATTGAGTTAAAAATTGTGTTAAATTTGTGATTTCAATACGGAAATTGTTGAGGTATCTTTCATTATTACGTAATATTTGGTCCTCAAAATTATCTTTTTCTGGATATTGATTTCCTTTATGAATGTCATGCATTGATAAAGCTTAATGGTTGTGGCAACAACATTAAAATTTCTTTAGCATGCTTGTGATGATTAGTGCAAATCTAAATATATTTAACTTGATAATGGTTTAGAGTGCTATGTCATCATATTAATGCCACAAATGTGATCCTATTAATGACTCAAATCTAAATAGCGTGTTAAGATTGGATATGCTTTGTGGGTCCCTCTTTTTGTTAATGTCACATTACTATGTGAATATTGTGTGATTAGTTAAATATTCTAACTTAAATGCAGTCACTCACATGCAGTTTGGAGGTAGAGGCAGTAATTTAAGTGTGTTGGAATACTAATACATAGAGGATCATAGTCTTTGAGTTATGTAGGTAACTTGGAGCTATACCACTTAGAATATAGATTCTTTAATATATGATCTAATCTTCCATTGTATTTTAAAAAAGTAACCAATTTTAAAAAATAAGTAATATTGCAATCAAGTTGTGATATTTCACTTAAGCACCTTGACTAATATAAAGATAATAACCCAATGGAGTCAGGAACCCAATAGGCTTCGGGTAGATTGTGTGGTGGATTAACAAACTTAAGGGGAATGAAAAGAGATTATGACGTACTAGGGAGGCCAAATATTACATATGTATATATTATACTTGTGTTAACTTTCATATGATAAGGATTGTTTAGTCGTTGAGTATAGTCTCGTAGTGACAAGCAATACCTTATACATACTGACAAGCAATACCTTATATGCATACTGATATATATAGTATGGAAATAAGTTCAAAAGTAACCACCCAATCACACATAATAAGAGGGTGAGATTTCTTTTAGATTCTTGCTGCAACATGAATTTGGTTGTACTTTCTATCGTGTATTTAATGCCAAAGTATGATTAGTAACTTTTTAAATGAAGTATTTGAAATACTGGTAGAAGTTAGTTAGCCTTGTTTTCATATGTTGCTATGTTATGCTTATTGATACAATATAAATGCTTAATCTTTCAATGTACTTAAATGTCACCACGTTGTTGGTTACCTATTCATATATACTTTATTACATCTAATTACTTATAAGTGAAATTGGATTAAATGCATGTCAACTCTTAATGTAATTACGATATTATTGTTGTCAATCACTCATTAAATGGATACTCGTTGAAGTTGCTCGTTACTCGATACTTTTCACCTTGACATGCCTTATATGTATGTACATATTACTTCAGTGGGCTAGTTGGCTTACCTTTCAATTTGTAACCCAGGTACATGCATGGATTGTTCAGGAGGAGACACTTGGAGACTATTTGGAGAATTAGACATTTTTTGTAACGAGGTTGTCCATTGCTTCCAACTTCCTTGTCTAATTTACTTTGGTTATATTTATGGTGTATATTTGACGTCATGTAATAAAAACTTTACGAGTACTCCTTTTCTTTTGAGACATTATTATATATTATGTTATCTTTTTTCATGTTGAATATATGGACATCTTTCATTCCTAATGAAATTTATTATGGTTGATCATATGAATGTCTCGTATTTAATGATGGATGCTCGATTTTAGGTTGATTAATGAGATTAACTCCATGCGCGAGAGAATTCTTACAGGATCCGCGCTACAAAAAAAAGGCACGATTGGCATGCACGTCCTAACTTGCCCTGAGCGAGCATACGTGTTCGCCCAATTCTGGGCAAGCATAGGATGATCACATGTGCTCGCCTATTACATGAGTCCATACTCTACTCATACAGATGAAGAGTGTTTAGAAACCATCTATATTTTAGTATATATAGATGGCATGATTCTTATAAGTGGTGATAGTGGAGAACTATCTAGCATTAAGAAAACTCTTGTAAATGAATTTGAACTGAAAGATCTGGGGAAGTTAGAGTACTTCTTAGGTATTCAGATGGCTCGATCTCCAGAAGGTAGGTGCCTAAGACATCGTAAATATGCTTTGGAATTACTGAATGCCTCTGAGATATTAGGCCCCGTTTGTTTGATTGGAAAGGAATTACAATGGAATGGAATCAAGACAAGAATGGAATTAACAATGGAATGGAAAGGAAAAAGTTTTTCCATTCCATTGTTTGGATCTCATTAGGAATTGAAAATTTTATTATGAGACATGCTCCTTTCTTATATTTGGAAAGGAAATGAATAGAAAGAAAATAATATCCCTTTGATATATTTCGTTAAGTAGAAAAAATAATCGGTATTCTCATACTTATTTTTTCATATAATCGATATATTTCATATAAAGCATCAATAATCAAATTTAAATGGAAACTACTTTGATTTTTTCATAAAATTGATATATTTGATATCCATATCCGTATCCGCTATAATGTTTTATTACCATATCTATATCCATATTCTAAAGAAATTGAAAATATCATGGGTATCCGTATTTGGAAAATAAAATAAAAACACATATCCATGTCCGTATACGTCCACTAAAATATAACCCGTGTCCATGTCCTAAAAAACTAAAGATGGTATCTGTATCAATATCTATTACTGTAAAAAATAAAACCCGTTTCCATGTCTATATCCGCTTCCGTAAAAAACATCATCCATGTCGATATATGCATCCGTAGAAAAATTAAAATCCATATCCATATCCGTATATGCATCTGCTAGAATATAATCAGTATCCATATCTTAGAAAAAAATTGCATCCGTTTCCATATCCATAATAGAAAAAAACATATATCTCTGTCCATATCCATATCTGGAAAAAAATAAAAAAAACATATCCGTGTTTGTATCCGTATCCGTAAACAAATCATATCTGATATATTTTATCTTTCTAATAGATATATTTGATATATATATATATATGTATGTATGTATGTATGTATGTATGTATGTATGTATGTATTCGTATCAACTGGAATATCTTCTAACCATATTTGTATCTATATTAATAATTTGTATCTATACATGTAACTGCAAAAAATATCACATATCCATGCCAATATCCATATATGCATATATTTGTAACTTGCCCAATCTTTTGCATCCATATATTTGTATCCATGTCAGTGTTCATATATCCATGTCCAAAAAAATCATATCCATGTTGGTGTCCAAAAAATATCTAAAAAAGAAAAACACATATTCATGTCGATAATCATATATTAGTAACAATGATATATTAATTAAAAAATAAAGAGGAAGAATACATTAATTAGCATTGGTAAGGAATGGAATCCCAATTCCTAGGGGGTACCTAGGAATGACAATTCCCATGCATGAGGGAATCAGGTTTCTTTTGGAATCGTTATTCCTGCATAAAGTTGATCTAACAAACAAAGGAATGGAATCGAGAAAGGAATAGCGATTCCATTCCCTCCTCTATTCCTGCATAACAAACGGGGCCTTAGGATGCAGACAAATCATAAATTTAGTAAAGAGGATGGTGATAAATATGGGATTCACTTGTGTAGAAGCCGCAAATTGAGCTCTTATTCTCAAAAACACTTGATTTGCATTTAGTTTCATATTTTTATCATTTTCACATGCATTTGTATACTAAATTAAAAAAAGGAATAAATGGGTTGCAAGTCCATATATTTGTATAATCCCAGAGACCCGGGAAGCGTGTTCTGATCGATAAATAAAAAAGAAAATTAAAGAAAATCCAAAAAAATATGATTTACTTGTATCTATGTACCAATATATATATAGTACCTACCGTCTTCATTAATTTTTAATAAGTTGATGTTAGCTCTAACTAACATGAAACTTCCTCTATTTTATAGATGTAACTAACTTTATTTATTTGAATTTATTTTCTATTTTATTTTGAATATTATTCATTTTTCCTTTATGTGAATTTTTGTGTATATATGTGGCTCGTTGACCCGTGTTCAAGTGAGTTATGCATCCTCCATTCATTGGCCCTCTCACCCTTCGCTTATCCAACTTGGTTAGTCAGTTGTTGACCTTCGTCAACGGTTCATATATTGATCCACCCTCACCCACCATTATCTTATCTCCACCATGTCAGCACCATATCACATAAAAGATGTTGACCTCGGTTGACATCCTCTCCTCCACGTGTGCGAACCCACTTTTCCAGCTCACCCTACGTCATTTGAGACCCGCCATCGCTTTCGTCTTTTGCTCCACCTCTTCCGCATTGTCCTCTCATCGGATCTTTTTCCTGTCATCCCTAACCCTAATCGAGGCCCATATGTATTCTTCTACTTTTTTGGTTTAAATTTGTTATCTGCCATTTTTCTTATCCTTCAAGATCTAGCCTCTTCCAGTGAGGATGAAGACGATTACAAGGAGTGATTCGACGAGGTCTGTGGATCCTTCCCACGTAGAGAAGCACTTTGATTCGCTTAATTTCCTCCCACCAAAGTTGGGGCTTCAAGGCAAGCATATGAGTTGATTGAAGTTCCATTCATAGGATACAAACTCCATCCCATCTGTTACTAATGTTCCAAGGTATTCTTTCATCTTTCTTCTTCATTTCATTCTTTTTTATATCGTAACCAATTTCTATCCTGCTCTTTCTCCCTTTCTTTCTCTTCCATTTGTATGTTGTCATCTTCCTCCTCCTTTTTCTCTTCTTTTTTTGTTTCTCCTATACTATGTACCAAACCATAGCAACTAGGGTCGACTATTGAGGCATGGCTTGATGAACCAGGCTCGGGCTCGGCTCGATAAGGTGCTCGATGAGGAATATATAATATTTATATTTATATATTTATATATAATACACACATAAGAGGAGTTGCATGTTCAACAATCGATACATGTATCTATAGTTGTAGTTGTCTACGTAGGTAGTAATTAAATATGTATTAACCAAACTGTAGATCGTTATAATTTTATTTTGTGGACACCTTAGAACTATATATGTCCATATATGCAAATGTGAATTCCGACATGGAAATGTCTCATATATATTATATTACAGACTTAATTTAGATCTCATGTTATCATACGTCTTTAAATAGGAACATATTCGATAATATATTATCCACTAACATGCCGAGCCAGTATTATGTTTTTCTTGGAACATACAACTACATTCATGTTTTTCTAGGTTATAATTAGCACATTAGTATTTTTTATTAGCAATAAAATGTTACAATATATAATATAATTTAGCTTTTGAAATGTAACTCAGATATTGGTCTATTGATAAGGAAGACAATCTCCAAAGAAGAGGTTGTGGGGTTGAGCCTAGGCAACACCCTTTGTATGAAAAAATGCCTATTTTCCTTAACGAGCCTGACTTGACTTAAGCTCGGACTAGGCTTGATAAGCGTCTCAAGCTCAATAAGGGGCTAGGCCCGAACCTTATCGAGCTCGAGCTGGCTCGATAATAGGCTCGAGCTCACTGAGCCCGAGCCTGAGCAAGCTCGGTTAGGCTTGAATAAGCCCGAGACCGAGCCCGAGCACAGCTGGGCTTATTGAGCCTGAGCCCGAGCCAGGGCCTAGCTCGGCTCGTTGAGCTTGATAGCCAACCCTAATAGCTTCCCACTACCACCATCACCTCTCTATCTTATAGTTCCCATTCTATCTCATGCACCCTCACACCCATCACCCTCGCACCATCAACGCACTTCCATTCATCTTCCACATAAATCCCACAATCTGATCTGGAGTACGAATAACATCCAGTTGAGCGTCACTGCTCAAGCCCTTAGTCTTATTTGTGGATCATTGTTGGAGAGAGTGCAACCTCATGAATCGTTGTGGAAGCCCTAACTTTGATGCTGGGAGTAGTACATCTTACCCGCTTGAAGACTTGAAGGGAGAAGAAGAGGGGCACAGATCATATGATGTGAGTAAATTACATCTGACTCTGTTGTAGCGGGTTGGATGCACACCACATGTGAGGAAGGGATCCAACTATTGGGACCACCTCCAAATTGAAACACCTACCATCCCCAAAACATCCATCCTCCCCAACACGATATGCCTTAGACCCTCCTCAATGCCTCCCTCCTCCCTTGACATGATCTGAGCCCTAGGAGCCCTCCTCGGCGCTTACACTCCCCCGTCCTCCCCAACGCAATCTGCCCTCCCTCAGAGCCCTCCTCGGTGCGCATCCTCCCCCCTCCCCTGACTTCCCCTGACACATCTCCCCTTAGAGCCCTCCCCGATGCCTCCCTCCTCCCTGACGCCTCCCCCTCCCCCAACTTTCTACCAGCACCAGGACCCTCCTCGCGGAGAGCCCTTCTCGCGCAACCTCCAGCCAAAATTTCTCTTTGCTACTCGAACCTGATATTTCACGGGAGTTAACTCATGAGCATAAAATAAAAGTTCATGTTAATACCTCATAATAAAGGGATGAACTCCAATAACTCATTTAACACCAAAATGACAAAATCAATCGCATTAAACAAAAAAAATAGACACTAGATGCTGCATCGATCTTTTTACCAGCTCTCAAGGATATGGTTTGACTTTTCGTTCGGCTTGGAACAATCTTAATATTCCTAATCTTAGTTGTTCTTTTTTTTTCATTATGAAGAAGTAATGGTAAGAATAGAATCATATAAATATAGTCCTTTGAGGCATATCACGTGGATTATATATTTTTATTTAGGAATTTGAACTGGATGTCCATATTTTCTATTTTAAGTGGGAAGTG
Organism: Ottelia alismoides; assembly: GCA_037367405.1. NCBI lineage: Eukaryota > Viridiplantae > Streptophyta > Magnoliopsida > Alismatales > Hydrocharitaceae > Ottelia > Ottelia alismoides. Next base: position 210,450 of record JAZKJV010004781.1, on the reverse strand, counting down.
AGGTCGGGTTTACCATCCCACTTGAAATTAACAAAACATAACATCAGGACACATATCCAACAAAAAATGTATCAATTAAAGAACAACTCTACCATCTCCAACTGCTTGAGAAGAGGGCATGGAGTAGCTTATGTCCAAGTTGCTCCTCACATTTCCAACTAGTGCATTGAGATCAAACAAGAACCCACATTAAGATTACCCGTTCCAAACTAAGGAAGCTGAATCAAGGATCATTCGAAGCAAAGATAGAGATTTGCAGACCAGGGAGGCATCCTCGGAGGCCTTAAGAAGGTTAGGGTATCAAGTTGGGAGTTTGTAGGGATTTAAAGGGGATCTAGGAGAAACTCGGGCGAATAATCAAATTTCTCAAGCTAAGTGTCGTGAACAGTGCCATGACCTAGTAGAAGAATATAGGACGAAGATCCCCATGACCTATCATGAATTTTTGTTGCGACTTGAAATAAACAAGATGTTGTCAGAGAAACCATTGTTATGTTAGGCCTCTCTGGTAAATGAATAGTATCTTAAACGATGCCCACCTACGACCAATTATATAAAGATGCTACACTGTATATCTTATAGTTTCATGAGCAATAGCATGTCCATGGAATTTCATATATTAAAAGAATTGAGGATTAATTCAAAGTTTCTCCCCCATTCTTCATTTGATTGTGATTTTAGAATTAAGTTAAAGATACAGTGTAATGTGTAATGGTCAGGTGAAAAATTGAAGATCATTGTTATGTAAGATGAGAGTTCCAAGCATGGAAGACCATATCGCAATATATCAACGATATATCATCGATATATTGATATCGATGGAGATCCTATACCGATATCAACTCAGATATCTATTTATCGAATATCGATGATAGCACGATATAACGATGATGTATCGCATGTCAACGATATATCACCGACACAAAAGAATAATCCAGACTAGAATTCCATTGAAATGAGATCCATATCGCCTTATATCGCTCTTTTTTCACCCATTTCACCTGTAGGATTCCTCCAAACTTATCTCACAGCGCTTCCTTCCTTCCTTCCTTGAGGTAACCTCTAGGTCTACTCCAATTTTTTGTTGAAATTGTGAAATTTGTTAGGGATTGTGTTCCTAGTTGTTAGGTAATGCATATGCTTGGTTTTTTTGGTAAGATTTGAAGTATTTGGAGAGTTAGTTGAAGAATTAATTTGGGGGGTTTTGAGTTATATTGTGAAATTAAGTCAAGTTATGGAGGAATAACATCAAATCTCATGTTCTAGACATAGAAAACACGATTCTATGGTTATGTATGTTAACTAAAAATTAGTAATTAATTACATAAATTAAAAATTAGATATACAATTAGTGATATATTTTGAGAACTAATTTAAAATTTTTTAGTTTTGTTGTAAATTAAGTTAAGTTATGGAAGAATAGATTCGGATCTCATGTTCTAAACATAGAAAATAAGATTATATGGTGATTTATGTCAACTAAAAATTAGTAATTAGTTAATTCCATAAATTAAAAAATTAGATCTTTAATTTAGTGAGATATGTGGGGAAATAATTTGGGGTTTTTTAATTATGTTGTGAAATTAAGTTACGAACGAATAAAGTCGGATCTCATGTTATTTCATAGAAATCGAAACATCTTAATATGGATAGTATGTTGATGGTATGTTAAACATCAAATGTATAAGAATTTGTGCATATTAAGTATGTTATAAATAACAAATATAATAAATCCGAAAATTAAAATTAAAAATAATTATTAAGTTGATTGTTCTCTTCACATGTCTCACGAATGTTTGTTGTGTAATTTCTTTGTAAATTTCATGATGTAGTAATCAACAATTCAACATCACGGATCCACACTCCAGTTCGGAATCTGATGGTTCTAGTGATCAGTTCGATAGTGGAGAGATTGGTTGGAGGTATGCCACCGCTCCGAATGGCAACAAATTGAAACCACAATGCAACTTCTTTGGGAAGATGTTGGGAGGAGGGGTGATGAATCTCATATTCATCACTCTAAATCTCATTAATTAAACTCAAATCCCTCAAAATTAATAGCATTTCTGCATCCATTCAACATAATTAGCATTCATGCATGTTTTAATAAGAATTGCATATTAGCACAAATTTCTGCACAAAATAAGAAGCCAAAAATCGAAGCCAAAAATGACCTGTAAATAGCCTAACTTCCCTATTTTTTAACTAATTCATGCTAACTCTGAATAACCCAAAACCACCTCCACTGTGTACATATCACTAACAAGAATACATGAAAAATACAAAAAAATCATTAACCCAAATAAGTGGACCAAAAACCCAAACCCTAGTTTCAGGATTTCTGGACTAAAACCCTCATATCTTCCTCATCTAGGGTCTGTTTTAATCCTACTCACTTTTGAACTAATGTACATTCAATTACCTTCAAAACAAGACCAATTCAAGTGAATCGGAGATCATATGTGAAAGTTGGGTTTTGGGCCTCTTTTGTACATTTTGTATTTTACTGGTTTTTGACCTATTATTTTATGTATATAATTAACCTATTTAGTTCATTTCTTTTTCATTTGTCTTCTTTGATAAAAGTTTTATTAAAATACGTTAAAAACCAAATCCAAATTAAGCTTGAATGTAAAGAAACAAATTGGGTCAGATTTTCACTAACCGACTGTACAAATTTGGTCTTTTTCTTGTTTTATTTTATTTCTTCTTTTCTGAATTAATAAAAATCCAAAAAATAGATTAACGTGTAAATATTTATCTTTGATTTTTCCTTATTTTTTCCATATTTTTATCTGGTTTAAAAATGACAAAAAAGTTATAAAAACCCAAAAATCAAGGTACTCTATGTACATGGGATACCCCAAAAATATCACTTTATGATTTGATCGATTTTGATTTTGATGTCTTCATGAAAGCTGTAGATCTCATCGAGACGAGAAACTTTTGTGAAGAAACTATTTCGATTCGAGGCCATTTGTTATTTATTATGTATTTTCCAAAGTTTTTATTTTTGGAATTTTCTGGTGCTGACACGCGGCGGCTCCTGGAGCTACCACGTGTCAGCCGTTTTTGGCATTATTTTTAATTCATTTTTATAAAAAAAATTAATTCAATGCACGTGTGTGGCACGTGCCTCCCAGGCACGCATCGCGCGCGTGCAACCCATTTCCCCCCTTTCGCGCCATGCGTCCCCCGTCGGTCGCCCGATCTCAGCCGATCGGACGGTCGAGGACCCTTCGTCTTCGAGTCCTTCGTCAACCCGCGTATCGCACCGCCGCCCCCGCGATTTCACCGCACTTCTCTCCGATCGCCGTCGATTTCATGGCGCCCGCCGCGTATCCCGCGATCCCTACCATCTCCGATACTCGCGATTTCCCTCCGATCTCCTCCTCCCGGCGAATCTCGTCAAATCCCAAATCCCATCTCCGTCGCCAATCGAATCGCCATCGACTACACCTTCCTTCTCTGACGAAACCCCCTGCCCTATTTAAAACCTAGCACCACCCCCACGCCACAGCATCTACCGAGTGCTCTTTCAAGTATGCCGGGGTGACAGACTGGTGCATCTTCGCGGCGAGATCCGGCCACTACTCCTCCTGTGGTCGTTGCAGACACGCCTCCTCTGTCGTACTGCTCAGCTCCGATTCACCCAGTTGAGCCCATCGACTTCATAAACAACATTCAACTCTGACGATCACCTTCGACAGCCACCAGAGCCATCAACGTCACCCCTGACCCCACTGCTACGCCGTCGGTCTTCAACGCCAGGAGCCTCCAGCTCCGCTAGTTCAGTCGGCTTCATCCGCCTCGGCCGTCCCTCATGCTCACTGTACCTACGGCTCAGGAGCGCCCCTCCGTCCGGCCCTCCTCCACCTTGGTCGTCGCAAGCTCCACCAGGTGCTCCGCCCCGCACAGGAACACCGCCACTAGTCGCCGGTCGGCAACGCCACCACCTTGGCTGGGCTACGCCTCGTCGCCCCTCGACCGCCATCGCCACCGGGCACGGAGCCTGAGGCCCCTCACACGCGCTCCGTACGTATGTGGGGGAACGACGCCAGCGCTTACGTCAGCCCCTGGGTCACATGCTTCGTACGTGATCGCGGGGTAAATTGCATTGAACCCCCGAAGAGCTCTAAATTGCAATCCAGTCCAGCCAATCATGTCACGTGCTTGTCACGTGACCTGCTTGAAAATTTGCATACCTACCCCCTATAGATTTGGTAATTACATTGCAGCCCTTTGCATTATATTTATTTTATTTATTTATTGCAGTTATACCCCTGTGTTCTCTAGTGATTTTAGACCTCTATACGACATTATTTTATTATTCAAAAATAGCAAGATGTTCATCCTTTAATTCTCTACATCTTGACATATTGTGAATATTTTTGTGATCATTGGTTAATTAATAATTAATTGTTTTGTTGAAAGTTGCATAATTTGCTCATTTCTTACTCTAAAATTTATATTTGATTAGCCATTGCTCTAAAAATTCCTGAAAAATCACATATTGTGGAAATAATTGTGGTAAACATTGTGCCCAAAAAGAATCGCATTTGCATGCATAATTTGTCTTGTAAAAATCATTTTGCATATTTCAGTATTTGATTTTTTAATAGGTATTAAATCTTACATTTTCGAGGTTTATGATTTTTTTGAGATCCATTACCTAGTGATAGATTTAAATAATTTTATCCCACAAAAATAAGTAGGTTTAGTATTTACTATAATTAAATATTGAAATTCATTTTGTTTGTATTTAAAAATTCATAAAAAAAACCTTCTTGCATCCAAAAATTCCAAAAAAATACAGTGCATTCATTTCATCATATTTTTGCATTGTGGCCAACTTTCGAATTTTTCGGACATCGTTTGATTGACTTTTACATTTTAGTCCCTAAAATAGGCTGAAATTGCATTTTGCATCCTTTATTGCATTAAAAAAAGACCATCTCGAAAACCGTGCACGAATTTTGATAGACATAATTCTAGGTTGTTCCTTTGCCTCCTTGTGCTCGACCTTGGGACTTGCCCAAGTAAAATAAAAATAAAACCACGAGTTTAAAAATTGAATAAAAATTTGTGGTTATTTTCTGGACCAATTCTGATTGCCGCCTACAACGAAACGACAAATCATTATTTTTAAGCGAACGATAAACACATCTTTTTAAAACAGCGAATTCCGGAACTGTCAGATGGCACTGTTGCTGGGAGGCAAATGGCTTAGTATTGTGTTTTGAAAATTTTTGCTTGGTTTTCCGCATCCGAGTAGTTTGACCCCCGAATTTCTCATTGTAAATTCCATTTTTTTCCTGCAATTTATTTTATTTTATTTTTCAGCATTTATTTTTCTTATTTTATTTTTAATTTATTTTTGAGCCACTCTCTTATATTCTCTCTCTTATGTTTCTTACGAGGTACCCGTCGTACGTGGAGCGGTTTTTTCAAGAACTGACGCATCTTCACTGACTTTCGAAAAAGCCACAAATAATTTAAGATCGAGTCGAGACGTAAGAGAGCGTAGAGTCTAGGATTTTAATTTCTACAAATTTTTAAAATTTCTGTAATTAATTGCTCATTTATAGCGGTGTCCGTTTGGACTCTCGCGTGTGTAAAAAAGACCTTGAACTATTCTTGTGGTGTGTCATGGCATGTTTCTCTCTCCGGTGAGGGTGGGCCCGACTTGAGTGGCGATTAGGATAGACCTGCACATATAGCTCTCAGAGCATTTTAATTTTTGATTGTGCTCGTAGGAATTAGGCCACACTTCACATTAATTGAGACGCACATTAGATCATTCAATTTAGCCAAATTCAACTCAATTCTTTCCCGCTAATAGAACTTTCTGCTAGGTGTGGTTTTTCATCAGCTTGCATTCATTTAGAATAATTTTTTAAATTCTTGTATTGCATCCCACATGAAGATTGCGAGGATTCACTGTAAGTCTTCTAACTGAGCATTCATCATTATTTTCACGTGCATCGTCTTTTCCCGAACTTCTCCCTCCTATTTTATCACATAATTTTAAAGGAAATTGGGATTGGACGGTAGACGAGCATTTGTCCTCATTTAATTCTTCAGTGATCACCTAATTAAAATTGGGACTGCTAAACATAGCCGATCTTAATAACTTATAAAATCAAGAATTTTTGTGGGAGAGCAACCCCGACCTTGGATGTTTTTTTTATTTTCTGAGTGAGCGAGAGACGACACTTAAGGCTAGAGCCCAAACCTGGATTTTCATGTTGACTACTGATTCTACCGAAAATGATTAGCTACTTCTCAGTGAGGATCTATGTGTAGCCGGTAAACGGTCCGGATTTCCTTAGCAGAGTGGGTGGTTTAGAGGACACTGTGTAAGGCTCCGTCCTCAAGTAACGGGTAGTCGTTCTATGGTCTGTACTTACTCCCATACCAGCTAAAAATAGGTGCAACTAGTCGTAAGAATTCGGGTCAGTCATTACAAAAATTTCGGCACCTAACAGCTCGCTAAATTTTTGCCAAGATTGATTTATCACCAACTAAAATTGAAAAGAAAATAGCTGAACTCTTGCGGCTTCATTGTGTGAGTCAGTGAATCCGTGCTTTGATTTATGTTTGCATTGGTGTGCGTGAATCGATTTCGAAGATTAAAAGCCGCGCATTTGATAAAATTTCTTTTGACTATCTCGTGCAATCATCTCTCTCCTTTCTTGATTTAAACTCCATCATGGAACTTTTGTCCAAAACTCTCCACATCCAGATCCTGAAAATCACTGCAAACCCAAATCATCATTTCTTTCAGCTCTTTCAAAAATGGCCGAACATTTATCTGAAAATCCATCAGAGCTATACTATGAAAATGAACTTGTCTCGGTTAGGCCCAAATCAACTACATCCTCTTCTTTCAATAATCCTCCAACATTTGCAGGAGACTTTCACTCGCAGATGAATTCGGCCCCCTCATTGAATTCCTACTCGAATCATCCGACCGTACTTGATCACCTACCATCTTGGACTGAACCGTCTTATTCCCGGTTTCTTGCTAATAAACCATTTCAAAATCAAAATACCTTTGAGTCTCATGACTGGCCGAGAAATCAAACCCGGATGGAAAGACCCACACTTAATGATCATCAGTTGACCACAACGATCAAATCCCTATTGACCAACCCGGATATCACTCATTTGATCAGCTTACTCATACAGAGGACTGGACTGACAACATAGAAACACATAACCCCTGTATGTTGACTCCACAATATCAAAGTCTGACCAACCATGATTAAAGGATTGAACTCTATTCAGACCAACTCCACATGCATGGACTATATGAGCAAACTCCTTCCATAATTTTTGAGGAGAAATTTTCAGAAAATAATGATCACATATCGGATATTTCAAGAAACTCTCCTCTCAGCACAAACGGGAAAATGGAAGATGAAATTATTGAACACACACCGATTGCTCCCATGATTGATCATGAACAGAATTTTGAGGATGATATTTCACGGATAAATAAGAGATTCAATTTAATAGAGGATAGATTTCAAAAATTTACCGACCGATTAATTTCACTCCATGGGAGCTTGGACATAAAAATGGATGAGGAAATGATTGGATCTCATGTTGACAATTTTGAGGATATTCAGAGACCTAAGGATGATTCTTACAGCGACACTTCTGCATACTACTCCCTAGGAATGACTATGCCTCTGACTCTTACTCGGAACATCAAAGATCCTACTCATCTGAGGAATACACCACATCACCACACCACACAGAAAATCCAAAAAAATTGAAAATCCCGAAAAATACATAAAAACTTGAATCTGAAGAAGATCTTAGGAATTTGGATTCTGTTATACGGGAAGCATTGAAGAAAAGATTGATTTTTGAACTTCCCTTTATACGGGCCATTGAACACTTCCCCAACCTTAAAGGATTTGTAATGGATAAATTAATGACGAAAAAGCGGGCAGGATAAGAACAAAGACTGAAAGGCATATCTTGTCAATGGCATCCTCCTTGGTGTTGAGGAGAAAAACCAAGAGACGCATAGTGAAGCGGTTGCCCAGATTTGACTGTATAATCAAAGACACAATTTTCACCCATGCTCGAGTTGATGACGATTTACCGATCAATATCCTTCCGACCTCTATATTTCACGAACTCAAACTCAGACTGATCATGAAGATACACGAGATTGTTCAATTGGCGGACCGATCGATAAAGCGACCGAGAGGAATCATTTCTGTCATCATGACATTCCAAGGTGCTCCGCTCAAAGTGGAATTCACGATCATTGATACTGAGCATCAGGGAGAATTCACCCAGTCTCCAATTATTCTTGGAAAGCCATTCTTAGCATTGGCCAAGGCAATTATTGATTGTGAGACTCGGAAAATTAATTTTACAACATTGGAAGCACTTCGATATGAATCAGTCTTTGAGGAACCACGATTTTCTGAGGCAACCCACGAAGTCTCCGACAACCGTAACCATGAAGCGGTAGAAGAGCCCTACCCTGTTGCTATACCTGAGATATCGGTTGTTGATAAGACTATTGATTTAGAGAATCCCCCCTTGCTCCATTCCCAACCGCTCTCACCATGGAAAATCATGTATATGAATCATATGATCCGGAGACTTATGCATGGGCACACCCTGGGTCAACCTACTCTGACTACATGGATTACATCAACTCGACACAGGAATGCTCCAACATCGAATCAATTAAGAACAAACATGCAGAGACTCTCCCCAATATTCCAATTCCCGCGGATCTCAAAATAGACAAATCTTTCTTCTGTGATCCTGAGACATATGCATGGTCGCACCCAGGGGCAACCTACTTTGAATATCTTGACCAAATCATCCCAAATTGAGAGTGCACCAACATTCAAAAGAATAAGAACAAACACGCAGGACGAACACCGACCAAGGAGAAGAATTCTAATGGTTATTCATCCGGATACTCAAGTGAACTGACACCTTCACGAAGCAAGAAAAAGAAAGTCACCTTTGACCTTTCGGAAGAGGAATCAACTGATGATCCCTCATCAGGTCCGGAAAAGGTAATCTACATGAGTGAAGTCTGTTCGGTAGCTCTAAAACCATATCTTCGCAAGGATCCAAAATTCGACTCTCGTTGGACAACTCCCGTTCCTAACTACTATTCATCTAAAGCTGATGCTCCTGCCCTCATCAAGGACACTGGAATTATTTCTTATGAGCTGACTGAGACCGATGCTTCTGAGAATTCATCCGAGGAAAATTTGATCCCAAGAAGGAACGAATTCTAAGGAAACAATTGAAGAAACAAAAAGACATGAATGTTTGGAGTGTATCCACATTCAAATACTATTCCTCTAAGGATAACTCTGATGACGGCTACCTTTCATCTGAATCATACGCTTCATGCACTATCCATCAATATTTTTCTGAGGATGATACTGATAATAGTTGGGAATCATATGCTTCATCTCCATCTTGACATTACGATCTCCCACCGCAGGCTCACAAAAAGAACAGCCGAAAACTGCCTTGATCATCGGCTACCCACCCTCCCTCCCGACCACATTGGTCTCATTGTACAGCTTCTTCCTCTACTTAGTCCAAGGCCTAAGTATAGGGGGGACCGATGCAGTCTATGTATACCATCCTTCTCCTATCTCCCGATCGCCTCACTTCTACCCTTCTTCTATACTTAGGCTGACCAGAGCCTAAGTATAGGGGGAATCGATGTCCATCTGTTTATACTCTCCGCATTCACATACCCCGACCGCTTCATTTTTTCCTATCTTCTTCTATACTTAGATTGTTCACAGCCTAAGTATAGGGGGACGGACCGATTTATCTCTTTCTGTTTCTTGTTCTTTTTCTTTTCCTTTTTCACTCTCTTACGCTTAACCCGAGCTATGTCTTCTTTACGCTTCTTGTGCTTTGAGGACACAGCACTCGCTAAGTATAGGGGGGTCTGTATATATACTTTGTATATATTTTATCCATATCTCGTACTTTCACGTAAGTCTATATGTATTTATGAGGTGGGTGATTAACTTGAAAAAAAACAAACAACAACAAAATAAAAAAAACAAAAAAAAACAACAAAAAGAAAAAAGAAAAAGTTGTGATACTAACACTGACTGTGTCCAACCCAAATTTTTTGAAAAAAATGGCTTCTTATTCATTTTTGCATAAAAAAACACAAAAAATCCCTTGCATAAAAAATAAAAAAATGTGTCTGCATTTCACACACCAACACTTCATCCAGTGTTTCATTCATTTGCGTCTGTGAAAAGTCATTGGGTTCTGAACCGAGTTATGAGTAGAAACTGAGAGTGGTCTGGACTTGACCTTAATCCACCTAATTTTTAGAGGAACTTCACCGAGAAATAGGATTTTAGAAGCTTTAGGTCTTTGACTTAATTCTTTGAGTTCCACATGATAATGTGCAGCGTTTGACTCTTAGTGTCTAACATGGTCTCTTCATTCTTGGTACAACTCTGGAATAGGGAATTAATTTGTACTCTCACACTATGCACTTAGCTCAACTCAGACGGGATGTTGGAAGACTGTGTGAGTTTCTTTTCTGGTAGCGTGGAAATCTAAAGACCGGAGTACGGGTTGAAATAAAGCTTCGGAAAAGGGATGGACGGCTGGGCACAATTTTTCTAAGATCCCAAAAAATGTACGGAAACAAAAAGATTCTATATCCGTAGGGGCACAACAAGATCCAAGTAGAACCACCAAAAATTCCAAATACAAAGAAGCATTCTACCAAATAAATATCTGACCAAAAAGGTCCAAGCTTCAAAGAAAACCTGCAGATCTTAGTGGAGACTCGGCTACACCGGCCAACTTCACAAGGAGAGGTGACTACACTGGCCACCCTCCAGTTCTTTTCTCATTCTTCTAACCTCTCCCCCAAATTTGATTGTGAACACAGCGTGACAGACCTTAGAAGGAAATAACTGACTCCCAGAGGACGAGTTACTGGAGAGGAGAGGAGCATAGTAGTCCGGCATTCTAGATGAAAAGAGCTAAAACCTTTCACACACATGAGTCGATTGTTCAATGTTCATAGGGTATGCTTTGGGAAGAGGATTGATCTAAGATGACTTCTGAACCGAAACTGTGGCAATGAGGTGTAGAACTTGAAGGCTGATGATTTTAAAATTCTAAGTCTCACAGAAGTTCCGAAACACTATTAATCCAAAGGTCGAGTCTAGATTCATTTTCACCTTCAGCTCATGGTCTTGGTATGGAACCCAATCTCATTTCACCTCATGGCATTTCTTTTTGATGCTCAGGGACGAGCATGGTTTAAGTATAGGGGGTGATGAATCTCAGATTCATCACTCTAAATCTCATTAGTTAAGCTCAAATCCCTCAAAATCAACAGCATTTCCGCATCTATTCAACAAAATCAGCATTCATGCATGTTTTAATAAGAATTGCATTTTAACACAAATTTCTGCACAAAATAAGAAGCCAAAATGACCTTTAAATAGCCTAACTTCCCTGTTTTTAACTAATTCATGCTAATTCTGAATGACCCAAAACGACCTCCACTATGTACATATCACTAACAAGAATAAATGAAAAATACAAAAAAATCATTAACCCAAATAAGTGGACCAAAAACCCAAACCCTAGTTTCACGATTTCTAGATTAAAACCCTCATATCATCCTCATCTAGTGTTTGTTTTAATCTTACTCACTTTTGAACTAATGTACATTCAATTACCTTCAAAACAAGACCAAGTTCAAGTGAATCAGAGCTCATATGTGAAAGTTGGGTTTTGGGCCTCTTTTGTACATTTTGTATTTTAGCGGTTTTTGACCTATTATTTTATGTATATAATTAACCTATTTTAGTTCATTTCTTTTTCATTTGTCTTCTTTGATAAAAGTTTTATTAAAATGCGCAAAAATCCAAATCCAAATTAAGCTTGAAATCAAAGAAACAAATTGGGTCCGAGTCTTCACTAACCGACAGTACAAATTTGGTCTTTTTCATTTTTTATTTTATTTCTTCTTTTTCTTAATTAATAAAAATACAAAAAAATTAGATTAACGTGTAAATATTTATCTTTGATTTTTCCATATTTTTCCAGATGTGTATCTGTTTTAAAAATGACAAAAAAGTTATAAAACCCAAAAATCAAGGTATTCTATGTACATGGGATGCCCCAAAAATATCACTTTGTGCATTTGATCGACTTTGGTTTTGATGTCTTCACAAAAGTTGTAGATCTCATCGAGACGAGCAACTTTTGTGAAGAAACTTTTTCGATCCGAGGCCATTTGCTATTTATTATGTATTTTACAAAGTTTTTATTTTTGGAATTTTCTGGTGCTAACACGTGGCAGCTCCTGGAGCCGCCACGTGGCAGTCGTTTTTGGCATTATTTTTAATTCATTTTTATAAAAAAAATAATAATTCAACGCACGTGCGGGGCACGTGCCTCCCAGGCACACGCCGTGTATGTGCAACCCCTTTCCCCCCTTTTGCGCCACGCGTCACCCCCTCGGTCGCCCGATCTCGGCCGATCGGACGATCGATGACCCTCCGTCTTCGAGCCCTTCATCAACTCGCGTACCGCGCCGCCACCCCCACGATTTCGCCGCACTTCTTGCCGATCACCATCGATTCCGTGGCCGCCCGCCGCGTATCCCGCAATCCCTACGATCTCCGATACTCACGATTTCCCTCCGATCTCCTCCTCCCGGTGAATCTCGTCAAATCCCAAATCCCATCTCCGTCACCAATCGAATCGCCATCGACTACACCTTCCTTCTCCAACGAAACCCGCTGCCCTATTTAAAACCTAGCACCGCCCCACGCCACAGCATCAGCCGAGTACTCTTTCTAGTACGTCAGGGTGACAAACCGGTGCATCTTCGCGGCGAGATCCGGCCACTACTCCTCCTGTGGCCGTTGCAGACGCGCCTCCTCCGCCGTACTGCTCAGCTCCGGTTCACCCCATTGAGCCCATCGACTTCATCAACAATATTCAACTCCGATGATCACCTTCGAAAACCACCAGAACCATCAACGCCGCCCCCGACCCCACTGCTACGCCGCCAGTCTTCAACGCCAAGAGCCTCCAGCTCCGCTAGTTCAACTGGCTTCATCCGCCTCAGCCGGCCCTCACGCTCGTCGTACCCATGGCTCAGGAGCATCCCTCCATCCGGTCCTCATCCGCCTTGGCCGTCGCAAGCTCCACCAGGTGCTCCGCCCCGCACAGGAACACCTCCACCAGTCGTCGGTCGACAACGCCACCACCTTGGCTGGGCTACGCCTCGCCACCCCTCGACCGCCATCGCCACCGGGCACGGATCCCGAGGCCCCCCGCACACGCTCCGTACGTGTGTGGGGGGGAACGACGCCAGCACTTACGTCAGCCCCGGGCCACATGCTTCGCACGTGATTGCGGGGTAAATTGCATTGAACCACCTGAAGAGCTCTAAATTGCAATCCAGTCCAGCCAATCAGGTCACGTGCTTGTCACGTGACCTGCTTGAAAATTTGCATACCTACCCCCCATAGATTCGGTAATTACATTACAACCCTTTGCATTATATTTATTTTATTTATTTATTGCAGTTATATCTCTGTGTTCTCTAGTGATTTTAGACCTCTACATGACATTATTTTATTATTCAAAAAATAGCATGATGTTCATCCTTTAATTCTCTACATCTTGACATATCGTGGATATTTTTGTGATCATTAGTTAATTAATAAAATATTGTTTTGTTGAAAAGTGCATAATTTACCCATTTTTTGCTCCGAAATTTATATTTGATTAATCGTTGCTATAAAAATTCTCGAAAAATTACATATTGTAGAATTAATTGTGGTAAACATTGTGCCTAAAAAGAATCGCATTTGCATGCATAATTTGTCCTGTAAAAATCATTTTGCATATTCAGTATTTGATTTTTAATAGGTATTAAATCTTACATTTTCGAGTTTAGGATTTTTTGAGATGCATCACCTAGTGATAGATCTTAAATAATTTTATCCCTTGAAAATATGTAGGTTTAGTATTTATTATAATTAAATATTGAAATTCATTTTGTTTGCATTTAAAAATTCATAAAAAACTCATCTTGCATCCAAAAATTCCAAAAAAATACAGTACATTCATTTCATCGTATTTTTGCATTGTGGCCAAGTTTCGTATTTTTCGGGCATCGTTTAATTGACTTTTACATTTTAGTCCCTAAAATAGGCCGAAATTGCATTTTGCATCCTTTATTGCATTAAAAATAAAAAACGACCGCCTCGAAAACTGTGCACGAATTTTGATAAACATAATTCTAGGTTGTTCCTTTGCCTCCTTTTGTTCGACCTTGGGACTTGCCCAAGTAAAATAAACATAAAACCACGAGTTTAAAATTTGAATAAAAATTTGTGGTTATTTTCTGGATCGATTCTGATTGCCACCTACAACGAAATGACAAAAAATTATTTTTAAGCGAATGATAAACACATCTTTTTAAAACAGCGGATTCCGGAACCGTCAAGGGGGGATTACGAGATTGAAGCACCATCTTGTTAGCAACAACAATAATGTTGCCAAGTGCACTTTGTTGTCCCAAAGATGTGAGGGACTTGGTGAAGGCTAACTTGGATGGTAACGACAAAGATGTAGAGAGGTCCATAAGGGATGAATAATTCAAAGAATTCATGTTTAAGAAAGAGTTCAATGTCCTCTCTGATTCATACGATGATGACTTCGTCTACCCTGTTGATATTCAGACCACGTCTAAGAGTAGGGCACATAGGAGGGCTATAAAAGAATCTATGAGGAGCGAATTTGAGAGGAGAGAACTCAGTGGTGCATGTGGTGGCTTTTATGGTGCTGGTGGCAGTGGGTGTGGTTCTGGAGGCGCACCGGTACCACCACCCCTCAAAAAACATAAGGCGAAGGGACTGGAACCTTTCTTGACGAGGAGTGGGTCCATGTAGTACATGCCAAGCAAGGATCTGAGGCAGAAGATGGTGAAGGGGATGTTAACCAATGCACAGGAAAGAGTTGGAAGACTATCAGCAAGCTCTTCTTTGCGGAGAGCATTCAGGCCAATGTTGCTAGCAGTCCCTTTTTGCAGCATGCCATTGATGACATCGCCTTAATGGTAACATGAGTGAAGGCTCCCACATCCAAGGAGATAATGAACTAGTATCTCAGGATGGAGAAGGAGGGGACAAATGAGTACATCTCTGAGCTGAGGAGGAGATGGCTATAATACATGGTGACGTTGATGTGTGATGGCTGGACAAGCGACACGAGGAAGCAAAACATCAACTTCCTCGTTACTACGATAGAAAGATCATTTTTTTTGAAATCTATTGATATGATAATCTATTGATGCGTCTGAACACGTGAAGGATCACAAGTGCCTGCTAAAGTTGATGAAGGACGTCATCTAGGATGTTGGGAAAGAGAACATTGTCCAGATTGTCATGGACAATGGCAGCAACTTCAAGAAAGCAGGTGAAACAATTTTGAAGTCTAGCAGCTACGATATTTTTTGGACATCATATGTTGCACGTTGTATAGATATTAATTCTAAAGGACTTCAGCAAGAGGAAGCTCGTTCAAGGGTGGTGCAGCAATCATGGACGATCACTACATTCATTTACAACCATTCCAAAGTGCTTGCTTTGATGAGGCAGACAATCAATTTTATAGCATTGCAGAGCCTCAAATAATAAAAAATAGGGTTGAAGACCAAGTGTTGACAAAGGAATGATTCGAGATACCTGAAGCTCAGGCTGAAGGAGGATGGAAAGTGGAGATAATCATCAATGATCTCTACTTCTGGATGATGTGACTCGGGTCATGACGATAATGGATTCAGTTATTTCTACATTACAGATCGTAGACGACAACAAGAAGCACACCATGGGTGTGATCTATGAGGCAATATGCTACATGAGAGAGAAGGTCAGAGAAGTAGTTAGGAGAGGATTCAAAGCATGGTTGGATGTTATTGACGAATGTTGATCCAAGATGCTCTCACATCATCTTCACAAGGTTGGTATGTATTATCTAATAAATCCATTTTTTTCATTTTTAATAGCACTTTAGATGGACTAAAATTTGAGAATTGTGCATGTTTGTGTCCAGCTTATGACTTCAATCCCAAGTACCAGTACAAGAACGGTCTTGGTACAAATGCTAACCTTTTAGCAGTTGTACAATTTGTGGTGGAGAAGCTCGTTAAGGATGAGAAGACGCAGACCTCATGCATGAATGAGGTAATTTTGATTCTGTAATCTATAATGGGAGTAATAAAATGGTCATTAAGAGCATTACGTAACAATTTATGACTTTAAACAATGTGCAAGTAAAGTACTTCAGGGATGCCTTGGGTTCTTTTGGTAGAATTACCGCGGTAATGGATGCGGTAGCACTCTTCCTGGTATGGACTATGGATTAAAATGAATACGTCCATTTTACTATATTGTAAATCTTATGATGCATTACTAATGTACTACTATTGATTTTATCTCCTTTTTTATTTCTGCAGTCGAATGGTGGGTACTGTACGAGATGGAAGCTTCCAACCTACGGAAAGTGGCAAAGAAAGTATTGTCTCAAACCGCATCTATCGGTGGATGTGAGAGGAACTAGATCACATTCAACTTAATCCATTTGAAGAGATAGAACAAGTTGTGAGAACAAAGGCTCCATGATCTTGTGCACTACAACTTGAGGTTGAAGATGAAACATGCAAGGGAGGGGCAAGACAAAGAGGATTGCATAGACCCCATCGATCTTGCATACATTTTCAAGATGCATGATGACGATGCAGATGAAGAAATTTTGCAGAGATGGTTCAGTTCGATGGTGATCTAGTGCTTGATCAACCAAGAGGCAGGCCGAATCAGAATATAAGCCAACAAATGAGAGCAGTTGTTGGTGACTACATGGCTAAATCCAAGCAAATCACAGACCCTCTTGGATAGTTGGAGCTTGATGCAATTGTTGATGACATTCTCTCCGCTAGTTCGAAATCCAAATCCAAATCAAAGGATGACAGTGGAAGTGATGATGATGATGATGATGTTGTTGTTGGCGGTCGTGGGGATCTGGTGATGGGGATACATATTCAGGGGGTCAAGATCGGCAAGGGGTTATCGTGGACCACATGATGATGCAAGATTCGAGACAGTGCGAGAATACATGGAGCGACATGGAAACACACATGGATAGTTTGTCCCAGGTCTGAGTCCATGACCTATGGATTACGATGCTTATGGACATGGTCATCGTCCTACGGAAAGTTACATGGATAATTTAATATCATTTGTATATTCATTGAGCTGCATGGATATTGACAACCCATACCGTTGAGGAACACCAAGTCCCCTGGGCGGATATGGATCATCACAAGATGAGAGATGATTTGATGTCTTCCTTGAATATTTTCAAGCTCCTCCTCCTCAGGCGTACACATCTTCATCATATGGATATGGTTATAGGATATAACAACTGCAACGGTGAGACTACCAAGGTAGCCAACCCTAGCAGAGCCAATACAACTTCTTTGGTGGTAACAATTTGGTTTCTTCCCCGAGTACGTGTCCATGCCTCCTCCTCCAGGTCCTCCTCCTCCGCAGAGATCTTCTCCTAATCCTTCATCATCCTGCGGATCTCAAGCCAGTACTTCGTAGTCGTGCACCTCGTGATACTGAATCTAGTACTGCTTATCCTTGTCTCGGGATACTCATAGGGATCGGTGATCATCAATACATGTAGTCTGTCATGGATACAAGGCTATGTAGTCGTACTTGACATGGGAAAACTACTACGAGTTCAATGAGTCTGCGATCCGCTATGAGAGACAACAGGACAGGGGGTGATTCAGATCATTTGCGGAACTCTTGGTTCCAGGTAATATCTTTTACAATATTGCATTAATTTACATTTTTATTTATTTTTGTGAATCGATAAATCCCAAAGAAATATTGTCTCATTAATCATTAGGTACATTTCTGAATCACATCAAATGACTCATCTCAATGCCATTCACTATGTGCACGATATGACCACTATGAATCATGCGCGACATAAGGATCATAGATGATTGATGAATCCGTGATTCATCACACTAGAAGTTGAAAATGGAGCTTCGTTCCTGAGTAATTAGCTACATTTCTCCATTTATTCTGCATTTTTATCATTCATGCACTTGTAATTATTATTTGTATTTTAGCATGCATATTTGCATTAAATAAGAAGCCAAATTCTCTTGTGAATATCACATGTACAATATCATATTTTCCTTATTTTTATTTAATTCTCTCTAACTCAAAATTGAATAAAATCAACTCTACAATGTACATATCCTAATACTAATAAAGAAAAAATATCAAAAAAATATTAACTTGTAAAATTGACTAAAAAAACACAAACCCTAGTTTGAGACTAAGAACCCTAAAATGTAAATATCTCTCTCACACAGTCTTCTATAGACTCCTACTCACTTGTGAATTAATGCATGTTCAATTACCTTCAAAACAAGACCAAATTCATAAGAATCGGAGTTCGTATGTGAAACTTGGGCCTTGGACCCCTCCTTGTATATTGCACATACATCCCTTTTATTTATTTTATGTCTTTATTTTCCTTATTATTAAAAATATAAAAATAGATTAAGTTGTAAATATTTATTTCATATTTTAGCTGATTTTATTTATTTTTATATTATTTAAAAATACCTAAAAATGTAAAAGATAAAATACAATATTTTATACATATAAAAATACATTATTTTATACATATAAATACCGCCCAAAAAATGCTTTTTGTATAAATGATTTATTTTGGTCTTTGGTCCCTCACGAAAGTTGTAGACCTCGTCGAGATGAGCAACTTTTGTGTTGGCCACTTTTTGATTGGACCTATTTTGTTATTTCTTTTTGATTTTTTGTTTACATTTAATTTTTTATTTTTCTAGGTGCGACACGTGGCTGCTCCTGGAGCCGACACGTGTCGCCCCATTTTATATTATTTTCATAATTTATTTTATTTATTATTCATTATTTATTCATTTATTCATTAATTATTTTAATTTTAGTTAATTAATTATTTATTTTCTTCTTTCATTCAAGTTTTATATTTTTCTTCCATTTTTTATTTTCTTTTCTCTTCATTATTTTTAGTAGCCTACTTATTTTATTTTTATATTTTTTCTTCTCCTTTTACTTATTTTCTATTCCAACTTCCCATCCAAGCCACTTTCTCCACCTCCTTTCTAACTTCCTCCTCCTCATTTTTTCCCCTTCTCCTCCTTCATTCTTGCCCATCTGTCATTCTACAAGAGAGAGGTTCTAGCCCCGTCGAAGCCACGAGGTGACAGCTCCTTCTTCAATGTCGAGTGACGATGAGCCGTCAGTGAGATATGAGGTGGTTGCTTCCACCTCATAGCAACGATCATCTAGGCAAGCTGCAAAGCTTCGAAGGTTCTTCTCCGCCGAACTTCTTGAGGCAACGACAAGAGTACAACATAGCTGCTCTGCACCCTCCGGTGAAACCACCACAGTTAAGTATCCCTCTACTTTTTCTTATTTTTTTAATCTGACGTCATTTTTTGTTCTGATCATCTTCAACCATTTTTTTATAAACCAATCCAATCATTCCATAATCACAATCACCACCATCAACACAACACCACATCATCTTCGTCAACATCATCCCCATTCACCACATCACCACCTTCTCACTTTTGATAGTTTCTGCTTGAGAAAACCAAAAAATAAAAAAAAGGCAGCAAAAAATTATAAAAAGAATAGAAAGAGAGAAAACATATGTTGGCTGGTCGTTTTTCCCTCCTCCATCTTCAGCTTCGCTCAACGGTGACGCCACCAGCGAGCTCCTGCAGCTCTCCCCCCCCCCCCTCCAGGCCGACAATTGCATCCTCCATTGTTGGACACCGCACCCTCTAGTGCGGCAGCCACTGCGCGACCGCACGTCGACTGCGCCTCCCTTCAGCACCCCACCCCGTGAGTCGCGTTCCTCCTCAGCCCTTCGTCGTGCCTCCAGCGCACGGTCGCACGCATGCGCCACCCTCCTGCGCCTCCGCGCTCCCGCAGGCATTGCCGTCCACATCTCCAAAGTCGCACCCTCGCTACCACGCGACCTCCGCCAATCTCGCCGTCTATGGGGCCCTAGTTGTGAGTTCCAATTTGGGAGCCCACGTCTCCCGAAGAAGAAGGTCCATTTATTATTATTATTTATTTATTTGTGAATATTGCATAGTTTTCATGGAGATTTACATATTTGCAAAAGTACTCTTAGGCATAGTTTGTTTGTTAAGTTTTGCTTTCTAAATTGCATGGATACCCCTGAACTAACTATATTCAGTCATCATTTATTTAATTCAAAAATAGCTTTTTGTAGTTCAATTAATTTTAGCTATTTATTTATAATTTTGTGAGTATTGGGCAATTAACTGAAATTGTTTTTGTGAAAAAGTTTTTAGTTTACCCAATTTCTGGTCTTAGATTAATATTTAATTAAAACTTTCTCTAAAAACTGTTAAAAAATCAAAGATGATGCTTTGAGTTGTGCTTTGATTACTACCAGAATTTCATCAAAATGGATGTGTCTTGTGCATAAAATAAATTGTTGAGTAATTTTTTCCATTGATTTTAATTAAATCCGCGATAATATTTTTGCAAAATTTCAAGTCTCCCGGATTGCTCATTAAAATTTTTTTGAGATCAATTGGTTTATAGATAATTCAATTTTGGGGATTTATTAGGAGTTAAATACTCAAATTCACTGTATTTTCATTAAAAATTCATAAAAAAACGTATATTCTCGAAAAAAATCCAAAAAAATACTTCAACTTCATTTCATCATGTTTCACTTCCACAAAAAATTCATAATTTTTGCATTCTGTTTGTGTGAAAAATTGCATAAAAACCCATAAAGTGTGAATTTTCATTATTGCATTTTAAACCCAAAAATTCCAAAAAAATACATTTTGTGTTCATAATTGGATTATGTTTCCAGAAAAAATATAATTTATCTAAATTGGATTAATTTTACATTAAAATTAATTTAGTTATTGCTTGATTTCTTAATCACCTGGTTCAATTGCATATTTGCATTCGCATTCTTATTGTATAAAAAAAATAAAAAAATGTACTTGGAAAACCGTGAGCTAATTCATATAAATTCACTCGACATTGTTCATTTGCTTCCTTGAGTCAACCTTGGGGCTTGCCAAGGTAAAATAAACACAAAACTGCACATTAATTAATTCGTTGATTTATCAATTCATGTGAATATTTTTTTATCGATCCTGATTGCCCGAATACAACATTACAACACATATAACATATGACATTTGTGGGCTCGTCAAATGGCACCATTGCCGGGGAGACAAACGGCTTAGGATCATTTTAGAGAATTAGATTTAGATTTTCCATTCACTCGGGTAGTCTGACCCCCGAACCACCTTATAATTGTTCCATTTTTCTCTTTTTCTTCAATTATTTCTCTGTTTATTTTTTTATATATTTTGATCTCTCTATGACGTAAATTTCATCTTTTTGTGCGAGGGCCCGGTGGATTTGGAGCGGCTTTCTTGAAGTCGGAGCATCTCGAAGTGTATCGGAGGTCGACGATTCATGGAGCGAGCCGGCTATTAATATTAACACTTGTTTTCGGGAAAGCAACACCCTCATTTGAATTTACCTACAAGTGAGAGAGAGACAAACACTAGGATAGAGCCAAGCTAGGATTTTCATATTAACTACTGATTCTACAAAAACAATTAGCTACTTCTCAGTGAGGAAATACGATAGTCGGTCTACGGTCTGGATTTCCTTAACTGAGTGGATGGTTTAAAGGACACTGCATAAGGCTTGGTCGTTAACTCTTTCAAAGTTTGCATTTATCACCAAATAAAATTGAAAAGATAAACGGTCGGACCTTTGCGACCGTCACTGTGTTGAGTAGGTGAACTAAGGGTTTGATCTTGTGTTTGTCTATTTGTGTGTTATTATATGCACTTGCATGTTTTCTACCTCGATCCGCTTACATTCACCTATTCCTCTTTGAAGGTGTCGGGATATCGGTCATCATATCCAAATCACTCCTCTTTGACCATATTCCCATCATCTCCACCCTCTTATTCCTCCTCATACCCCCGCCTATACTGTGAATTCAAAACTCCGACTGACTTCTCCACTTCTTCGTACCTCTCACCTACCCCATATCCTTACACCCCTGACCCACTTCCAACCTGGGCTAACTCACTGTATTCTCGACCGCTTGCTGGAATTAAGGAACAATTTGAAGAGCAAGCCATTGTTGAGATGAATGGTTGGTAGAATCAATTGCCCCCACATACCTCATTCTCACCTCAAGTTGGGACCAGACAACAATTCACATATACACATCCTGACTTGACTTCAAGGTATAATGGTCGACCGATTGAACCGACTGGAGAGGTCTGCACCACATGATCTTCCTGACTTGATTGTGTTGGACATGCGAGCCCACGGCGAGCCATTATGCAATAAATATTATTGCAAATATCATTCCCTGATCTGAAATAAATAATGAATAATTTGCATAATAGGTTCCTTAGTACAATTAGGGTTATGTACCATGGCCATCTTGATGATCATACAGTTGTTGATTCAATTATTGAATCATAGAGGCTAGTGCTTGGATGAATATCTAAAGAGTTAGATTGAGGACTCATCAAGCACCGTCAAATGATTGTTAAGAGATGATCTCCAGCCAGAGTAGGAGATGGCAATCCTATCTCAGTTAGGCTGATATATGACCGACCTCTTGATGCAGGTCCTCTGCATAGGAATAGAGATTCGGAGGTGTCAGATTAGTTAGGTCAAAGAGTTGACTTAACGAGATCGAGATATCCAAAGTCCTATATCGTATGCTGTCATGATACAGGCACGCATCCTCTGACCAGAGACAGATGTGTTACTATATGTTTGAGTATGTACATTTGGCAGACCAATAGGTTGATGACCTAATCAAGGTCTATACACCGGCGCGTTGGTGTGCATATAAGGGCATATGAGTAATACGATCTCTCAAAGGGATCATACAGGTTCAGTTACTGAACCGGAAGACATAAGCTCACTCATAAGATATTGGGAAGAATCAAATTCCATGCGCATGGTCGTCTCGCTTTGGAAGCTTGACTGAATTTGTAGGTTTGATATATACTTTTGGAAAGTATATGATCAAGACATGGGTATGATATATGCTTTTGGAAAGTATATGATCGATACCGACTTCCAATGATCGAATGAGAAACTTACTGATAGAACCCTGAAGTAGACAGTGTAAAGTTGATCAAATACTTCGGGTTTATTCTGAGTCTTCCAGTATGCAGGATGTACAGGTATTAGGAATACCTGAGGGTGATGTGATCATAAATGATTGTATAACCATGACGCTTCCATTCCTAGGGAGTGATGAAACGGGTCTGGATTTTAGTGACTCCTCTCAATAGAGAAGTAATCTGATCTTAGTCCAAATGTTGGACATTGATCTGAATGTGATTCAGATGCGATGAGAAGATTAGATTGTGGACTTGATTTAATCAAGCATCTATGGGAGGCCCGCGATCTGGATTTGAGATATGATCTCAATATCCATGTCACTATACGTGGAACAATACAATCGCCATGTCCTTATCTCCAAGTATTCGCGGGTAAAGCGCATTATCCTTGAAAGAGTTCATGGATAATTCTATTGTTGATATATGTATCCGAGCAATGAGAAAATGGATAATTAAATATGATTTAATTATCATGAATAATATGAAATGGATTCATATTATAAGGAGAGTTATCTTAGATAATTAAATGTGATTTGATTATCAAAGATGTAAATAATGTGAATGTGATTCATATTATTTGAGCACAAGAGAATAAGTTATCCAATATAATTAAATGTGATTTAATTATTATGGATAAGAATAATGTAGATAGTAATATCTAGCTATTCATAATATATTATAAATGTGATTTATAATGTATTGGAGAGAGTTAAATATAATTTATATTAGAAGATTAATTATTAATGTGTATTAAATACACATTGTCTAATTAATTGAAAATGTAAATTACATTTTGTTTTGGGTTGTGAATATGATTCACAATATTCCAATGTCAAGATTGCAATATTCCCAAAATTAATTGAGAATTATTTTGGTGAATAAAAATCCCAACAAATAGTTGTTGAAAAATAAGTAGAGAGAAAATCAAGGAGATGTGCAATCTCATGGGAATCCATGAGATTGCCCTCCCATTAGGAAAGGAGGGGGCGGCACCAAATCCCTTATGGGATTGGTGGCCGTCACCTCCCTCTAAAGGGGAAGGTTGATCTCCTTTGTATTTTCTCTCCTTATTTGATTGATTTAATTTGGTATTAATATTTATTTGATTTATCAAATATATTTTATCAAAATTAAATCACATGTTGGTTTTTACCAACAATAATCTTGACCATTGGATTGACATAAATCAATCTCATCCATTGATTTTATATGCCACATGGATTGAGATCCATGGATCCCAAAACCCTATAAATAGAGAGGCATACCATGCTCTCTATTTTACACACAATGCTTGAGAAGCATCTCTCTCTCTTCTCTCTACTCGATAGCCCTCTCTCTCCCTCTCATGTGGCCGTTCACCATGGATGACCTAAGAGAGGTTCTCCATCGCCGCGGCAACGTCGTTATGCTGCCCGTTCTTCTGCTCGTGGATCTCCATCTCCTTCGGTGCGCCTCGCTCGTGAAGAAGACATCGGATCTCGTGTGTCGAGAACAGAAGATTCGCCGCTTGGATCATCAACATGGATTGCGAGAAGCACGCGGTTCATCCCCGCGCTCACAAGCGTCTCCTCCGTCGGATCGGACTTGAGACAGGAGGTCTCTTCGTTTAGAGACTCGATCGCAACCACGCTTCAAGAGGTAATCCTATTACTTGTTTATGGTTTAGACGAAACGATCCGAGAAGTGTTCTTGGATCATGTGGTTTCGTCGTAAGAAATTTTTTTAATTCCGCTGCATCGAGCAACTAGTGCGACTAGTCACTCCTCGTCGTATTCGATACGATGCTCACGCTTCCGTGATGCGTTTGAGGATCTAACCATATCCTTCAAGTGATATCAGAGCCAGGTTGATGGTTTCGAATATGATTCGCTAACCGAGGATGACTTGGGTTCGTTAAGGTCGCGAAAGTTTTTATCGCATTTGATTTCACAGATCTGTTTAGTGTATTTTTTCGGCCCTGTTTAAATTGTTTAAACAGAAAATAGCACTTGAATTTTGTTCCCCATTAAATAAGGAAACCATAGGATCTGAGTTTGCGTAAATCGGATTCCGTATGCTCGAGATATGGTTGTTTTAATGAAATGTATTCACTGTTACGGGAACTGCGAATCTTAACGTAATTAAGGAGCTAATTACTGTTTAGAGACGCCTTGAAATGCGTGCAAATCACATAGATTCTGTTGTAAATCAAATTAGCAAACTATATAAACTTACTTTGCTTAATTTGGATTTAAATTGATTGAGATATGCTAATTTTAGTAAGTAGGGGTCACTGCTGAAATTACTTTCCTAATCAAGAACCATGTGATAGTCAATTAATGAAATTAATTGTTAATTTCAAGAAATAATTATGGAAAATATTTGAGAAATATTGGAAGATGATTATTTCCTTAATTGACTTGGCCTCAACCAATTAATTGATTAGATGTGATCTAGATCATAATTGGAAACACAATCATCAAACTCCTTGCTTGAATAGGATTGGGAATTTGTCTAGCAAATTTCCTTATAATCAAAATTGTTTTGATTACTATATGGTATAATTTCGGTTGAAGAACCGATGATCATCTCAAGTACAAATTAATCAATTTGGCATTATCCTTTCCCGAGGCGGATATGGTGTCTAGTCGGGGATCACTGGGGTAGCGGGTTGCAACATATGCGGTCCGTCCCACTCCCACCGGTACTGGCCATGACAGCGGGTAGGGCCGGGATAATGTCCGAGGGATTAAGTTGTATTTTCTAATTATTAAAATACAAATTAATACGTATTTTGAGATAATACCATATATTCAAGTAAAATCAAGTTTGTTGATTGAATTGGATTGAAAATTAATTTGATATGATTAAGTTAATTATATCCAATTAAGAACACTCTATTATGAATAGAGTTATTATTTCCCTTGGAAGAATTAATCGTAATGAATGTGATTCGTAATGATTAATTATAATTTGAATATGATATGGAGGATCACATAAGTGACATCCATGGTCTCCCGTCAAGGCGAAGGGTTTCGTCGCGCCAGATATTATATGTGGGAGACGCCTGTCTGAAGTGACAGCTCCTGCATATGATCCATTTGGATCGGGCTCGTCGCTTCTCGAAAGAGTAAGGACGTATGCGTAGTGACCCCAATATCGGGTCCTCATATTATTGGGGCGATATTGGATTGCGCATAGCGAGTTGTATTCCTGTTGACGGTTGGTTCAATTAATGACGGGTCAACATCACCTCAGGGGTGGTGGTCCCGAGTGTTAAAGACCGAATTGGGAGATGCAAGTTGGACTTGCAAGGCGGAATGTGTTCCTGCTTCTTTTTATCCGAGTTGTAGGTTCTCATATTATTGGGTTGCAACAAAGATAAGGAAGGAGATCCCAGATCTTGCTTGAGATATAATGGTAAGTATATCTCTTACATTGAAAGTGATTAAGGGAATGAACTTTCATTGTTGACATGGCCAGACAACTTTGATATAAAAAATTCCTAAATCAAAGTAAATAATATATTTAAATATATTTATGCAAATTTCTTATTTCAGATAATCCTTCATTAAACCCACTCAATATTATACTCAATAATAACAGTAAAATATCATGGATTGAACCCTTGATCCAGATATTATACTTGCAATTGGACACATAATGTATGTGGTTGCAATGTGCAAGTTTCCTCATAATAATGAGGAATGATAATTGAATAAGACAATAGGATTAAAACCCTAGGGTTTGTATGTCTTTATAAGTCTTGATCTCATCGAATGTACTTCGGAAGTGACATATCGATGATGATCGCAATTGTCAAATAATCCTTATAAAAATCAATAAAGATTTTCTGGCATACATATGTGCTCTTGACATTTAATCATGAATGACATGGTTCTCTGCATCATGTAGAATGGTAGCTCTATAAGAGATGATATATTCAAATTGTTTGAGTACCTACCTGAACATATGTTTTAAGAGTTTATATGGATGTAGATGATGAGTGTCATCATTCTACTGTCTATATTCTAGTCATTCATGAAGCTTCATAATATTCATATTGTATGAATTGGGTGAAGCATGTATAAATATCGAAGTGCTCTTACATTAAATTCTTTTGAATTTAACATAAGAGGTCCTTAGTCTTAAGCAATGGTTGTTTATAGATAAAGGGAGCACAGTGGAAGCATGGGTTGGATCCAAGCAAGAAGTATAATCAAAGAGTTGACTGTACTTCTGTGACTTCCATATAACATCCAAAGAGTTGGATGAATGCTAATACTGCAATATGCTGATGTGTTGATAGTATGACTATCTAACCTATCTAGAATCCTTAGAGAAGGAATCAGATAACACATCAGAATAACCTACATATAATCATTGAAATTGACTTACTTATTTGATAAGGTAAAGTCTAATAAATGTATCTCAATCTTTTAATGACACTTGCAATTGGTTGCATATGTGTTAGTATATTAGAAATTTGATCTTAGGGTTTATTGGTCATCCATGTTGAAAGAGATGCAAGTGTTGCAACAATTTCCATGAGATCAATAGACTTCATATTTTCAGTGGGAGCCCTTAGTCTTAGAGAATATCTCTATGACCTAGATATTAGAATACACTCCTTGTTTATTTCAAATTGTTTGATATAAACATGAATTCTGTAATAAATCTATCATAAAGAGTTATAATGGAGATATTTCAGATAGTAATATAAAATCTAGTGGACTCTATTAAATTAGAAAATTATTGAATGGTTCATTAAGATTTCTAATACTGAAAATTAAACCTTCAAAGATCAATAGGAGGATGAAGATCATTTGACAATGATCTGGCATCAAGTTTTGGACATATGTCTGTTGATGAGATCAATGGACTAGTAAGATATGAAACTTTAGATTGTCTAAAGATTTAAATCTCACATACTTATGAATATTATATTCAAAGTAAAATGTCCAATACACCCTTCCTTGGGAAAGGTGTAAGATGTCAAGGTATTCATGATCTCATACATATTGATGTATGCAGATCATCTATATCATAGTAAACATTATGGATATGTGATATCTGTTAATGATTATGTATGATATGAGATTTCTTCTCTTCACTTAGAAAACTTTGAAATGTTCAAAGATTTCACAATTTTGGTTTAAAAACAAAGTTTGAAGGAAGATGAAATGAATTTGATCTAACCAAGGTAGCCTATACCTATTAGATGAATTCAAGAAATAACTTATGGAGATATGAATATCATTCCTATCTCAATCCTCCTAATGAACCTGAACTCAATGGAGTTGTAGGGAGATACAATTGATCATGTGTGACATTATTTAATCAATGATTATTCCTAGCATAATTATCTCTTAGTTTCTAAAGGTATATATATGTAGTAGAGACTACATTATATACTTAATAAGGTTCCATACATATAAGCTGGAATCTAGCACTAGAGAGTGCTACTTCATTAGGAAAATAAAAGGATGGTATTGTATACCTACTTTATGACCTTGAGATTCTTAAAAGATCTCATATCTGAGAATGTGATTCTTAGAGGATGACTCTCTTAAGAATCAAGATAAAATGAAGTACAGGAACTCATTTAAATCTTGAGAAGATAATGAGGCTCCTGAAATCAGAAACTAAAAGAATAATTGAAGATGAAACACTAATACTTCTTCAAATAAGTTTGAGGATGTATTCCATGTGAAAATGATCGGACTTCATGTGATGAAGTTCCTGAGGATCATGACATGGAAAGATGGATGTTAGCAATAAAATGTCTAATGTAGACTTCATATACAAGTGTTGTATATGGACCCTCGAGGATCCATCTATATGGGTAAGACCCATTAAGGTGTAAATGGATCTTCAGAAAAAGAGGGAATCTGATGAGAAGGTAGAGACCTTTAAAGCACGGTTCTTAGCCATGAGCTACACACCGAAGAGAAGACATTGCTTGCGATGAGACTTCCTCTCCAGTGACCTTGTTTTAACCCATCAGAATATTGCTAACTACAGCTACACAACTTGACTATGACATCTTCATGATGTGAGTCAAGATTGTATTCCTCTATGAATACCTCTCTGAGGATATTCATATGAAGTAGCCCCAGGGCTTCATGGTTGAGGAAAGCAAGGTGTGTAAGCTAAAGAACTCCATCTTTGGACTCAAATAAGCTTCCTAGTTGGAACATAAGATTTTATGAAATTATAAATGTTATGATTTCAGATAAAATCTTGATGAACCATGTGAAGCTTAGTGGGAGTGCCATTGTGTTCATCATGCTAAATGTAGATAATATCCTAAATCATTTGGAATGATCTAAGGAGGATAATAATAAGTGTTTTATAAATCTGGTAATCCCATGCCTCGAGATATGATCTCAAGGATACCTCTTAGATCTTAGTTCTGAAGTCGTTCAGAAGTAAAGAGAAGAGAGGATATTGGGACCGTCACATTAGTAGTGCACCTTGGACTTATTCCAATTTCTGGAAAAAAACTAAGAAAGGCTTCCTTCCCTTAGGATATGGTACTGACTATCTAAAGGGATAGCACCTCAAAGAATTGAGGATGTGAATACAAACTGCTTGCACTTGTGCATCAGTTACGAGAAGCTGAGTGTATGCTGGATGTGTACGAATACCAGATCTCTGCCATGCAGTGGGAGTAGTAAACTGTTACTAATCCTACTATGGAGATAAAACACTTGATTGCAGTAATAACAAAATCTTCATAGATGATAAGATAGTCTTATCTTCAAGTACTTAAGACTTTATAGATAATGATCTAAAAGGTCTTAACTTTGGATACCTCTAGAGATAGTGATCTCCAAGGATAAAGGTATCCTGATAAGGATTATGGAAATACTGGTTATAACAATTTATTAAGCAATAGTGTCAAGGACCCTATAATAGCTTTAACAAAATTGAGTATTGGTTGCATGAGATGCAACATTCGCATTAGATGCGAGTACTGTTACTGGGGATATGCAAGTGCCGTAAAAGGACTTGGCGTAGTCTCGCAGGAACAGAGTGACTGATCAACTTACCTAGCTATTTTTTAATAGCCTATGATTGTCACATGAATGTGGGTTTTAAATGATTAGCCCATTAATGGCTCTTTGGGCTAGTGGGAGATTGTTGGACATGCGAGCCCACGACGAGCCATTATGCAATAAATGTTATTGCAAATATCATTCCCTGATCTGAAATGAAGAATGAATAATTTGCATAATAGGTTCCTTAGTACAATTAGGGTTATGTACCATGGCCATCTTGATGATCATACAGCTGTTGATTCAATTATTGAATCATAGAGGCTGGTGCTTGGATGAATATCTGAGTTAGATTGAGGACTCATCAAGCACCGTCAAATGATTATTAAGAGATGATCTCCAGCCATAGTAGGAGATGGCAATCCTATCTCAGCTAGGCTGATATCTGACCGACCTCTTGATGCAGGTCATCTGCATAGGAATAGAGATTCGGAGGTGTCAGATTAGTTAGGTCAAAGAGTTGACTTAACGAGATCGAGATAACCAAAGTCCTATATCGTATGCTGTCATGATACAGGCATGCATCCTCTGACCGGAGACAGATGTGTTACTATATGTTGAGTATGTACATTTGGCAGACCAATAGGTTGATGACCTAATCAAGGTCTATACACCGGCGCGCTGGTGTGCATATAAGGGCATATGAGTAATACGATCTCTCAAAGGGATCATACAGGTTCAAAAACTGAACCGGAAGACATGAGCTCACTCATAAGATATTGGGAAGAATCAAATTCCATGCGCATGGTCGTCTCGCTTTGGAAGCTTGACTGAATTTGTAGGTCTGATATATACTTTTGGAAAGTATATGATCAAGACCTGGGTATGATATATGCTTTTGGAAAGTATATGATCGATACCGACTTCCAATGATCGAATGGGAAACTTACTGATAGAACCCTGAAGTAGACAGTGTAAAGTTGATCAAATACTTCGGGTTTATTCTGAGTCTTCCAGTATGCAGGATGTACAGGTATTAGGAATACCTGAGGGTGATGTGATCATAAACGATTGTATAACCATGACGCTTCCATCCTAGGAGTGATGAAACGGGTCTGGATTTTAGTGACTCCTCTCAATAGAGAAGTAATCTGATCTTAGTCCAAATGTTGGACATTGACCTGAATGTGATTCAGATGCAATAAGAAGATTAGATTGCGGACTTGATTTAATCAAGCATCTATGGGAGGCCCGCGATCTGGATTTGAGATATGATCTCAATATCCATGTCACTATACGTGGAACAATACAATCGCCATGTCCTTATCTCCAAGTATTCGCGGATAAAGCGCATTATCCTTGAAAGAGTTCATGGATAATTATATTGTTGATATATGTATCCGAGCAATGAGAAAATGGATAATTAAATATGATTTAATTATCATGAATAATATGAATTGGATTCATATTATAAGGAGAGTTATCTTAGATAATCAAATGTGATTTGATTATCAAAGATGTAATAATGTGAATGTGATTCATATTATTTGAGCACAAGAGAATAAGTTATCCAATATAATTAAATGTGATTTAATTATTATGGATAAGAATAATGTGGATAGTAATATCCAATTATTCATAATATATTATAAATGTGATTTATAATGTATTGGAGAGAGTTAAATATAATTTATATTAGAAGATTAATTATTAATGTGTATTGAATACACATTGTCTAATTAATTGAAAATGTAAATTACATTTTGTTTTGGGTTGTGAATATGATTCACAATATTCCAATGTCAAGACTGCAATATTCCCAAAATTAATTGAGAATTATTTTGGTGAATAAAAATCCCAACAAATAGTTGTTGGAAAATAAGTAGAGAGAAAATCAAGGAGATGTGCAATCTCATGGGAATCCATGAGATTTCCCTCCCATTAGGAAAGGAGGGGGCGGCACCAAATCCCTTATGGGATTGGTGGCCGTCACCTCCCTCTAAAGGGGAAGGTTGATCTCCTTTGTATTTTCTCTCCTTATTTGATTGATTTAATTTGGTATTAATATTTATTTGATTTATCAAATATATTTTATCAAAATTAAATCACATGTTGTTGGTTTTTTACCAACAATAATCTTGACCATTGGATTGACATAAATCAATCTCATCCATTTGATTTTATATGTCACATGGATTGAGATCCATGGATCCCAAAACCCTATAAATAGAGAGGCATACCATGCTCTCTATTTTACACACAATGCTTGAGAAGCATCTCTCTCTCTCTTCTCTCTACTCGACAGCCCTCTCTCCCATCTCATGTGGCCGTCCACCATGGATGACCTAAGAGAGGTTCTCCATCGTCGTGGCATCGTCGTTATGCTGCCCGTTCTTCTGCTCGTGGATATCTGTCTCCTTCGGTGCGCCTCGCTCGTGAAGAAGACGTCGGATCTCGTGTGTCTAGATCAGAAGATTCGCCACTTGGATCATCAACATGGATTGCGAGAAGCACGCAGTTCATCCCCGCGCTCGCAAGCGTCTCCTCCGTCGGATCGAACTTGAGACAGGAGGTCTCTTCGTTTAGAGACTCGATCGTAACCACGCTTCAAGAGGTAATCCTATTACTTGTTTGTGGTTTAGACGAAACGATCCGAGAAGTGTTCTTGGATCATGTGGTTTCGTCGTAAGAATTTTTTTTTAATTCCGCTGCATCGAGCAACTAGTGCGACTAGTCGCTCCTCGTCGTATTCGATACGACGCTCACGCTTCCATGATGCGCTTGAGGATCTAACCATATCCTTCAGATTGACCTTAGAGATCAAGCCCAAATTGACCAGTCTTCATACCATCCATTCAGAGAGCCTACATATACAGGGGATTGGACTCATGAGACCGATCTACAGACCCCCTATCTATTGACTCCACCACATGAGGCTCCGACCAATTTCTACCACACGGATGGTCTATACTCGACCCAGAATTACATGCCAGAGTCAATGTGTGTTGAGTATTAGATCCCACATTCTTAGCAGTGTCCTCCATCTGAGCAGAATTCTCTCATGATGTGTCATGAGAACTTTTTGGAGGATGACATTTCTAGACCGATCAAGAGTCCAGGTATGAAGTGGATCATGGATTTTGCGGATTTAATTTTGAAAACCTGGAAGACACTAGGTTGACCACACGTTGTGTATAGCTGGAGTCACTTCTACCTCCCTCTTCTACTAACTACTTTCCCTCCAAACTAGAGTCTGTACATTCTCCTTCACCTATCATAAAAGACCAAAAATTGAAAAAACCCGAAAACACCATAAAAATTGAAAATAGAAAAGACTTAGAAAAAGGGATCATGCCTTAGGGAAAGAATTAATTCTAGAGCTTCCCATAATAACGACCATAGAACACTTCCCCGACCTCAAATGATTTATGAGAAGTAAATTGATGCCTACGAGGCTGGACAATAAGAGTACAAGGACTGAGAGACACATAGTGTTTTATGGCCACCTCCTTGGTTATGGGGAGAAAGACCAAGAGCCACAGAGTGAAGCGGTTATCTAGGGTTGACTGTGGAATAAAAGACAATATCTTTACCCATGCCAGAACTGATGATGACTCGCCGATAAATATCCTCCCGACCTCCGTGTTTACCAAGCTCAAACTCGAGTCAAACAAGAAGATGAGAGAGATCATTCAGCTGGCTAATCGATCTATAAAACGATTGGGAGGAATCATTCCAGTCATCATTACTTTCCAAGGTGCTCTATTGCAGGTAGACTTCACGATCATTGACATTGAGCACCGAGGAGAGTTCACCCAGTCTCCAATCATTTTTGGGAAGTTGTTCTTATCCTTGGCTAAGGCAACTATAGATTGCGAGACTCGGGGGATCGATTTCACTGCATTGGTAGCACTCCAACCTCACCCGTTCTTTGAGGACACACGATATTCTAAGGTAACCCGTAAAGTCGAAGACAGCCATGACCCCCGAGAGACATACAAGTCCCGTCTCTCTACTACACATGAGACGCCGACTATCCAGACGACCATTGGTTCAGAGACTCCCTACACCTCTACATCACCCACTCTTGCATAACCACCACTGTGACAACTTCTAGAGAGGACTCGCAACCAGAAGATGCCCCTAAGTTGGACACAACCTTTTCTGATTGATTTGACACTTTCGATAAGCCAACAAATGAGCCAACCAATGCCAAGCCATTTGAGAGCACTATTCCATATCAGAGACGTGTGTTGACTTTAAAGGAGTATTACAATGCATATGGTGACTCATCTGATGATGAACCTATGGTCAGCACCTCATACACTACCTCCAAGACCTTCACCAAAGGAGACAACCGAGACCAAATTGACCAATTCCAAAAACATGGTTGCTCCATACTCTAGTCGTCTATCCAGTGAGAGGAAGTCGAGAATTGATTCATCAAGGCGTTCCGCCAAACCCCTCAAGGCGCATCACTCTCCTCTTCCTCTTAATGCTTCAGGTTCTAGAAACTCGATTAGGAAAGTTTCCTTCAACATACCAGAGAAGGAACTTTTTGAGGATTCCTCATCAGGTCTGGATGAGATGGTTTATATGAGTGAGCTCAGTTCGGTTGTTCTTTAGCCCTATTTGAGCAAGCAGTCATGTGTCGACCCTCGCTGGACGTTCCCTGCCCATCACTATTATTCCTCTGAGGACAATTCTAATAGTGACACGTATATATATGGCCCACCTCCTCGCTCTACAAGAAGGTTCGTTACAAACCTTCTTGATCCTTGTATATTCTCACTCCTCCTTGTATAGATTTTCTTTCTTTTATTTCCCTCCCTCCCCAGTGATTTGTATCACTCGCCCCCGCTCCATATCATTTCATTTTATGGCTATACTTATGATGATCAGGTCCTAGGTATAGGGCGGAGAGTGCCCGAGTCTCTTCTTCTCTTCTTCACCATTCTATGTATATTCTCTAGATCTCATCAGTTCTCACACTCGCTCCTGTCCTAGACTTAGGCTGACCAGAGCCTAAGTATAGGGGGACCGATACCCGCCATGTGTATATACTCATCCATTTCTCTTCTTTACCTCGTCCACCCCATTTTTGCTCTTTTTTTATAGGTTGACCAGAACCTAAGTATAGGGGACGATCGACTTCTATACTTTTGTTATTTTAACTCTCCTGCGCTTAGCACGAGCTATGTCTTTTTCATCGCTTCTTATGCCTTGAGTACATAGCACGTGCTAAGTACAGGGGCGTGTATATATTACATATATACTTTACCCGTAGCTCGTACTTTCACGTATTTTTGTATATATTATGCAATAACTACGGGATGAGAAAATTGGGTTACTTTTTTTTGTAAAATATACGTATACTTGTATAGTATGTATATTTGTATAATACTTGTAAAATTCTTGTAAATAATACTTTTATAAAATTTGTTATAAAATAGGAGGTATACCAGAAAATAAAAAAAACTTTTGAAAAAAATCTCTAAAAAAAGATGCTTCTTATTTAATCTTGCATATCATCCTTGCATTCATAAAAAAGAGAGTCTTACACTTCATTAATACACATTGCTTGCCATCTACTTTTCATTTACATATATAGCATATGCGAAGTGAAAAGTTAGTGGGTTCTGAACCAAGTTATGAATAAAAGTCGAGGATGGATTTGATTTGACCTTAATCTACCTCATTTCAGAGGAACCTTATAGGAACTGAAGTTAAGATTTTTTCAGGTCGAGTGACTTAATTCTTTGATCTGCAAGTCTATGTTCACATGTCAAGAATTGGTCTAAGTAGAATATTTCACACACACACACACATACGATTCTTTTAGATAGTGACCTAACTTGCACAAGCACCATGCACATAACTCTTCATTGATGAGGTGGTGAGGAGGCAGAATCCTTTGGCTTGGTGTAGCACACAGGGGGGAAACATCCGTCCTCCTTTAGGGAGGGTAGTGCATCTCAACCTAGTCTAGTGGCATCGACGTCTAATGACTGGATGCTGTGGTTGCAATAAAGCTTCAAAAGAGGGATAGTCTACTGGCTCAAGAAGGAAAACTCCTTATGTACACGTTGCACTCTTGTATATACCAAAAAGGGGGAAAAAAGAAAATCTCCAAAAAAGTTAGACAGGCAGAAGATAAAAAAAATCCCATCGGAGAAAAATGTGAATAAGCAAGGCATATGCTTCAAAGTCTCATACCATGGAAGCCTGCAACTGGAGACTTGGCTACACTGGTCAAGCATCATGGATATGTGACTACACTGGTCACAGACCATTCTCTTCTCTATCCCCTCTTCTTGAGCTAGTTGCACTTGAACTTAGAAGGGAATACCCCTCTCCTCGAGGAAAGTGTTGCTAGATCGGGGAATTAGAGTTACCTTGTTAGAGGAGGATGTTTCTTTGCTGTTTATTATGTATAGAGATCTATTTCACTTACATAATACAAGTAAGATTCATAGTCATCAGAATTTGCGTATGAGGATTTGTTCTGACCTGACTGTTGAGGCGACCTGAATAGAGACTTGTGTAACTTAAAGGTTGTTAGGTCTTAAATTAATTCTCAATAAGGTTCTGTCACATTATTAATCCAAAGGCCGAGTCGAGCCCCATTCTCAACTTGCGTTCATGACCTTGGTATGGAACCCAAAATCATTTCACTTTTGCATTTCATTTTAGATGCCCAGAAACGAGCAAGGTTTACGTATAGGCGTTGAGAATCCAAATTCTCTTGTAAATATCACATGTATAATACCATATTTTCCATATTTTTATTTATTTTTATTTAATTCAGAATTGAATAAAATCAACTCTATAGTGTAAATATTACTAACATTAATAAGGAAAAATATCAAAAAATATTAACTTGTAAAATTGACCAATAAAACCCAAACCCTAGATTGAGACTAAGAACCTTAAAATGAGAATATCTCTCTCATACAATCTTCTATGGCCCCTACTCACTTTTGACTTAATGTACGTTCAATTACCTTCAAAACAAGATCAAATTCAAAAGAATCGGAGTTCGTATGTGAAACTTGGTTTTGGGCCCCTCCTTGTATATTGTACATATGTCCCTTTTATTTATTTATCTTATGTCTTTATTTCCTTTATTATTAAAAATAAAAAAGATTAGATTAAGTCGTAAATATTTATTTCATATTTATCTGATTATATTTTATTTTTTATCTTATTTTAAAATATCAAAAATATGTAAAAGATAAAAAAAATATTTTATATTTGTAAAATACCACCTAAAAAATACTTTTTGTACATATGGTTTATTTTGGCTTTCAATCCTTCACAAAAGTTGTAGATCTCGTCGAGACGAGCAACGTTTGTGCTGACCACTTTCTGATTTGACCTCTTTTGTTATTTCTTTTTGTTTTTTTACATTAAATTTTTATTTCTCTAAGTACGACATGTGGCAACTCTTGGAGCCGCCACGTGTCACCCTGTTTTATATTATTTTCGTAATTTATTTATTTATTCTTTATTCATTTATTATTTATTATTTTATTTTTAGTTAATTATTTATAATTAATTAATTAATTTTTCTTCTTTCATTTAAGTTTTATATTTTTCTTCCATTTTTATTTTCTTTTTTCTTGATTATTTTTAGTAGCCTACTTATTTTATTTTTATATTTTTCTTCTCCTTTTACTTATTCTCTACTCCAACTTCCCACCCAAGCCACCTTCTCCACCTCATTTCTAACTTCCTCCTCCTTTTTATTCCCTTCTCCTCCTTCATTCTTCCCCATCCGCCATTCTACGAGAGAGAGGTTCTAGGCCCGTCGAAGCCGTGAGGTGATAGCTCCTTCTTTGATGTCGAGCGACGATGAGATATGAGGTGGTTTCTTCCACCTCGTAGTAGCGACCCTCCAGGAAAGCTGCAGAGCTTCGAAGGTCCTTCTCCGTCGACCTTCTTGAGGCGACGATAGGAGTACAACATAGCTGTTCCACACCCTCTCGCAAATCCACCACCGGTAAGTATCCCTCTACTTTTTCTCATTTTGTTATCTAAACGTCATTTTTTTGTTCTGATCATCTCCAATCATTTTTTTAACCAATCCAATCATTCCATAATCACAATCACCACCATCAACACCATACCACATCATCTTATCAACATCATCCCCATTCACCACATCACCACCTTCTCATCTTTTGATTGTTTCCTATTTGAGAAAACTAAAAAAAATATAAAAAAGGCTGCAAAATCATTATAAGAAAAAAGAGAAAACAGTCGCTGGCCGACCGTTCTTCCCTCCTCCACCTTCAATGCCGCTCAACGGCGACACCACCAGCGAGCTCCGGCAGCCCTCCCCCCACTCCAGGCCGACAACCGCATCCTCCATGGTCGGGCACTGCACCCTCCAGTGCAGTAACCACCTCACGACTGCATGCTGACCGCTCCTCCCTTCAGCACCCACCGCTGCGAGCCGCACTCCTTCTCAGCCCTTGGCCGTGCCTCCAACGCATGATCGAAAGCAGGCGCCGCCCTCTCGCACCTCCACGCTCCTGCATGCATTACCGTCCGCAGCCTTCACAGTCGCAACCTCGCCGCCCCATGACCTCCGCCAATCTCACCATCCACGGGGCCCTCGTCGTGGGTTCCAATTTGGGAACCCACGTCTCCCGAAGAAGAAGGTCCATTTTATCATTATTTTTTATTTTTTTTGGAATATTTCATAGTTTTCCCCATAGATTTAGATATTTACAAAAGTGTCCTTAGGTATAATTTGTTTGTTAGGTTTTATTTTCTAAATTGCATGGATACCCCTGTGTTTGAGAGTCAATTTCGACTATATTTTGTCATCATTTAATTAGTTCAAAAATAGCTTTATAGTTCAATTAATTATGTATATCTTGGCTATTTATTCATAATTTTGTGAGTATTAGGTAATTAACTGAAATTATTTTTGTGAAAAAATCTTAGTTTACCCAATTTATGGTCTTAATTTCATATTTAACACTTGCTCCAAAATTTGTGCAAAAATTAGAAAAAGATGCTTCTAGTTGGGCTTTAATTACTATCCAAATTTCATTAAAAAGTGGATGTGTCTTGTGCATAAAATAAATAGTTGAGTGATTTATTTCATTGATTTTTAATTAAATTCACGAAATAATATTTTTTGTGAAATTTCAAGTCTTCTGGATTGCTCATTAAAATATCTTTTTGAGATAAATTGGTTTCTGGATAATTTCATTTTGTTGATTTATTAGGAATTAAATACTCACAGTCACACTATTTTCCTTAAACAATTCATAAAAATTAACATATTCTCAAAAAATTCCAAAAAAATCACTGCAACTTCATTTCATCATGTTTCACTTCGAGTAAAAATTTCATAATTTTTGCACTCTGTTTGTGTGAAAAATTGCATAAAAAAACATAAAACTGTGCAATTTCATTATTGCATTTTAAACCCAAAAAATTCAAAAAATATATTTTGCATTCACTCTTGGATTATGTTTCCAGAAATATACAACTTGGCTAAATTGGATTAATTTTACATTAAAATTAATTTAGCTAAGTTGCTTGATTTCTTAATCACCTAGTTCAATTGCATTTTTTGCATTTGCATTCTTATTGCATAAAAAATATTTTAAAAAAATTTGCTTGGAAAACGTTGAGCTAATTCATCTAAGTTGACCAGACGTTATTCTTTTGCCTCCTTGAGTCGACCCTGAGGCCTGTCCAGGTAAAATAAAAATAAAACCACACATTAATTAATTCGACGATTTTATTATTTCATGTGGTTGATTTTTAATTGATCCTGGTTGCCCGACTATAACAACATGACACATTTAAGATAGGGCATTTGCAGGCTCATCAATGATCTATATGTGTTATCTAAGTGTATATTTGTAAGTTATTTAATGTTATAAAACTTGAATGATATCCATTTCCAATATCTATAAGTTAGGAATCAACATTAAAATTGATATGTTCGATATGATCGATATGTGCAATATATGTGGTATAAATGACCAATATGTGTGATATAAGTGTGTATTTGTAAATTATTTGTTATTTTAATATCTTGGATGATCTTAATTTCTGAAAAACGACAAAAAATGACCTTTCTGATCCATTTCCGACAGTTCCACAGATATCGTCGATATATCAGCGATATACCGGACAGAATGATACGATATCGATATTTCCTATATTGATTACAAGCGAGAAATATCACAAGAGGATTGAGAGGTCAACAACATCAGAGACACCAACTATATCAAGGCCAATGACATCGAATGGGGCAGCAAGTATGGTGAGGTTTAGAATGTAAACATCATTGAGAATGCCGAGTTCCTTAGGTACTGTGACACTGTAGAGGAAGAAGAGACGAAGGCATGCGAAGAAATATAATTTGTAGATTATTTTGTTTTTATTTTTATTATATTTTAATCATCTGGCCATTATTTCAGACCTTTTTGACTTGTGAATATGTGAATGCAACGTCATGTACACATATGTTAAGGAGTTATATAAATTATGAAAATGGTAGGTACACATATTATATGCAAATCTGGGAAGACCACACCAAGTAAAAAAAAAAATCTATTTTTAATTGTATTTTTACCTTTTTTTATTTTTTCCAAGTCCCTCACTCAAAACGCCCTTCCCATGACTACACCCCTACACGAGATCCGTGCAATTCCGAGAGCTCGATCGAAGCAGAGGAGCATCCATGGCAAGTCGATCCAAAACCCTAGGGCTCCTGTTGCTGCTCTCCACTCTCCCCCTCGCCCTCTCCGCACCGAAGAAGCCTTCCGCCCCAGCCAGAAGGGAGGATATTCCCTTTATCAAGTGCCAGGTTTGCGAGAGGCTCGCCCGCGAGATCCACCGCCAGGTCCACATAAAGGAGGGCCAAATCTCCCCTAAAAAGGCGAGATTTTGTGTATTTTAGCTCTGTTTTGGTCTCTTATCTGAGAAAGTTGCAATCTTGATATGATGGCAAGTAACTGTGGTGGGATTTGGATCAGGTGCCGGAGATCGAGATCATAGAGATCGCGGAGAAGGTATGCAATTCGAAGAAGCAGGAGGCGGATTGGATCCTCAGGATCGATATCGTGGAGAAAGGAGACGCTTTGGAGGCAAGTTGGCTTAATTCTTAGTTAGGTTTGTTTATGTCATCATGTGTTTCTGATTGATCTGATTTGATTAGCGCATATTAATAGAGTGCGATTGCCAATTGTTCAAGAAAGTTGACATGGAAGTTGACATGCGGCCTTGAGTTGGAAGGATGCAAAATTTTCTTTTGAGGAAAGGAACGATGCGAAATTGTTGGGATAATGCGGACATGAGGGATAGTGCCGGGGAATGATCGAAATCTGACCCATTGTAGATGAGAGTTGATCCTAAAAAGCTTGCCGAATTTGGATCCAATGGTGATCACTACAAATGACTGCGCCCAAGATGTCTAGTATAGTCCACACCTCTTATAACACAATTATACTTCATGATTTTTTTACAGTGAAAGGGGGGGGGCATGCATTGGCAGGGAGGGGGAGCTAAAGAAAGGCTTAGATAGGAGAAAGAAAGAGAAGGTATGGAAGAGACGAGGATGGGGGTCATGGGAGAAAATAGACAAAAATAGATTGATTGCAAAAAATAAAATAATTTTCTTGTGAATAGTTATTCACGAACAACAGTTTTGCTGTCGCACAAAATGTGAATTGACATCAACAATCAGCATGGCATCAACACTTTTGAATCTACTTTTTTTTAATAAAAAAGCATGATGCCAAATCTGGATTTAACACGCTGCTAAACTCGTTTTTCAGTATAATTTTTTTGCTGGATGCTAAATGGATGTTCTGCATTGCAAGATACTAAATGCAGTAAATTCTGCAAAATGTGTTGCAATGATGCCAACTTCACGTTTGGCATGATGCGACTTCACAGTTGGCATGATGCCAATGTCACACATGCTCTATTCTATTTCATTTTATTGACCCACCGAATTTTTACATCATGAAACTTAAAGTTATGTTGGCATTTTTTATGTGGGTGGAGCAGAGCTTTGACAGATCACGACACATTCAGGGAAGGGCGGAGCACCTATTGGATCAAACACAATTACTATAGGTTGGAACACCAAAAGGTTAGAGATATCGCATGACACAGCATCAGTAAGTGGTTCCAGACATCATGTAACAAAGATAACTGGGTGCTGGCTGGATGGAGCAAGACATGACTTGGAGCCAGTGGGGGACGAATTGTGGCAAGGGTGTACCCAACAGGCTGTAGTATCTCTAGAGTGAGGTGTGCGGGTTTGTGGGGGGCGGGGGGGGGGGGGTTAATATATGTAGATGGGGCAATGTTTGGAGGAACACCTGTTTAGATATGAAAGAATAATGATACTTCTTAATTGCAGAAGAAGGAAGGATTATACACACACAAATTCTCTAATATTTATTGATGCAGCGTGGAACCGAAATATAGGACCGCGTATTTATTTATTTTTATCCATTAAATTTATTTACGTTTATTTGAGTTGTCGTAATTTTAATTAAATAAATGAGATCGCCTGTGATCTCAATTAATTAGTTAACGATCTGAATTTCAAATTAGTCGGTTAGTCGGTTAGAATCAATTTAGGATAATTAGTTGTTTTTGTATTTTTGTAATCTCATCCCTTCTATATAAAGGGATGATGGTCCATCAGTTTGAGGCAGTTCAGTTGATAATCAATTTGAGATTTTATCTCCCTCTCTCTAATTTCTCTCCTCTCTCAACGTGGTCTTCACGTTTCTTCCTCTCCAAGACTCGCGCAATAGGCGCGCCTTCTCCTCTTCTCCCCTCCAATTTCTTCTCCACCGAAATACCACCATTTATTTTATCGCCGCGCCAAATCCGATTTTGCATCATTTGGTATCAGAGCATGGCCTACAGATCGTCCTCACGATCTGACGATCCGTCCAGACATGCGCGCCGATACACAACGAAACACCATCGTTCGTCGGAACGGAAACGACGAGCCGAGGAAGTTTACAACAAGGAGATGGACGCAATGCGAGATTTCCGGTCCAAATGTCAAGAATTCGAGTCCAAATGTCGAGAAATGATAGCTAATTTCAAGGCTATGTGCGCCGCCAAATCGAAGGCTCCAACGACACCAATCACCGAAACCGATATCGACGAAGAAAAACTCGCCTTCAAGGACTATTCGGCTGCTGTCCAGCACCTCCCAGATCAGATTCCGCTGCTAAAATCAATGACGTCACCTCCTCCGACCGTCCCGGTACGACCCCAGCCATCCCAGGTAACCCCCTACCTTCCCCGCCCTGTAGTTCCCCGCTGACACCACCGCCGGCCCTCCTCGCACCTTCTGCGAAACCCACCACAGCCCCAACTCCCCTTCCTGGCGCGCCCGCAACCCCACCTCCCACCCCTTTGTCGCCTCCCGCCGCCGCCTCCACCACCCCGCCAACCGCCCTCCTCGCCATCCAAACATCCCCGCCGAAACCCTCTACCCCACCACAGTCGCTACCCTCAACTCTATCTGCGCCCGCATCCCCCACCCCCGCGACTTCTGCAGAACAAAACCCCAAAACGCCGCTTACCCCTTCTCCTCATCGCCCGACTTCGACAGCGCCACTCCCTCCCTCTCTTTCTCTTTTCCGACGGCTCCGCCCTCCCCTCCCTTTCCTCCCGCGACCCCAACCCCTTATCCTTCCCCACCGCACCTCTCTTTCCCCAAACCCTACCTCTTCACACCCGCCACCTTTGCCCTCGTCGAGCCCTTTTCCTCCGCCACCCTCTCTCCTCACCTCTCCCTGCGCACAGACACCCCCCCCCCACTACGCGCCCCGCCTCGCGTTTCCACCTTCCCCTCTTCTGCCACCCTCCATCGCCCAAGCTCCATCACAGACCCGCCCCCTCCCGCGCGCCAACCGGCGTCTCCCCGTTGCCCCTCGTCGCCAACCCTTCCCCG
Source organism: Ottelia alismoides (assembly GCA_037367405.1). Classification (NCBI taxonomy): domain Eukaryota; kingdom Viridiplantae; phylum Streptophyta; class Magnoliopsida; order Alismatales; family Hydrocharitaceae; genus Ottelia; species Ottelia alismoides. Next base: position 166,169 of record JAZKJV010004781.1, on the reverse strand, counting down.
CATACGCCCCTCCTCGCCGCCCCGCCTTCCTCTATCCGAGCCGCCCACACCTCCCTTGCGGCCCCGCATCTGCCCCGTGCCACGACTACAGACGAACTCGACGCCGCCCTTGGAATCCAAGTCTCTGCCGCCGACGCTGCTTGATGAAGAGGGAAGCCCTAACAACGGCCGACCCTCCAAAAGGAATCGGATCCCTTAAAGTTAGGGATAGGAGGTTATCTTGGGAGATTTGCAGGGAGACCCCTGCTCCCATAAGTTTTTACCAAAAGGTTTATTTGGAGGAATTATGCTATGAATTCAACTTAATTGAAGGGGTACGAAAATTGCAACCAATCCCCCTGCTGCAGAAATACTTAAAGAGAAGTGCTGAAAAGGAGAAATATAGGAGACCTCCTTATCCTATTAGGATTAGGACCTTGGGTGCACCTATTTAAAGGCCTCATGACTTCATTCCTTGGACACATCTCCTCCCCTACACTCCTTGTGCTATTGCTTTGCCATGGATCCTCCAAAGGCCATGTTGTTCATGCCTCATCAATTTTTCAATCACCACAATGAGGAGACAAAGTTCATGAAGACGCCTCTAATTGCGCCACACATGTTCTTCCAACATGAGGTTGACGTTTCCAGCCACTGCACCAACGCCATCTGGGTTCCACCGTTTGCTCCACATCTATTCTTCCACAAGGTGAATAAGAAAGTTAACATCAATTCGGCAAGCGTCAAAGATCAAGCAATTCGTCGGGAGACGAAATTTTAAAAGCGGAGGAGAGTTGATGCAGCGTGAAACCGAAATATAGGGCCGTGTATTTATTTAATTTTATCCGTTAATTTTATTTACGTTTATTTAAATTGTCGCAATTTTAATTAAATAAATGAGATCGCCTGTGATCTCAATTAGTTAGTTAACGATTTGAATTTCAAATTAGCCGGTTAGTCGGTTAGAGTCAATTTAGGATAATTAGTTGTTTTTCTATTTTTGTAATCTCATCCCTCCTATATAAAGGGATGATGGTTCATCAGTTTGAGGCAGTTCAGTTGATAATCAATTTGAGATTTTATCTCCCTCTCTCTAATTTCTCTCCTCTCTCAACGTGGTCTTCACGTTTCTTCCTCTCCAAGTCTCGCGCAACAGGCGCGCCTTCTCCTCTTCTCCCCTCCAATTTCTTCTCCCACCAATAATCCACCGTTCAAATTTATTTTATCGCCGTGCCAAATCCGATTTTGCATCAAGCAGCCTGTGCCTTTGGAGCAGTCGCCTGGGACGGTTGGATGGAGGTTCGCCGCCTGGAGTTGGTCAGAATGACAACAAAAATCTTCGAAGCAGAACTAGGGTTCCAGAAATTGAACCATGAACTTGATAATCTCTGCCACGGCACATGGAAATGACGAACATGCCCACGATGGGGCATCACCGGTGCCTAGAACTTGGTGCAAACGAAAAACTCTAGAATCGAATAGGGTTTCAAAAGAACCCTAGAACTTGATTGAACAATAAATCATCAGGAGCATAATTAATCAAAGAATGAACACACTCTCGATTCTCGAACAATACATAAAAATAAATCATCAAGAAATCAACCAATATTCGACCCGCTCTGATACCATGTTAGAAAATATATTGCGAAAGTGTATTAGAGATAAATAGAATAAAACATTAAGGAACATTGGATTTTAATGTGGAACCCTACTCCCTAAAGAGCGAGATGAAACCACGGGAGAATGCCTCAAAGGGCCATATGTATCTATTGACTTTCTCATCAAATACAGGAGGTATGGGGCTTTTTATATAGCCTCTACAGAACCTCTATGTCCCATCATTGATAGATGTGGGACTAAACTCCTGGATGTGGTAAGTAGATCTTGGAAGGATCCATTTACCTATCTTACATGATCCATTTACCCATCTTATATGATAAATGACGCATACTCTAACAAATATCGAACACTGACTTTTGTAGCACTGACAAGAGAGTTGTTGATGGTCAAAATAATCCAACCCCACGAAACACCATGAAATGTGAAGTGTTCCCATTCATGGTAATGGAAGCATAAAAAGCTGTAATAAAGTTGATACTTATTCTCAAAAAAAGAAAGATGACACCCAAGGAGGTCTCATTTCCACTCTCCACCAGTATCAGGAAACACTGACATGGCAGCTCTATTCATTTATCTCAAGAGAGTTGCTAATGGCCAAAATCACCCAAGTCTAGGCAACACCATGAATTATGAAGTGTTCCCATTCATGGTAATGGAAGCATGCAAATTGTCAGAAGGATAATATCCAGTCCATGGGGGTCCCATCATGACTGTTGACCAATAGTCCAAAGCACTGACATGGCAACATATTAATTTGTTTAGACAAGAGAGCTGTTGACGGCCAAAATCACCCAACTCTGGTTAACACCATGAATGATTCCTGTTTATGGTAATATCGGAGTAAAAAAAAAGTAGGATATATGATATCAAGGGAGGTCCCATCTCCAATCTTGAACAATAGCCCTTCCCTTTCTCCAGATGTTAACAAGTATGACTATTTGTCTAAAGACACTCTGCGTTTGAAGCTACATCTTGTTTTTCTGTGTACGATGTTTGTGCTTTTGTATGATCTTTCCTTAACATTATATGTCATCTCTGCTTATATCAGACAGGCCTGTATTTTCTGTATAAAATTGTGCACTTAAACTTTTTCTTTTCAATTTTTCTTCAGCTTGTCGAGCAAGAAAGTGAAGGCCAATGTAATTCAGAATGCAAAACCATCGAAAGGGCATGCCAGGAGGTGGTGTTAATCCTGTAGTAATATTCTTTGATACCTTTATTTGTGGAAGGTGCAGAAACTAGACATGCTACTTTATATGATGAGATTGACTCTTATGTAGGATTTAGCTCAAATCATATTAATCAGTTCAAAGACTTTTTTTCATTTTCATTACAAATTTGAAGAGAAGGGCATTAGGCAATTATGTCAAAATAGGTTCAATCTTTTTTCCAGGCAAAGAAAAAAATATTGTTGGTAGTAAATTAGTATCAGGGGATTTTTTTAAATGGGTGATGCTTGATTGAATGAAGCCTGGATACTATCCACGCACACGATAGGACACGACCCACGGGAATATGAGAACAACCCACATAGGTGGGGACACAATCTTCGAGAAAATGGAATCTGATATCTAGAAAGATTTGATTTCATTGCATCAGTAGGTGGTCCAATGTTATATGCATTGATATAATGATTGATCTTTTTTCTCTTGGAACCACTGTCCTTAGTTGATCACGTAATTGAGCCTGCCTCTGATGCAGTTTGCGATTACTTAGAATTTCTCCTCCCACCTGCCACTAGTGAGAGTTGAAGCTTGGATCTCCTACATATCAGTTTTGGTGCTTATCAGCTGCATTGTAGCCGGTTTGGGTTTTGGGCATTGGTTATTATACATGTAGAGGATAAAAGGAGAGACTTTGAGATAGAGAGGAATGCTCTGATTCGAAGGTGTATAATTTGAATAATGAGATTTACAGTATGGATCTCGGAAGACCGAAAAATGTAAACATGCTCATGCTTGTTTGGATTGGAGTCCCTGTGTGACCAATAATAGATATGAAGGAGGCTTACAATTCATATGGTTGTTTTCAATCTGTAGAAATATTTCATATTTCTGTATTATTTTATCCATTTTCTTCTCTCTATCTACTTTATGTAATTTGCCCATAGGTCTCTCCCTATATAAGAGAGTCTACGGCTCAAGGAATAAATCAAGTTTCTCATTTTTCCCAACATGGTATCAGAGCGGTGGTCCTAGACCGGAACTCTCATACCCCCACAAACCCTAACCCTAGCCCCATTACCACCCCTCCTACTCGGATTCCGCCGCCGCGCTAGGGGTGCCGCTGCACTTCTCTCTCTAGGGGGTGCCGCCACACCTCCTCTTTCCTAAAGGTGCCGCCGCCGACCTCTTCCTCTCTCTCCAGGAGGTGCCGCCGCGACCTCTTCCTCTCTCTAGAGGTGCCGTAACAGCTCTTCTATCCAAGAGATGCCGCCGCAGACTCCTCTCCCAGGAGTGCCGCTGCCGACCTCTCTCTATAGGGGCACCGCGTCGACTCCTCTCTCTTGATGAGATTGGTTGCTTGAGTATACACATGCAACCAAATCTCTTTATGTCAGTGTAGATAAATGCTTGTCTAGTCTTCAACCCTAGCCTTCTCTAGTCGTCATGTCAGAAAGCAAGGTAGATATCCCCACCACATGCACATTCAGAGGTCCTGCGCCTATAGTAAAGATGGATAGGTCGAACTACGAATTGTGGGCCATGCAGTTCATGAGCATGATGAAGTCTACAGGTAAGAAACACATTCTTACCGAGGAAGAGCTGGCTGAGAAGACTGGGGTTAACGCCTCATGGGAGGCGGATGATGCATATGTCAAGGTTTGGCTTTCAGGTACACTGGTAATAGAGATCGCCAATGACATGCTATATCAGCCCACAAGCAAGGCGATGTGGGATTTCTCGCTGCTACTTATTCACATGCAAAGAATGAGACAGATTCTGCAACTCCGACATGATATATTTACTATCAAGCAGAATGGACGACCCCTTCATTCATTATATACATCCTTACATGGGATGTTCGAGAAGCTCCATAGCTTCATGCCTCTCACATCTACTCCTGAGCAGCAGAAGACGTATAGGAATGCCACCATGGTTGGTGTATTCCTGGCAGCCCTTGATCCTGAGTATGAGGCTGCTCGTTCCCAGATTTTGGCAGACACCACTATTCCTCCCACAGAGGAAGCTTTTCGCAGGCTCAGTCGGATCACTATCTCATCCACTACTGCCAGCTAGACCTCTTCCGTGATGGCTACCTCCCGAGGTCGAGGAGGCTCTTCTCAGTTTCGTGGATACGAACCTTGTGGCAGAGGATGTCGTATTTGTCAGCCCTGTACTTATTGCCATCGTCCTGGACATACAGAGGATACATGCTACTCCAAGCATGGATTTCCTGGTTCTACTCGAGTGACTGAGCAGATTGAGCCTCCGACTGCCTCTTCTTTAGATCAACGATTTGATGACCTTGTAGCACGTTTGAGGGGCATTATACCTTCTGCCAGTCCTGTTACGTCTTCATCAGTCTCCGGGAGTCATTCAGATGTAGCTGCTTCAGCCTCTTCCAGTACCTCATGTAGTTTTTATGCACTTACTAGCTGTAGTGGATCTGATGTTATATAATAGATTATGGACTCCGGTGCCACACATCACTTGTGTGGAGACAGAGGTCAACTTACATCATACAGATAGGTTCCTCCAGGACGAACTGTGGTTATAGAAGATGAGACTCATTCCCTAATCATTGGACAGGGGGAGATTAGCTTGACGCCCTCTATGCATCTACAGAATGTATTGCATGCACCTGACTTCTCTATGAATTTGTTATCTATTAGTCAGTTTATGAAGGATTTACATTGTCGAGTTATTTTTGACCCATCTTCTCTTGTATTTCTGGACATCCTTACGGGCAAGGTGATTGGGTGTGGCCATGAGCAGGACGGTCTCTATCGCTTAGTTCGAACTCCGTATGCCGACATTTCCTCTCTTTCTGCTGGACCCGTCTCACCATTTACGTGGCACCTGTGCTTTGGTCATCTCCTGCTCCAGAAAATGTGTCGTGTTCTTCCTCAAATCTCTCCTTACTCGTCCCTTCAATGTGAGGCATGTCAATTGGGAAAGCATCACCAGTTTGCCTTCCCTAGTCGTCAGAGTCGGAGCAGTATCTCTATTTTTGAGTTATTTCATATAGATATTTGGGGTCCCAGTCATGTTCCTGATCATCAGGGACACATGTTTTATCTTATTGCAGTTGATGATTTCTCTTGTATGTCCTGGGTCTATTTATTAAAGAATAACTATGAAGTCGGAGGTGTTATCAAAACTTTTCTAACTGAAATAAAAAATGTGTTTTCTTCTTCTGTGAAATTTGTGAGAACTGATAATGCCTTGGAATTCTGTACTCATACTCTTTCCAATTACTTTTCAACCTGTAGTATTATTCATCAAACATCATGTGCCTATACTTCCCAGCAAAATGGTGTTGCAGAGAGGAAGCATCGTCATTTGCTTGATGTTACAAAAACTCTTCTCATTCAGAGTCGTGCTCCGCATCCTTTTTGGGGTGTTGCTGTTCTTACATCATGCTATCTGATTAATCGCACGCCCTCTTTAGTCTTTGGTGAGAAAATTCCCTTCTCTCTTGCTTTTCCTGAAAAGGAATTGTTCTCACTTACTCATCGTGTGTTTGGCTCGGTCGCCTTTGTCCACCAGTTGTCTCCAGGTATTGACAAGCTCTCTCCCAGAGCAGTCAAGTGTGTATTTGTCAGGTACTCTAGGACACAAAAAGGGTATAGATGTTATGATCCAATGCGCATGAAGTATTATGTTAGTGCTGATATCACCTTTTTCGAGTCCGTAATATACTTTTCTCCTACAGGTGATCGCTCCTCAGACTCTGATGATGAAATATACATGCCACCACCACCACCATCACCTCCTTCACCTCCACCATCATCACCTCCTTCACCACCACCACCGCCACCTCCACCCCCTCCTATGGTCCCAATCCCATTGTTGCCGCATCACTATACTCGCCGTCAAGCTTCTGCTCATGGTCACTGCTCATCATCTAGCACATATGAGGTATGCTCTGAATACATAGTTTGTAACGATGGGTCCGATGATCTACCTGAGCATGGTTCTTCACAGGGGACAGACGTGGAGGTTGCTGATTTGGATTAACCTATTGCGCTTCTAAAACAGAAGCATAGTTGTGCATTATATCCTACCGCATCTATGGTCTCCTTTGATTGCTTAACTGGGGGATTTCAAGAAATTTGCAGTTGCATTGTCTGCTGTGGACATTTTACGGAATTATCAGGAGGTGTTGAGGTGACGATTATCTATGGATGAAGAGATGGCTGCGCTTCAGTTGAGAGGTACTTGGAGCCTTGTCCCAGCCCTCACTGTGGCGTCTATAGTAAGTTATAAATGGGTATTTACAGTGAAGCACAATGCCGATGGTAGCATTGATAGGTACAAGGCTCGACTGGTTGCCTGTGGTTTTACTCAGACATACTCGATGGATTATCTTGACACATTCTCTCCAGTTGCTCATCATCCTACCTTACAGATTCTTTTATCTGTTGCCATGGTTCGAGATTAGCCATGGTTTCAGTTAGATGTCAAGAATGCCTTTTTGTGTGGTGATCTTCAGGAGGAAGTCTACATGCAACAACCGCCGGGGTTTGCTGCTGAGGGGGAGTGTTCACATGTGTGTAGACTTTATAAGGCAATCTATGGCCTTAAGTAGAGCCCGAGAGCTTGGTTCCAGAAGCTCTCAAATTTGTTTGAGAAGCATGGGTTCAAATAATCGAATGCAGATCACTCTCTTTTTGTACAGAGAACCTTTAGAAGTATGCCTGCTATTATGATGTATATTGATGATATACTTATTACATGAGATGATATGCAAGGAATAAAGAGGGTGAAAGAATTTCTGGGTCATGAATTTGTTACAAAGGATCTAGGAGCTCTTAGATACTTTCTGGGATTGGAGTTTGCCAGAAATCAACAAGGGCTTGTGATGACTCAGAGAAAATATGTCACTGACTTGTTAAGTGACACAGGTATGCTTGGATGTCGACCTGCGACTACACCCGTGGATCTAAGCATGAAGCTCTATGATGATGATAGTACTGATGAGGTTGACATGAGAAGATACACGGAAGTACGGAACTGGTGAGAAAGCTTCTTTATGTGACCACTACCAGACCCGATATTTCATTTGCAGTCAGTCGGGTGAGCCAGTTCATGGAACAACCTCGTCAGGTACATATGGATGCTATACACATGATACTGAGGTATCTTAAATCATCTCCAGGTGCAGGGCCGCTATTTAAGAAGTGTGACACTAGTACTATCTCAGCATGCGCCTTGTCTCGTGGAAAAGTAAGAAGCAAACTGTTTTGCTAGATCTAGTGCTGAATCTGAGGCCATGCACAGAAGTGATGTGGGTTCGAGCAGTCCTAACAGATCTACTCATAGATGTTCCTCTCCCCATGTCGTTGGAATGCGACAATCAGACGCCTTATTTATTGCTAATAATCCTGTATTCAACGAGAGGACAAAGCACATTGAGGTCGATTGCCACTATATACGTGACATGATCCAGAAGGGATTCATTTCTACATCACATGTCAGCTTAGGGGACCAGACGACAGACATTTTCACCAACGCCTTACTTAGAGGGTCCTTCCATAAGTATTCATCCAAGCTGAGCATGATAGATATCTATGCTCCATCTTGAGGGGGAGTGTAGAAATATTTCATATTTATGTATCTTTTTATCTATTTTCTTTTTCCTCTGTCTACTTTATATAATTTGCCCATAAGTCTCTCCCTATATAAGAGAGCCTAGAGCTCAAGGAATAAAACAAGTTTCTCATTTTTCCCAACACAGTCTAATGTGAGAAGGGACTTGGTTTTGATTGGTATTATAGTCTTCAGGAAAGATGAAGTGGAACTAACATCTCTATCCGCCAAATAACACCTTTCTTTACATTTCTTTTGATGTCTGAGAAGTGTACTTACATGATCGGCGTTCTTTTGAATTAAAAGAGGATGCAACCCCGAGATGGAACCCACCGCATACATGATTGGCAGTTGCCCTTTTTTCTTTCAAAAAAAACTTACATGACTTGACTTAAAAATAACTGAAAGTGGTTGTGCAATCTAGGAAATCCCCATTGTTGCATCATCATTTAGTAGCATAAAGAATCAGATGAGGTGTTTGTAGCTATCCTTGGTATTTTGTTTGAAATGTGTGATAAGTGAAATTCATGTTAGGAGCATTATAAACTGTAATTTACAAGTATTTGGGTCTGGGTAACAGCTATCTTATGGGCCATTTGGTTGGTTAGGAATAATGTGATCTTTTGTAGTGAAAACTTTTATTTAGAGAATGTAATGGATCATGTCAGGTTCCTGAGGGACTCATGGTCTTTGTAATTGCTGTACTTTAACTTGTGAATATAAAATTTTTTGGGTGGGCATCTCCTCGGTGCATCACCTTTTTTCCTTTTAAAAAAGTGTACTTACATGACTTGAATTAAACCGTAAACGGAAGCGGAAGTGGTTGTGTATTCTAGGAAATCCCCATTGTTGTGTCATCATTTAGTAAGATGCTAAGATGATTGTTTGTAGCTATCCTAGTCATTTTTTTGAAATGCGTGATGGTTCCAATTCCAGTTAGGAACTGCATAAACTGTGATTTTCATGGTGAGAATGAAATATGAATATCGAGGTGAAGGATCTGAGGTTCAGGAACTTTTTCTCTGTGAACTTTTCTCCTACATATAAATTGTTGTTGGTTTTTACTATTATTTCATGAGATCAAGAATAACGATTGTAGATTTTCATGAGTAAATGTGATACATTTTCTTTTGAAGTTGAAAAAAAGGTGGAATGAGTTTTAGTTGTTATCCACTCCCCTCTCTTAACACCAATACATTTGCATTTAGATGTGAATTTGGATTTTGAATGGGCTGCACTGAGCTTATGCCATTGGTGACTGAAGTATGTTTGATTTCAGGTTACACCAAGGTAACTTGTAGAATTGTGCCGAATTCGGAGACTAACCAACATGATTGAAGTCACATGTTTTTCCTAAGCCATCAAATATTTAAATACGAAATTTCCATCTAATATGTTGTTTCTTGATTAAGGACGGGCATTCGGCTGGTTTTAGCCCAGCTATATATTAACATACAGCACCTGAAAATTACATAACTCAAGACTCCAAAATAGTCATGGCACGGGCCACGCTTGATTATAAGTAAGATCTCTCATGATACAAAATTACACCATCACGTGTTAGCCAAGTTGCACACATAACAGCTAGAGGCCTAAACTGCTCAAAATTGAGTGGCATATATTGACGCCCGGAATCCCTCCATTGAATAAATGTCTAGCCACTCAATCGAAGCTCACTCTAAATGCTCCCCAGTCACAAGTAAAGAACAGGTAGTGATATCCTCCGCACTACCATTGCACAACGAGCATTCAACATTCGCGTCACCATAGAAACTTGCCGGCTTGGCCTCGGATCTGTCATGATCATATAATGGTTAACCTGACAGAGGAAAGTCTTATTTTGAGGGGCGCCTTAGAGCTTCAGCCTCCAGATCATCTTGCAGGCCTTACATGGATCTCTGGGATTGCAAATGTTAGTGCAAGACAACACACTATATACCTTCTTCATTGGAAACCACCATAGCACAATACCAGTGGCCCTTCTCCACAGATGGCATGCCACTAAGACCCAAGCCATCTGATAACCTCAAAAGTTCAAGCAACTTCTGACCAAGAAACTAGAACAAAAGGTGGGGCACCAATTGCCATCAACCCAAGCCTCATCCATGATTTGATAACGATTCACCACTGGGATGTATAATTTCGAGAAACGATTGCAATCCGTCTCCAGTCCAGTCATTCATCCAAAGTCTAAAGGAAAATCCATAGATCATTACATGTCAAAAACTACTTGAAACATCTGGAAGCACCGTGCATACACTTCCAGAAGGAAGTAGATGAGGAGACCACCTGCGGATCAAAAAGAACATGTGAGTCAATAGATGCACCTCAACTATCTACGGAGTAGATCGTTGTCGTTCCCCCAAAGTCTAGCTTCACACTTCGTACTGAAAGCCTTGTCTGTTACTTCAAGCCTCTCAACATACCTTCACCCCCATTATCTTTCGGTTCCATCACCGAATTTCAATCCTTCAATGAAATTCCACGTAAATGCCTGGCTGTACTCGACTAAAAGAATATCCTCATCATCGTCTCCAAGTGATTGTGTACCCCTACATTTGGATTTTCAATAAAGAAAATCAGAATCGTCAAAAGAATCACTATCATTAACACAAGGCGATACCACGAGAGAGGCAAGTAGCTTTCCTTCTAAAGAGCTTATGCTCCAACTTCTCCATCGATGAAATACAATCAACTCGCTTCAGACAACCATAATTCAAAGGGAGCCCTAGGTAGTTGAGCGGTAGGTTCCTCGTGAAGTAGCTAATATCCACCCAAAAACATTCAACTTCTCATGAGAAGTCAAAATTAATGAACTCAAACTTGGTGTGGTTGATCCAAAATGATTTATACAAAAATCACTCAGCTCTCCAAATATACCAGGGACCATAGAAACCCCTCTTACCCGCACCACCCTTCCTCAATGAAAAGAATAATATCATCAGAGTCTCCGATAATGTGGATGAATATGTTCTTGAGATTTTAATTAAATATTGCCCCTCCAGATTGCCTGACCCATTGTGATAGCCAACACATCAGCCACCAAAATAAAAAGGAACAATGCAAGTGGTCAACCTTGCCTGATACCTCTACGTGGTTGGAAGAATTTTCCATCTGGGTGACCATTGTCTAGAACATAGAATGGAGCAATTGTGAGACATCTCTTCATCCATGCAATCTAAAAATCTTTTTGGATAAAGGAAGTTCACAGAAAATGTCAGTTCACTACGCAGTCGTAGGCCTTGAAGAAGTCACAATTTTCTGAATCATGCCCTTGACTTGGCGACTTATTCATATTTAGAGTCTTCAACTGCAAATAATCATGCAAATATTTCTCTGACCAAGTTCTCGTGTCACTAGAGGATCCAGACCATCACGTTTGTTAAAAGTTTTAGATCATCATGTTGGTTACATTAGCTTCTCTATACAGCTGGCAGGTAAATTGCCTAGGAAAATGATCACAATGGGCATTTTCCTATGTTCAATCATCCTCAAAATTTATAACCCCGTGCAATTACCTACTACCAACCTCATGGAAGGAGAAAAATCTAGATGGATTGAGTAAATACCTCTCCAAAAATTCGATGACGAGCCCACTTCATACAAGGCCTCAAAACTAATGTAATACATCCGTATAAGAAGCCTATGCAACAAATTATCACATAAATTTGATGAGCGAACTACCCGTTCTATAAGAGCACCTTGTTCATTTACCTTAGTCGCAGTACGCCCATATTGACATCCTTAGCTAACACAATGATTGATTTCAATCTTCTACGAAGAGACCCCTGTTGTCACCACCAAAATTAGACCAAAGAAATCTTTTCATTAATCCCATTAACATATGTTGCACTCCAATCCGTAGTTGATAAAATCAACATATAAAAGAATGGTATGATTGAGAGAACCGAATATAATAACACAAACCTCCCTGCCTTACAACCTGCCAGCTTCCTTTCCATTCTCTCAAAGAATAGCCTCCAGTGCAGCTGTAAGAGCTTGTCATTGGTCAAGGGTAAACCGTGACAGTGTAGTGGTAGGCTCGTGGAAAATGTCCCCAAACATTGCCCACAATCACGAAGCAACTACCCTGAAAAGTCGAATGGAACAAAAGTGAACTTTTCTCCTATTAACCTATGAATATGGGTGATTGTTAGAGAGATCCACTAAAAGCAGAAATGCATTGGACTTCCCGTAAAGAATCCTCCTTAAAGAAATCGTATTGACTGTATATTGCAAGGTTGGGATGGAGAGTTTATGAACCGTAAACCTGCAGAAGACCCCCCTACCACCAACATAAAAAGATGCGACCTCATCGAGCACCCTTGTCTAACCCCTCTTTGTAGCTGGAACACCCCCCCCCCCCCCTAAAGGTGCCCATTCACCAATATTGCATATGACTTAGTAGTAAGACACATCTTCATTCAATCGATCATGACCTAAGAAAAATTGCATATATGTAGGGAACTCCAAAGAAGCCTCCAATCCATCTTCATTCAATCGATCTGACCTAAGAAAAATTGCGTTTATGTAGGGAGCTCCAAAGAAGCCTTCGGTCCACATGATCATTAGCTTTGAAAAGGCCTACTTTCCAGGGTAACCATATAGCCTTCCTTTTCCAATCTGCCACGATCTGCGTATCTGCCGGTATACTATCCATCATCAATCTTCTTGGTAATGAAGGCCGCTTGCAGCGGACTGATTGGATCATTGAGCACCTAACACAATCCATTAGCTAAAAGCTTAGCAACAATAATTTAAATGGCATTGGAAAGTGCAATAAATGTGAGTCCTCCTCTCTTATTGTAACCATTTTTCTGGAGAAGAAAAAACCAATGCTATGTTTAACCTTTCGAAACTTGAGTTCTCCAAACGAAACCCCTCTATAGTACTCATGGCATTATTTCACCGCCTCCAAAAATTTCTTGAAGAATATAGAGAAGGCATTCGAGCTTGGGAAGCCATCTACATTGAGATCTAGAGCATCCTAGACCTATTGCGCAATTAAATCCCTCGTCGAAAGCTCAGTTTGGCTTGTTCTAAGTTTGCCGGCTCCTCTACCATGCAACCTCCAAGCGGTCTCTCTGCCATGCTTGTTTAGCCTCCTAAAGTACATTCTTTTCAAAAAACTTCCTAAAATATATCATCATCCTCGTGACTTGTTTAGTCATCTTAAAGAGGCATACTAGCCACCTTAATTGAGTGGATGAAATTCTTCCTTCTCCAACTTGCAAAGGAGTGGAAAAGAGTAGAATTCTTGCCTCTTAATGTTGTCTCCACTTCACTTCCACTTTCTTATCCTGCACTAAGATATGGACAAGGGTCCCTAAGTCCTCAACTCTATCCTATATGTCAACCTCCACTTGTACGAAAACGCCCCTTATGCTGCTTGATAAATCTTCTAAAGCGGAAGTTTTCTACGAAGCCTCATGCTTGGATAACATGCTAATTGTTGTCGGCCCCTCCATTCTCAGATTCTGGCAGAATTCCTTGACCATCAGCAAAGGGTCCCTTAGCCCTATCCCAATTGTCGACCTCCATCTGTACAGGAACATGTCTCCACCCTTGTGCTACCTGGCAATTTTTCTAAAGCTCTATATATGTTTTCTACGAGGCCTCAAGCTTGGGTAACTAATTAAACATCGTTGGCTCCTCCATTTTTTGAGTTCTTTGAAGGCAAAAAGGGTGTGAGCTCGAGATGAGTCATACCCTCGTTGAACTTACATAAGTAAAAGGTCAAGGAGGACCGTCTACAAGGGCCACACCTCGCATAATATCCTGATGTGACTCAACATATTTTCTGTGTAACAACATTTTTGACGGAACTCAACCCCATTCCTAGAGAGCCAAATAACCCAGAAGGCAACATAAGGACACATACAACCATCACGAGCAGAATAGCAAGTCGAGATCACAAAGCACCAAAACTCCTTAGATGAAAAATGACGTAGCCAAGGTATGTCTAATTGATTCTACAAAATAATAGCAAAGAGGCAGGAGAAGAAGAGGTACTTTCCTTCCTCTAATGAGAGCACATTGCAGGCATTACAAGTGGGACCACTTTAGTGCATAAAGTTTTGGTGGCGAGTCTGCCTTTATTCATTTGCCACAAAAAATCTTCACTCAAGGAGAGTTCTAGATAGGCCGGTAGATGTCCACTTCTGAATTAGTGTTAACCATATGAGCAATATCTAGGAAATGATAGGCCTTCTTAACAAAGAATCTTCCATCAACCCATTTCCAGCCACTCCTGCCAATCGAGGGTCCTTCAATGTCACCAATGTTGCGAAATAACTCCAAAATGTCATCCATACACCATCTGAAAAATCTAAAGATAACAAGGGGCATCATACACCATTTTGCCAAGCACCAGCTACAATACCGCCCTGATCATTGGCAAATGTAAATAGTCTCAGAGACCTAGCATAAAGAGACCTTCACTTGTCCAATCATCCTTCCAAAAATAGGAAATGCCCTAAACCCTAAACCCTTTGAATATTCGAGCCTGTATGAGTGATGAGTTGATGATTGTCCACGTCGTAGAGGTTCGACAAAGGTGGTGCTACCCGACGTAAAGAAGAAGCCAAGGGCGTCCCTCGGGGATCCTCGGGTACCACGGGTGAGCTCGAGATTTGAAGATAGATGTCTGAGATGTGGCGGACGTGGGCACCGTGCAACCGGCTACCGAGATCCGGTGAAGTGCTTCAGATGTGACAAAATAGGGCATATGCAAAGATCTTGCATGGGTGGCAAGGTCTGGAAACCTCGTTTACTGGACTTAAGAGGATGGTAAGGGAGGGGTCTGATCCTGGCGGGCTTGGGTAGGATGTCTGATGCAACCTTATGGGATGCCGTGTCCAATATCAGCAAGGTCCTTGGAGGATCCTTCTCTGGGGATGTTGCTAAACTCGGGGAAGCCTTGGTGTATGCATGAGGCCTATCAATAATAGAGTAGGACAAATTGTTGAGATGGAGTTACAACGGGGTTGGGAAGTTGCATTGGAGAAAACCTCCTGCTCGGGACGGAGCTATGGATCCTTCATTACTGCGAACCCTCCATGTGCGAGGGCTCTTGCTCGAACTGTATTTCTCTTAAAAACACAAAGAATAAGATGATTCCAGATCGTGCCCAGATCCTCCTAGTAGGTCCTCTTCTAGCAAATTCACATCAAAGTCCCTCGGTACCAACTTTGATAAGTGCATAAACTTTTCAACTTTGCCTCAACTATAACCAAAGCTCCCGTGTAGTGATGGCATCCATCAGGACGATAAATAGCAATCATCACAAAATTGAAGTAGTTCGATCTCATTAGATGTTGCATCGATAATGGCTCTCTCTTATATGAGAGTCCTCGAGTCCAAAGATCTCCAACCCAGCCAACCCTTAGAATGTATCACATAAATGCTTGTCAATTTACGCCCCTTAAGACTCCTCAACATTTAATCATCCACACTTCCCAACTTTGATTTATGCAAGTGAATCACATCTCGTGATGAGTGCATCAACAGTTGTCCGTCGCTCTTCTTAGGATCTCTCAGACCTACTCATCAAGATCCTACAAACAAACACCAAACACCAACGGATCGAAGTCCTATCATAATGGTAACCTTCAATACCTTTAGCATCCTCATCCTACTCATAATTCCTATTGCGAAAGGTCTATTTACTGGCTATCCAAGTTAGCCATCTTATGTTGAGATATTAATTATCTTTCATATTGTTTATGTATTTTCTATTTTCTTTGTCTTCTTCTTGTAATTTGCCCAACATGTTTCTCTCTTATATAAGAGAACCCTAGGGCCTCTCGATAACGCAGTTCATTCTTTCCCTTCTACATGGTATCAGAGCGACAATCCTAAACTGGAGTTCCCGTATCCTAGAGGTACTGTTGCTTTGATCCACTTTGGCAAACATATTTTTTCAGTGCTGAAGTTACTTTCTTTGAGTTTGTCATGTATTATTCTTCTACATGTGATAGACTAGCCCCATCAGACTCTGATGAGGAGATCTACATACCTCCACCTCCTACTGTTATACCACCACCTACACGTACTCCTGCACCACCACCACCATCACTACCGCCATCTCCTGTACCTATGCCTGCTCCTTCACCTGCTCCTATGGCTGCTCTTGGACCACCACCTAGCTTGATTGAATTTTTGCCACGTGTGTATACTCACAGGTCTCACTTTATTTCCCCTGCTCACAGGTCTTCCCCATCATCCAGCATGCCTAAGGTATGTCATGAGCACATTGTTTCTACTGATGGCACTACTGAGTTGTATGTGCAGTAGGATTACCTACAGGATGAGCGGGTACCCTCTCAAGAGGGAAACTTACAGGTTCAGGACATGCCAGATGATCTTGATGTGCCGATTGCTCTGCGAAAGCAAAGATGTACATGTGCTACATATCCTCTTTCCACCCATGTTTCCTTGAGCAGATTGTCAGACGATTTCAGGAGGTTTACATTGGCACTATCATCCGTGGAGATACCACAAACATATCGAGAGGCTATTCAAGACAGTTAGTAGCGTCTAGCCATGGAGGAGGAGATGACCGTGCTTCAGTCGTGTGGCACTTGCAGTCTTGTTTCAGCTCAAGTTGGCACATCCGTTGTTGGGTGCAAGTAGGTGTTCACTGTGAAGCGCCATGCAGTTGGCAGTGTAGATCGCCATAAGGCGAGATTTGTGGTACATGTGTTCACCCATGCATATGGGGTGGACTATTAGGATACTTTTTCTCCAGTTACCAAACACTCTACTCTATGTATCCTTCTATCTTTTGCTGTGACACGAGATTGACCCCTTTACCAACTTGATGTGAAGAATGCCTTTCTATATGGTGATCTACAGGAAGAGGTCTACATGCAACAACCACCTGGGTTCGCTGCGGAGGGAGAGTGTCAGAAGGTTTGCATGCTACACAAGGCTCTTTGTGGCCTTAAGCATAGTCCAAGAGCATGGTTCCAGAAGCTCTTGGACTTCTTGTACTTGATAGAGCAACATGGGTTTGTGCGATCGACTACCGATCACTCTCTGTTTGTGTACATGACTCAGAGAGTGCAGTTGTCATTCTTGTTTATGTTGATGCTATTATTGTTACAGGGGATAATGAGCAGGGTATTCAGGTCGCTAATGATAACAGTTTCTAACCAAGGATCTTGGTAGTTTACGCTACTTCCTTGGACTGGAGTTGGCCAGGAACCAGCGGGATCTTGTGATGACCCAGGGGAAGTATGTTTCAGATCTTCTTTCTGAGACAAACATGGTAGATTACAGACCTGCCACTACTCCTATGGACCCGAATATGAAGCTCTATGATGATGACACTGAGGGGGTCGGCAAGAGGAGGTACGTGGAGTTTGTTCGCAAGCTTCTGTATGTGACCACTACCATGCCAGATATATTTTTTACCGTGAGTAAAATGAGTTAGTTTATGGAGCATACCAGGCATGCGCATATGGATGCAGTCCATATGATTCTGAGGTATATAAAGACATCACATGGTACTGGATTTCTATTCAGCAGAGGGACATTCCTTTCAGTTACAACATGTGCAGATGCAAATTATGCTGGGTGTCCCAAGGATAGGAAGTATCTACTTCAGGCTTTGTAGTGTTCATAGGGAATTCCCTGGTATCATGGAAGAGCAAGAATTAGTCTGTGGTTGCCGGGTCTAGTGCTGACTACTGAGTCAGAATACATGGCCATGATGCATGCTAGCACAGAGATAATGTGGGTCAGATCTGTTCTTACTAACCTGAATATCAAGGTGCCTCTTCCCATGCACCTCCAATGCGACAACCAGGTTGCTCTATTCATTGCAAACAACCTTGCCCTCCATGAGAGGACCAAGCACATAGAGGTGGATTGTCACTACACTTGTGACATGATACATAAGGGTCTCATCGTCACTACTCACGTTGGACCTGGAGACCAGTCAACAGATGTACTTACTAAAGCCTTAGCTAGAGGGCCTTACCAGAGATGCTGCTCCAAGCTGAGCTTGATTGATATCTACGCTCTAGCTTGAGGGGGAGTGTTGCGATATTAGTTATCTTTCATATTGTTTATGTATTTTCTATTTTCTTTGTCTTCTTGTAATTTGCCCAACATGTTTCTCTCCTATATAAGAGAACCGTAGAGCTTCTCAATAATGCAATTCATTCTTTACCCTCTACATCTTAGGTAAGACACTAGCTTGGCGTTTAATTGAGGTCATCTCAACCGTAAAAAAACTCGAGGCTTCCACAATAACTCGCATCTTAGAATAAATCTCAAACGCATGCTCAAGATTCATTAGAAGTCCGTTCTAGGTAGAGATCTCGTGTCGGCCCCCACAACAACCCATTCGGGAGAGCTCCTTCATCGAAGATTCGATAAGTTGGGTACCGTGACCATTATCACATGGACCCTTCTCAAGTGTTAGAGAAGCTCACAATGAACCAACGATTTCACGGTTACTAGATCTTGGGTCAAAGAGAACACCCCCAATTTCGATTATGGAACTGTTGACATATAAGTTATCTTTCATATCTTTTATGTAATGTTTATTTTAAAGTTTTTATTGCTTATGCCCCTCCGAGATATCACAATATCAGTAATGCCCCTCAATTTTTTGGGAATATCCGTTGTGCCCCTGACTTCTTGCTGTTCTATCACTTGTGCCCCTTCGTTACTTTGGAATTTGGATGTCAATAAGTTGAACTTAACCACGGTTTAATCAAACCATGGTATCGTTAAGAGGGGCATATCTGGAAGAAAGCCCCCACCTCCTCCTCCGCCCCTTCGGCTCCTCTGACCTTGACACCTTCTATACGGGGCCTCCGACGATGTTGTTTCCCGCTTCTGTCGCCGTTGGGGGAATGGGATCGCGATGACAACTGTGATGAATATGATACGGGCGACGACGGAGGAGTCGTTCTTCTGTTTTTTGAGGCAAGCACTCTTGTGACGGGTCCAAGCGAAGGAGGGGGGAGGTTGGGGGTGAAGGAGTGGAAGGCTGTGGGCAGAGGAGAGGAAGGTTGGATGTAGAGGAGAGGAGGGACAGAGGAGTGGGGAGGCTGGGGGCGGAGGAGAGGGGGAGACAGAGGAGGGTGGAGGCAGGGGGCGGAGGAGGAGGATGCTGGGGACGAAGGAGAGGAGTGTGAGGAGGAAGTCTTCCTGAGGAGGAGGAGGAGGGGAGGGAGGGGGTCGATCTGGGGAGGAGGAGGGGAGGAAGGAGGGGGTCGACCTGGGGAGGAGGAGGGGGGAGGAGGGTGTTGTCCACGAGAGGAAGAGTAGGGTGTCAGCCAGGGTAGGAGGGGGAGGGGAGGGAGGAGGGGGTCGACCTGGGGAGGAGGAGTGGAGGGAGGAGGACGTTGGTCACGAGAGGAGAAGGAGGAGTGGGGGGAGGAGGGTGTTGTCCACGAGAGGAAGAGTAGGGTGTCAGCCAGGGTAGGAGGGGGAGGGGAGGGAGGAGGGGGTCGACCTGGGGAGGAGGAGTGGAGGGAGGACGTTGGTTACGAGAGGAGAAGGAGGAGTGGAGGGAGGAGGGGGTCAACCTGTGGAGGAGGAAGAGGGTCGGGCTAGGAGGAGGTCAGCCCGGGGAGGAGGACGGGGGGATGGAGGAGGAGGTCGGCTTGGGTGGAGGAGGAGGAGGGGAGGGAGGAGGGAGATGGTGAGGGCGAGAGTGTGGAGGGTCAACAAAGATCATTCAGTCTCTTTTTTCTAATTGTGTCCCCATAGTTAATGCCTGTTTGCGTTGGGGATGGATGACAACTAACCCTAAGGGCACACGTGATACAATGGCAAGAAGTCATGGGCACGACGGATATCCCCAAAAAGGAAGGGGCATAACCGATATGCAATATCTCAGAGGGGCACAACTGATAAAAATCCTTTATTTTATTTGTCTTCTTTATGTAATTTGCCCACCGTGTTACTCTCCTATATCAGAGAACCCTAGGGATTCATCAATGTATAATTTCATTCTTTACTTCCACATGGTATCAGAGCGACGGTCCTAGACCGGAGTTCTGACCTAATCCCACTGTCACCGCTAGCCCTAACTCGACAACATCGAGCCCCACCGTCTGGAGGACAGGACTCTCTCGTGCGTCTCTTCCGCGCCGCTGCCAGCCTCCAGACCAAGGCTCGTTGCGCGCTGCCTCATACCTCCAGGCCGCTGCTGGGGGGTTGTTAGGGGTACTTGGACCCTACCGCTAGCCACCAGCGACGAGCCTAGCGCTGCCAGGAGGCCGCTAGGCCCCTCTGTGGTCCCAGCCAGCAGGCCACCATGCCACCGCTGTTGCCGTTTAGGGCCTCTTAGGCCCATCGCTAAGAGGTCCGAAACTGCCTCTCGGTGCCGCCAGGCCATCTTTGACCTTCCTACTCGCTTCCGGTGCCCCCCTAAGACACCATAACACCATTGTGCGGCGATCAACGGTCTGATTTTGGTTGAAAAACCGTGATTTCAGACCTTTAAATCACGTTTTCTGGCCTTAGCGCGATCGAGGATTGAAGATGATGGTTGTATGGGTTTACACGTATAACCAATCATCCATATGATTATGTATACTCACTCAAATCGGTCTTCTTCCTCGACTGAGTTCCGTTTTTCCGACCGTTCTTCCATCATGTTAGAAAACAAGGGTGATATCTTTTCTTGGTCCGAAGCACTCAAGGACCCCGCACCCATTGTGAAAATGGTGGCACACTATGGGTTGTGGTCCATACAGTTTCTGACCTTTATGCAATGCAATAATAAGGAGGACATTCGAACGAAGCCAGAGCCGACGGATAAGACTGGGGACAATGCTTTGTGGAAGCAAGATGACATGTATACGCATATTTGGCTCTATGGGACTCTCACCACAGAGATAGCCAATAATATTTTGAACCAGCCCACCGTTAAGTTGATGTGGGATATTATGGCATCCACTTATGCCCAAGCGAAGAACGAGGCCACTATTCTTTAGCTTTAGTCTGACATATACAGAGCAAGGTAGAATGATCGTCCACTGCACACCTTCTACTCCTTGTTTCGTGGCATGTTCGAGAAGCTTCACAGCTTCATGCGCATTATAACTTCTATAGAGCAATATATGTCATACATGAACTTAACGATGGTTGGAGTTTTCTTGGATGCATTTGGCCAATAGTATGACGCAGCACGAGCACAACTCCTTACTGGGGTGACCATACTTCCTATGGAAGAGGCTTGCAGTCATCTCAACATGCTTCTTATTCCACCTGCTGCCACCACACAACCTTCCGCTACAACGGATGCTTCTCGTGGCAGAGGAAGTTCTTCTCAATTCAGAGGATGTAGTCCCCGTGTCAGAGGTGGTGGATGTCCGTGTGGTCCTTGCACCTACTGCCGTCATCCACGACACTCTAAGGACACATGCTATCAGAAGCATGGATACCCTGCATCTGTTCGCGTGGTAAAGCAGATCGAGCCTTCAGAGACTACATCCCCTCAAGCAGATCCATACCTTGATGACATTGTCTCTCATATACGAGAGATCATGACTCCAGTGACCGGCACTACTACTACAGGATCCACAGATACTGCAACTGCAACTAGAGCCTCTTTGAGTTCCTCATGTATCACATACACTAGTAGTAGCAGTGCAGATATGACAGAGTGGATCATGGACTCTGGTGCATCCCACCATTTGTGTGGAGACGAAGCCCAGTTCATGTTTTACATGACTATACCTCATGGTAGGTGGGTCGTTATTGCTAATGGAGTTCACTTACCCATCACATGACATGGGGAGGTGCATTTGACGCTATCCATGCGCCTTCAGAATGTTTTATATATGCCCGTGATTTCCAGATGAACTTACTTTCTATTAGTCAGATTACTAAGGATCTACATTGTCGTGCCATTTTGACCCTTTTTCCTTTGTGTTTCAGAACATACTCAAGGGCAACGTGATTGGATGTGGCCTTGAGCAGTGGAGGCTCTATAGACTGGTCCAACCTATTATTCCTATTGGACCAGTCTCACCGTACCGTGCCACCTTCGTTTTGGCTACCTTCCTCTGCAGAAGCTGTGTCATATCCTCCCACAGATCTCTACGTTATCTTCCTTCTAGTGCGAGGCTTGCCACCTTGGGAAGTATCACCGTTCCTCATTTCCATCTCTTCAGAGTCGGAGCAGTTCTCAGTTGTTTGAGCTCATTCATTTAGATCTCTGGGGTCCGAGTCGTGTCCTTGATCACTAGGGACACCATTTTATCTGGTTGCTGTAGATGTTTTTTCTTGACTTTCTTGGATTTTCTTGTTAAAGAATAAGTCTGAGGCTGGGTCTGCCATTAGTCATTCATTAATGAGATAAATAATATTTTTTCTGCTGTTGTCAAGTATCTACGTTCTGACAATGCCTTGGAATATTGCACCTTACAACTATCCGAGTTTCCTAGGCCTCTTGACATTGTACACCGGACCTCGTGTGCCTATACATCTCAACAAAACAGTGTTGTCAAGCGCATACATTGCCATTTACTCGATGTGACCAGAACCCTGTTGATTCAGAGTCGTGCTTCTCACTCTTATTGGGGTGATGCGGTTCTCACTGCATGCTACTTAGTGAATCGTATGCCTTCCTCTGTTTTGGGAGAAAATGTCCTTTTCTCGATTGCATTTTTCGACAAGGATTTATTCTCCCTTACACCTCGTGTTTTTGGATCTGTGGCCTTTATTCATAATCTTTTGCATGATCGTGACAAGCTCTCTTCCAGAGCTGTCAAGTGTGTTTTTGTTGGCTACTCGTGTACCCAAAAAGGGTACCATTGCTTTGATCAGCTTTGACGGAAATACTTTGTTAGTGTTGACGTTACATTCTTTGAGTCTGTCATGTATTCTCTACTACAGGTGACAGTCTGACCTAGGCTACAGATGAAAGTCTGACCCCATCTGTCTCTGATGTGGAGATCTACATGCCTCCACCTTTTACACCTCTACCACCTCCTGCACCTGCTCTACCACCTCCCTTACCACCACCACCACCACCACTGCTATCTCCACCTCCATATCCATCACCTACATCTGCTCCTACACCTGCTCCTGTGGCTGCCCATGGACCGTCATCCACCTTGACTCAGTTTTTACCACATGTGTTTACTCGCAGGTCTCGCTCTATTCCCCCTGCTCACAAGTCTTCCCTATCATCCAGCACGCCTCAGGTATGTAAGAAGCACATTGTTTCTACTGATGGCACTACTGAGTTATCTCTGCAGTAAGATTCCTTACAGGATGAGCATATACCCTCTCAAGAGAGAAACTTACATGTTCGGGAGATGATAGATGATCTCGATGTGTCGATTGCTCTGCGAAAGTAGATGCATACTTTTGTTTCATATCCGCTGGCAGCACATGTTTCTTTGAGCAGACTTTCAAAGGATTTCAGGAGATTTACCTTGGCACTGTCAGCTGTGAAAATACCACAGACATATCAGGAGGCTATTCAGGACAATCAGTGGCGTCTTGCCATGGAGGAGGAGATGGTCGCGCTACGGTCACGTGGCACCTGGAGCGTTGTTTCAGCTCCAATTGACGCATCCGTTGTTGGGTGTAAGTGGATGTTCACAATGAAGCACCGAGCAGATGGTGGTGTAGATCGCTACACGACAAGACTTATGGCACGTGGGTTTACCCAGACATATGGGGTGGACTATCAGGATACGTTCTCTCCAGTGGCCAGACATTTTACTCTGTGTATCCTTCTATCAGTTGTAGTGATACATGATTGACCCCTCTATCAGCTTGATGTGAAGAATGTTTTGCTATATGGTGACCTACAGGAAGATGTTTACATGCAGCAACCACCTGGGTTCGCTACTGAGGGGAAGTGTCAGAAGGTTTACATGTTTCACAAGGCGATTTATGGCCTTAAGTAGAGTCCAAGAGCATGGTTCCAGAAGCTCTCGGACTTGATAGATCAACAAGAGTTTGTGCGGTCGACTGCCGATCACTCTCTGTTTATTCACATGACTCAGAGAGGTACAATTGTCATTCTTGTCTATGTTGATGATATCATTGTTCCGGGGGATGACGAGCAGTGCATTCAGGTTGCTGAGGATTTCCTAGACCAGCAGTTTGTGACAAAGGATCTTGGTAGTTTATGCTACTTCCTTGGAATGGAGTTTGCCAGGAACCAACGAGGTCTTGTGATGACTCAGAGGAAGTACATTACGGATCTTCTTTTTGAGACAAGTATGACAGATTGCAGACCTACCACTACTCCTATGGATCCGAATGAAGCTCTATGATGACGACACTGAGAAGGTTGACAAGAGGAGGTAGATTGAGCTTGTTGGCAAGCTTCTGTATGTGACCATCATCAGAACAGATTTCCTTTGCCGTGAGCAAAGTGAGTCAGTTTATGGAGCAGCCCAGACATGCACATATGGATGCAGTCCATATGTTTCTGAGTATCTGAAGGCCTCACCTAACACTAGTCTTCTATTTAGCAGAGGTACATTCCTTGCAGTTACAACATCTACAGATGCAGATTATGCTGAGTTTCCCAAGCACATGAAGTCTACTTCTGGCTTCACAATGTTTATAGGAAGTTCCCTGTTGTCATGGAAGAGCAAGCAACAGACTGTGATTGCCATATCTAGTGTTGAATCAGAATACATGGCTATGACACAAGCTAGTACATAGATGATGTGTGTCAGATCTGTTCTTACTGACCTAACTATTGAGGTGCCTCTTCCCATGCATCTCCAATGCAACAACCAGGTTGCTCCAATGCAACAACGAGGTTGCTCTTTTCATTTCAGATTCTGGCGTGACGACTGGACGGGTGAGGGTGCTTTTGGAGATAGGTATCCGAGACTGTTTGCTTTGGCGACTTCTAAGGACCAGTTCTATTGCGCAGGTGACGGAGCCGGGCACGTGGACGCCTACTTTCCTTTCCGCTTTGTCGGATCAACGACTAGAGGAGTTAATCAGATTGCAGGAGGAGTTGCCTTCGCTGGACGACTTGGGACATGGTTTGGACCATTTTATGTTGGTGGGCAAGCGGTTCTCTGTTAAACGTGCATATGAGGAACTGATGACTCAGGGTGATGCCCGGGATGCAGAGATGTGTCAGGATATGGAGATAGTTTGGGCAGCCAAGCTGCCGTGCAGGATCGCCGTCTTCCTGTGGTGCATAAGAAGAGGCCGTCTATGCGATAAAGTGAGGAGGGGGAGGATCTTGGGAATTAATGACACTATTTGCGACAGATGCCATGTGATGGAGGAGGATCTGGATCACCTGTTCTTCAAATGCCCGATGTTGGCTAAGGTTTGGCTGGAGTTGGGGGTCCAGTAGGTGTCGACGGGCGGAATATATGCTTTCTGGAGGTCTATTCGTACGATGGGGGTCGGTTCCTTGGTCGATTTCTCTGAACCTTTTGCTGCCCTCTTGGCGATATGGTTAGGAAGGAATGATGTGGTTTTCCGTTTTCAAGAATCAAAGTTTTTACTCTGAAAATATTGTAGCGCACTGTAAAGCTTTATATAACTCCTGGGTTGCCAGGTAGTGTATCTCAAACTTTTTAATGAAAAATCTTTGAGGTGATTCTCGGCGGGAGGTCACCCTCTTTTCTGTAAAAACAATAACTCTGCCTTCCATGAGAGGACCAAGCACATCTACAAAATGTTCTCATTGCCACTGCTCATGTCAACTTCGGAGACTAGACAACATATGTACTTACCAAGGCCCTAACTAGAGAACCTTATCAGAGATGCAGCTTCAAGCTGAGCCTGATTGATATCTACGCTCCAACTTGAGGGGCAATGTTGAGATATTAATTATCTTTCTTATATTTATGTAATATTTATTTTCTTTGTCTGCTTTATGTAATTTGCCCAACAGATTACTCTCCTATATAAGAAAACCCTAGGGCTTCATCAATAAGTAATTTCATTCTTTACTTCCACAGGAACCATTCTGCCATTATAAGTTATTAGTAATATGAACAACCATCGATTCCCCTACTCGTGGGCTATCTAATCGGTTAAAAGTGGAATGGAAACCGAGTAGATTTGGATGCCCAAAATGTCACACAAAAATGATTCTTCATGCGTTTTGTTGTTAACACTCGTGTCATCTATAAAGATGTCCGGGAGAGACCAAATAAATCAAGGATTTCTTCCAAATATTTCCGTAGATTGCACTATCACCGATGAAGTCCTGTGGCTTTCCAAATTAGATTGTTATGACATGTAGGCGTATGGTGTTTACCTCTTTGGATGAGCAACCTAAAATCCCTTCGAAATTGAGAAATTGAACAATGTCATGTCCTCCTAGACAATGATGAGACATGAGGAGACATGAAATCAGAAGGCAGAGGAGCTACAATGGATGTTCCCGTTAGCACATCACTGCGTGAAGGGGGTGAACATGGTAAGAGACCCATTGATAAAACTTCAATAAACTGATAAAGCGACTTAAACTTGGCATTGAACCGGCAAACCTTGTATCAAACACTGCCTCCCTCATAGCGGAAGAGTCCCATTAGTATTAGCTGCTAGCGAATTGAGGCACTTGATTCCGATGTGGTGAAGACACTAAAGAGCCTCTCTACTAGGGTGAGCATTGGGTTGGGTCCCTTTGTCCATTTATTTGATGGATCATGGGCTAGGTTGTGGTCCGTGAATTATTGTCCCAGTCAGCCAATGGTCCGGTTTAGCCCCAATTAACATGGGTTCGGGTCTGGGTTGGGGCCAACCCTCTTAATATTTTTAAACGTGGGAGAATGGAGAAGGAATAATAGTAATTGCATGTACCTATGCTAGTTATGGAACGATGAAGAGGAATGAACACTACAAGGATTATGGGTATAAGAGGCAACACTTCAAAACTAGCGATCCACAAATAAAAAAGAGTGTATTGTTCGAGAGATCACACACTGGGTAAGGAAATGAGGGATAATAGTCATAAAATGAGAAAGTTGATTTTATGATGAAGATGAAGGGGAGATATTAATATGGATTTGTTGTAAGAAGAGAGAGTGTGAGCATTATGTGTACGTAGGTAGTGGAGATTGGTTGGAATATCTTACTGACACATTATTATCTAAGGTAACGGGTTGTTATACTTGTCATCTTATTGAGCCCTTATTTGGGTTGAGTTAGTGGACTCGTGGTTTGGGGTTGAAGTCAGCTTAAGCCTGCTCCATTTATTTAATGTACCAAAGTTTTGACCCAAGCCCGACTCACTATGGGCCAGTTTGGTTGCCAAGGTACATCGGGGTACCTTGGTATATCCCTAGCTCCAACCCTACATTCCTGGATTGGGATTGCTTGTATTGACCCTATAATTTCTTTGGTATAATATTTTTTTAACCATGTTCAAATAAACTCATTAACATAAAAAATGTATCATAATAATTAAAAAAGTTAATATAACACATAATCAATGTCACATCACATCACAATTGTCATTCCAACCACCCAACTCTCCAAACAGCTATTAAAAAAAACTCTCCAAACAGCTACTATTCACAGGAGGATACCCCAACCCAGACTAATCCAGTAGCCAAACATGGCCTATAAGTTCGGTTCGGGTCGGGCTCATGGAATGGGTCAGGATGGTCCAATGCAACACTCACCCTATTCTCCACATCCACCTCATGCAGTCCCTTTTCAAGACCAACATTCCATTTGCTCGGGCGTCATTCGTGAAGCCTGTCATTGCCACTGCCTCTGTCAAACCTTGAAACATCGACAATCCTTCTTCGACACCTTCTCCCCAACAATCAATCCATCGAAGAGTCACCCCCACCGACCCTCCCCTCTTTTCTTTTTCCAGGTACCCCTTTGAATGCTAGCCTGCCCATGTCCAACCTTGCTGCAGGGAAACAAACAATAAGATTCCTGCATTCATGAGCGGAGTGGTCAAAATCCCCATAGCATAGACATCGCAGAGTAGCCTGTTAATGATATGAACCTGTGAATCTTTGATGCTCCATATAATGGCCCGTGACATCTCCTTGATACCTCCACCTACTCAGCCTCACCTTCAACCTCCCCGAGTGTCTCTCCTCATCCACCTATTTCCCCTTCCCTCATTCTACTTCCCTCTGTTCTCCCATCTATCCCTTTGTCTCATCGCTCCTTCAGGCTCGCTCTCAAAATTATTTACTCCATTTGGATTTTTGCTTACTGTTTAAATGGGTTCTCAACAAGCGTGCATTGTCTTGGTTTTCTATGCTTACATATCCTATTTGTCTGATAAAGTGATTATAAATATCTCGGAGTTCCAAAGTGCATTTTAGTTTCTTTTGAAAGAAGCTGATTTTAGATATTAAGTTGAACACAATCTGTAAATGATTTGAATTTCTTGACCGCAGTTAAGTTCCACATATTCATGATGGTAATGTATTTGCAGGTTATGGGGTACTTTGATACGGATATTGGTGAATACATGTACAGTAAACGGCCTTCCCTTGATTCATTGATCAACTATATATGCTATGACCTTTCAGGAGCTTGCAGTGTAAAGCCTCCTCCTGTGCCGAAGGTATTTTATCTCCTCTTAAGGACACCTATTTTTCTTCTGGGTTATGTTTCTAAATGCATATATACTTTTGCGGTGGGTCCCATGTGGGGACTCCATCCTTCAACTTTTTTTTTAAAAAGTTTCTGAATGCAATGCATTATATATTAGTTATTATGGAACTAATGCTAATCACCTAATGCAGAAAAAATGCTTTATTTTGATTGATGGAACTGTTAGAAAACGTGAATGCGGAAGCGTATCAGAGAAATACAGATCAAACATGAAGAATAATAATGGGATTTTACGTGGAACCCTACTCCCTAAGGAACGAGATGAAACTACGGGAGAAGGCCTTAAAAGGTCATATGCTTCATTGCTTTTTCTCAATCTTGATACAATGGGTGTGGGGGTCTATATATAACCTCCACTGAGTCTTCACATCTCCAAACGGGTAGAGGTGGGACTAAAGACTGGATGGGGTAAATGGATCTTGGAGGTATCCATTTACCCATCTACAGCATAACAGGCGCACAACCAAATATTCCAACACTCCCCCTCAAGCTGGAGCATGCAATGCTTAGCTTGGACAAACAGAAAGAAACTCAACTCACAATAAATGACACTACATACAATATCAACTCAACGTGCACAACTGTCGGCTGTTGTAGAGGACGTTGCTTGTCATGCCGTGCAGGTGAGGATGACGAACGGGGTGGAGTGCGAGTCAACTAAATCTCCTCGTCGGAGAGCATGTGCTACTGCGCCTGTCATAGTCACTGCAACTGGAATTGAGTCTCCACCTGGAGAACTCTGGCCTGCCACAACACGTGGACAACTGCTCCATCTCTGAAAGGATCGAATTAAAAAGAGCCGTGAAGTGCAATCCTCGTCGGAGTCCACGGTCGCTGGAGAATGGAGTCAGAAAAGGTCTCATCGTCCGAGAACTGGGTCTCTCCCATCTGGCATAGAGAATGGTACTATACTCTGGAGTCCTTATGAAACCACATGAAAATCCTATCCAACATGGCATAGGGAATGATACTTTACTCTAGAGTCCTTATGGATCACATGGAAACCGTGGTCGAAACATCAAGAATGATGAGGACCACGACAAATGATGGCTTACATGTGCTCATCAGAAAAGAAGACCGTATACATGTGCGTGTCTGAAACTGAAGACTCGGAAGACATCTGAGCATCGAGTCTAATCATCTGAAAAACTTTAGAGTCCGAAAATTTTGGCTGGCCTCTGACAAATCTAAAATCTGGAGAATTCAGAAAATATGACAAACTGGCCTGTGACTCTACACAATACTCCTCCTTTCTCCCATACTGATCGGAAAATCAACATCGACCAAGTTGGGAGAAGACAAGACAAATGAGGACAAAACATCACTTAGCCGATAATATTTTTTCGTCTTTCTCAATCATTTTGTTAAATCATCATCATTTTTTTGCCGTTTCAATTTTTTCAGCTTTTCATCATTTTTTTGGAAATTTCTGCATACAGCTTTTTATTGTACGCGCCTTTTAAAAAAACATACAATTTTTTAACTCGGCCTACTTGGGCCCAATCTTCTCTCTCCTTTTTTAAAACATTTTTTTAAAATGCCGGATGCAAATTTTTTTCTCTCGGCCCACCTCCCTCTTTTTTTTAGCGCACGTCAGGGCCCCTTTTTTTTAACAGGCCCGTCTATATTTTTTTTGTCAAACACGACTTACATCATCCGTTTATAATTTTTTTAATAGATTCGGCCCCATTAGGGCAAACCCTACTTCGGGTTCCCCGATTGGGAACTTTGCGCCGCTGCAGCCTTGGAAAGGCGATGGAGTTGGCTTCTTCGACACCGTCTGGAGATCTGGTGGAGAAGGAGGCTCCCTCCTGGGTGGAAGTGCGCGAGGGAGGGGTGGAGGCTTGGCTGCGAGCGCCGTGCTGGAGGCGCGCGAGGCTGCTGAGGTCCCGTTGATGGAGCTCGCCCACTGGAGCCCCATCCCCGATTTCAGTTGGGGTGAGGGCTCCGCCTAGAGCCTTCGCTGCTCGTGGATTGGAGCCCGCACGAGAGGAGTGCGATGCTGCCTGGAGCCCGAAGGGACTTCGCCTGAAGAGGACTTCATTGGACTTCGAAGGAAGCTTCGATGCTGCGTGTTATGTGCTGCAGAAGAGGATGCTCCGCCTGAGCATCGGGATGGATTCCGCCTGTAGAGAACACCTGGTACAGGAGAGGGAGACACGCAGAGGAGGTGCTGCCTTGGAGGTTGCGGCTTCGCTAGATGCTTGTAGAGCTAAGCAAGGGTAGGGGCTCACGCGCGATGGCCAGATTCATGTGCTCTAGAAGAGGGAGGAGCCCTGCTTCTGGAGCAAGGTTCTAAATATCGGTTTCGGTCACCATTTCGGTGACCGACCGAAACGGAATTTCGGTCGAATTTCGGTCATTTTTTGTACTAGGGCCCCCATATTTCGGTCATTTCGGCCATTTCGGTCGAATTTTGATTTCGACTGGATATCGATATTCGACAGAAATTTGACTGAATTTCGCTGAAATTTGAGGTCATGTTCTGGAGATCCAGAGAAGGAGGTTGCCTGGAGATGGTCCACTCGCGTGCAGGAAGTGAAGGAACAACACCACGAAGGTGTACGAGAAGACTGGAGCGTCATCTGCCTGGAGAAGATCTTGCGCAAGGTTTTAAAAAGCGTGAGGCGTATCGAGGCATTTTCCTATCATTGCCTCGAGGCGTAAGCCTCGAGGCATAAGCCTCACTCGTGAAAGAAATTTTTTCATAAAATATATTAATTAATCGTAGTTACAATTTTCTAAGTTCTAGAAATTAAATAGTTATGATTAAATGCATAACTCCATGTTATTTCAAGGCTAACATCATGGTATAAACATCCAAGTTGTTATATAACTTTCTCTTTTTAAACTCTAAATCTGTAAGGAGTCAAGTAAATATGGATATGTAAGCATAATAATGGGTAACTCTCCACAAAATTTAAAGTTTTGAATAAAATTTAACTAAAGGGACTAGATATAACATACCATTTTCAAAATTAGGTGAGATATGTGTCATTCAATTGAGAAGGATAAGAGAGTAAGCAGTGAATCTGCGATCACTTTTTACTTTACCATAATGATTGGGGGATAAAATACTTAAATATTGCATGTTATGATCATCTTTGTTCTTGCATGCTTTGATGTGTATTATTTAGTTCCGATTGAATAGAAGAAAAGATGAGACATGTTTACAAAAATATACTTTTCAAAATTAGGTCAAAGTAGGGGACTTGCATTCAAACGTTTTAATAAAGAAAGCATTCATGCTTGATTCATACTAAAGAGTAGAGGCATTAGATTTAAGGACTCAAGACTCAATTTTTTCTACATGTTGATTTATAAAAAAAACATGCATAACAAAGTAAAAATAAGCTTAATATGTTAATAATTAGAAAAATGCATTTCAGTGAATCATGAGCTTAAAGACTTGAAAATACATGTCTAAGAAAGATGAAAAGCTCACAATCAAAAAGAAAAGGAAAAAATATTGCAGAAAAAAAACAAAAAAACAGCCCATTCATGAGGCAGTGCCTCGAGGCGCACGCCTCATTGAGGATGAATGAGGCTATAGCCTCAAGGCGTTTTTCCTTGAAAAACGCCTCGAGGCGTACGCCTCAATGCCTCGAGGCGTGTTTTTAAAAACAATGATCTTGCGTAGTCTTCTGCAGAGTTCGGATGCATGATTAGGGTTTCCAACGAAATCCTAGAAAACAAACTGTAAACATCCTTGATAAATCACAACTCTTGAATACATAATTAATCTTTACAAACAATTTTCAAAATCGAATCTCGAACGAAAATGAGGATATGAAAACCTCGAGAATCGAACCCGCTTTGATACCATGTTAGAAAACGTGAATGCAGAAGCGTATCGAAGAAATAAAGATCAAACATGAAGAACAACAACAAGATTTTACATGGAACCGAGCGAGATGAAACCATGGAGAAGGCCTCAAAGAGCCATATGCTTCATTGCTTTTTCTCAATCTTGGTACGGTGGGTGTGAGGGTCTATATATAGCCCCCCACAAAATCTCCACATCTCCAAACTGGTAGATGTGAGACTAAAGACTGGATGGGGTAAATGGATACTGAAGGTATCCATTTACCCATCTACAACATAAGAGGCGCACAACAAATACTCCAACAGGAATAAATGCTAATGTTTTTTTATCGTGACTATTTTGAAATGGTCTGGTGCTAGTGCAGTGTGCCTACCACCCAAAAGACCAGTTTCAAATCCCTCCTTGTGGGGGTTGCATTAGATAGTCGACAACGGAACATAAAAAATAGTTGAATCTTTCAACATGGATTTGAGCAAGAATCCATATAACTGACCTTATAGGTGGAGAGGGCTTTGCCGTTTTTTTAAATCTTAAAATGAAAATCACAAGTCCATAATATTTGATGTAGTGTAAAATACTACATTTAGCGAAAAAACAAAGTTATTTATGGTTAAATTCAAAGAATAATTTTCTTCTTTTTAGGTTTGTTGTATTTTTTAATAAGTTGTCAAATGAACGAATAATTCCTTTTTAGTCTTTTATACATTATATGCCTTTTTAGAATCTCCGTTGTTTAATGAAAAATGATTTAGATTGGAAATATAATTTTGAATTTTCATATGTCCCTCTAACCGTAAAAAAACTCAGCTATCCCTCCTAGGTTCCTTTCGTCCCTTTCGCATCTTCATGCTTTTCTTGTAAAATTTCTGGTGCTTGATGTGTTCTCCTATCAACTTGCACATCTTCATGGCTTCCCTAAAGTCTCACGCGTTGACCATGTTTCCTTATTCTTTTGCTAACTCTCTTTTTTTCTCTTAAACATGCTCATATGCATGCATTAAGGAGTATCATAATGGGTTGTTTTCATTCAATGATGTACAATAGCCAATTTGATAGTGACCCAAGAAAAGTCAGACGCGCTGCTTCCATACGCGCAATACATATACTCTTGTTAAAAACTTAAAACTCGTCAGTGTCCATCCACAATAATATTTTAGCACCCACATGCATTGCATCCCTCCTTGGGCAACCATTTAGCAGTTGCGATCGATATTGTCGATGGTTTCACTTTGCCATGTCAGTCTCCTAAGCCTCCTCCCATGTGCACTGTTATCGAGGAAGCCAATTCATTAGGAGATTGATTTTTAAAGTGAGGATAACTGATGCAGTCTTTCCGATTTTAGATCGCACTAGTTTTCAACATGAAGACTTGTCTCCTGATGACTAGGGTTACTTGACAACAAGACATGAGGAGAGGGAGCCCGTAAGTGTGTGCATGGGGCAGATACCCAACCCGTTCAACCACGACCTGCCATAACTGGGTCAACGGGTCGTCCCGACCCATTCCAACGGGTACCTGTTCTAATGGGTACCCGGATTATTTGAATGGGTAACAGGTACCCGTGGATCACTACCACAAAAATCTGCACTCATAAAATCAACATCAGATAAAATGCATTATGTACAAGCTGAATATATTCCTGATATTCCGTTAACATGCATCACAACATCACATAAGACGAGATTCCAAGCTATAAATTGCCACTGTCCGTGTATAAAATATGGAAGATCAAGATTTACGTGGAACCCTACTCCCTAAGGAGCGGGATGATACCATGGGAGAAGCTCTCAAAGGGGCATATGCTTCATTGCTTTTTCTCTCATTTGATACAGCCATACAGAAGGTCTGGGGCTCCTTATATAGCCTCCACAGAGCCTCCAAGTCCCACCACTGGTAGATGTGGGACTAAACATATGGATGGGGTAAATGGATCCTGGAGAGATCCATTTACCCTCCTACAACTCATATGGCGCACAACCAAATACTCCAACACACTACAAGAGCGAAAAGCCTGTGATACATATCACAAAAGGTCCCTTCCTCGATCCAGTCATCCAACCAGAAGTAGAAACCACGATCATCCCCCAAAATCGGCCGTAACGAGTCCACCGGTATCGACATTACATAGCACGCACTCCTCCAGAAAGTGGTCGACGATTTCACAACATCATCATGGGTGCTAAGGTTGGGCGACACACCATAGATAGATCTCACCAATATAGACAACATAACTTCCATCACCCCAGATTCTCAGCACCTGCTTTGCAAGCAATGCCTTGTTCATATAACCAATCCGCAGTACTCCAAGTCCTCTCTCCTTGGTTGGAGTTGTCATCGTCCAACCACCAAAGCAGCCCCTTTCCATACTGGGACGATGATCAAAAGAAGTGTCTCATCAATGACTCCAACATCTTCCGAATGTCCACTGGCAAAGTTCTCGTGGAAAGGAAGAAAACATGAATCACGGAAAGAACAACCTTCACTAGAACCAACCTCACACCCCTTGAGAGGTACGACGCCTTCCAACCGACCAACTTCTTTTCCAGCTTCTCAACAACCAGCAACCAATCAATATGCCTGAGTCTCCCACACATCAACAACATGCTCAGATAACTGATAGGCAGACTCCTCTGAGCCGTACCTAGAATCTCTACACAACTTATCTCCTCCTCAACAACAATGTGGAAGGGGATAAGGCAGACTTTGCCCCATTAACCTTCAACCCTAACAACTTGTCAAGAATATGCAGCACCACCTTGACCGCCTTGCACTCAACCACTCCCCTCTCCACAAAGAAAATGGTGTCATCCCTGTCTTGCAACACATGGACTGAAAGATCCTCCCTTGAATAGCCTCGAAAGAAATCATTGTCTTTAGCAAGACTCGTCATCACAACCAATGCATAGCCAGAACGAACAATAAGGGAGCCAAGGGACACCCATGCCTCACCCCCCTCTGTGGCTGAAAGAACCTCCCTCCTTCAACCACAATCAAAAGCGAAAACATAGTGCTGCACCTCTTCATCCAATCAATCAAGATGTTTGGGAATCCCCTCCCGACCTATGAATTCCATATAAACTTCCAGCTCATGCAATCAAACGCCTTCGAAAAATCAACCTTCCAGAGGAAACCAGATATCCCTCTTCTTTTCCAATCTGACACCATCTTTGTCGTGACAGCCACTCCCTCCAACAACTGTAGCCTCGAGATAAAAGCAGTCTGAGTTGGCAAAATGAGAGCGTATAAGACACTCCTTAGCCGGTTGGCCAACACCTTAGCCACAATAAGGTAAACTGCATTAGACAAAGCGATTGGTCTAAACTTGTGAATGCGCTACACCTTCCTTCGGGAGCAAGAAGAGCAGGGATATGATGAGCTTCTCCAAACCCATGTTCGCATCCCTAAACTCTAAATCACCCCATGGCATCCTCCTCAACCACATCCCGGAACTCTATAAAAAAAGACCGATGGGCCATCCAATCTAGGGAAACCATCTGCATTGAGATCGAAGACCGCCCTACGCACCACTTCTTTTGTAAACTCAGAAACAAGCAACTCGTGCTGATTAGGCTGCAAACACATGGCCCCCCTTCCTAGTCATCCGGTCCTTGAGGATGACCCCCCCTCCTGGAATCTCGGAAGTGCCTCACAATTGCCGTACCTATCTCCCCATCTCCTTGAATCCTCTTCCCCTCCATATGCAAGTCATGTAGCAGATTTCTCCTCTTCCCACTAGCCACATCATGGAAGAACTTTGTGTTCGCATCAATCTCCATTATCCATTTCTGTCTAAATCTTTGACGCCACTCCATCTCCTTTCTCTTGTCGTCCTCAACCACGACTCGTTGGTGCTTGCCTCCCGCATACAATTTCTTCCGGTTAAGATCACACTCATCCTCCACTCTATCCAACATAGTAATCTCCTTCACATCACTATCATGCCTCTCATTGTATCTTTGATGCACCTTTTTCATATGTTTCATCAATATCTCACATAAACCTGCAATATTTACAGATTATCCCCCCACATGCATGGATCTCCATGAGTCTGCAACCGTTTCTCTGAACCCCTCATCCAACAACCATGCTCTTTCAAACTTGATCATTGATCTAGGAATCATCTTCTCTCCTGATTCCCAACAAATCAGTATGTGATCCAACCTCGATCTTGGGAGCACCTTCACCGTGGATAAAGGGAAT
This sequence comes from Ottelia alismoides, assembly GCA_037367405.1. Taxonomy (NCBI): domain Eukaryota; kingdom Viridiplantae; phylum Streptophyta; class Magnoliopsida; order Alismatales; family Hydrocharitaceae; genus Ottelia; species Ottelia alismoides. The sequence goes on along the minus strand of JAZKJV010004781.1, from coordinate 129,226 downwards.
ATTTTCAGAAACTCCATAGATGCTAGGAAGCGGTTTAGACGAGACCTCGATGAACTGTTACATCGGTGAACCTTCTATTCATGGCATCATCCAACATCTCCAAGCCATCTCCTGAACAAAATCCATGAAGTCCTCAGAGCTCACATCCCGCCCTCCACAGTCACCCGAGTGATCCGCGGCAAGCAATGTCACATTAGAGTCACCACTAACAAGCCAATGGATGTTCGAGAAATCCCTCCTTGCCGTCTTCAGCTCTTCCCACAGGATAGGGTCATGCATACCCTCTGAGGCACCATACACCGAGCTCAAAGAAAACGACCTCCCCCAGATATGTGCCCCAACAACACAGAAACAGATCTACTACCCAACCTCTCCTCCAAGACTGAATGAACATCTCCATCCCAAGCGAGATCCTCATCACCTGCGATTATTGCTGGAACCACTATAAAATTCGGCAGACGATGACACCCCAACGAGCTCCAGAGAAAGGAATCTCAATTCACAATCTTCAACTCTTGCATAAACACCATATCAACACGCCAAGAACAAATTCGACTTCCAATAGCGCTCCTCTTCTCCCGATCCCCCAACAACCTCACGTTCTGACAATCTCCGTGACCCACACAGAGGGTTAACGATGGGTATCAGAACCCCAAGACACTTTACAACCTACGCGTGAATGTCATCTGCTGCAATCAAGTCGCCATCATTCTGCCCCAAGGACCCCACTGATTCCTCCTACACGATTTGCTCGTCTGGCTTGCCCACATCCCTACCTGGGTACAAAATCCCCACACTCTGATCTTCCAGCTCCCGCTCCTATCATTTTAAGCCTCTGGTTTTCGCTACTTGCGTGAGAACGAGAGGATCAAACATCCTTGAGCTCTCCGACTACCTTCCCACGTTAACATCCTCTCCCTGCGAGCTCTCAACTGCCAAAATACGCTGCTGAAACTTACGATTCCGTGCCAAGGAAGCTACCCCTACTACCTCCAGCTCCAAAAATCCGCCCGCTTCAGTCATCTCCTCCTCACCCTCAATTACCCTCACCCCCATCGATCCCTCCTCAAGATGTAGAGCAGACTCGATGGGAGGGCTCTCAGCCCCAACACCGCCCCCACCGAGATGCCCACAACAACCAGCAACAACCTCTGCCGAAGTAGATCTAGCACCATTGTTTCGCGCATGCTCCGAAATGTCCATAGGTGAAACATGTACAAGTCGTGGGCCCGAACCGAACTGGGCTTGCAGCCTCTCCCTTCCAAAGCCTAGGACCGAAAAGAATGAGTGACCTGGATCCGAAAGGCCACTCACCCCCACAACTTTACCTTGGATCAAGAGACAAGCTGTCCCTTGATCTAGAGATTTCACCTGTAAATCACGTGGAAAAATCGTGCAGTCCTTCCGGGAATCTTGCCCTAATAGATCCAACGAGATCAGAAGGGACACTGGAGGCACCACCGCAGGCTCCATTGACCGATGACACTCTTTTGGCTGACCTTGAACCTCCCTCAGCACCCTGCCATCAATGCCGATCTCTCGAGCAACCTCATTTTCGTCGTCATCCTCTCCATCTCACCCTCAACAACCGAGGTTGAAGTACAAAGGATACCCTTCCAATGCAGAAGAGGGTCTCCACCGGTAAGGCTCTCCTAGGGCCTCACAGTTGCACCACACATCCCATCCCTCTCCTGGACGTAGGCCCGATCGAACCACCTTCTCCATGTCGCAAACCGACCTCATCGCATCCTTGACCGCTTGGAGACCACATCTCACTAGGAGGCCTTTCACTTCCACCTACCACCTCGAGCTCATATCGGTTGCTCCATCTCACCGACATGGTATCCGCCAAACCACTGTCGTGGGAAACAAACTAAGAAGTCAGGTATCTCCTCCGCCTCGACGCCACAAACACACAAGGCGGTCTCCCACAACCACACTGCATCCTCCACACCCCTCCGCTTGTCCTTGCTCTAAAACCATCATCATTGCAGCCATGATGTCTTTGGTACCTTATGCAATCAGAAGATCCTCAATCGGGTCCCTCTGATGCTCTACGCTAGCCACTCCCTTTATTGCAGCAACCTCATCGACAACCATCTTCTTCTGACCCATGGGATAGTCCCTCTGAATGTGGCCCTCCCTACGACACCCGAAGCCGACCGACCCACATGCAAGACCCACCCTCCTAGCTACATCAAAAGCACTTGCGTCGCTTGGGGAAAGAGGTACCACCCCTCTCCGGACTAGTTACACCGCCCCGATGGCGGTCATTGCTACCTCGGTGATCTCCCTCGCTGTGATTGCCCGCACGTCCCACAACCTCACGTCGAGACTCATAGTGGCCCTCCCTCTCACGGTGGCACTCTCCGGTGGTGGCCTTCGTCCTCACCTCTCCCCCAAAAATCCTCCACCTCCTGTCTCGAGAGTCGCTCGCCACTCTCTTGGTATTAAAGAAGATCTTTATTCTTAAGAGTGGCAACGTCTATATGTGGATTTTTCTTTTCCCCATCTTGCTCGTCGCCCTCTAGGGACTCCTCCCGATCTTGGTCGTTGCCCTCCATCAGCCTCTTGCCTCGATCTTGGTCACCTCCTACTAGGGCATCTTTTCCTCGACCCCACATCCCTCGGATTCCCCCTTAAAAAAACAAACCATGATTTATTCAAACTCAAGTCTGGTCAGGAATGGATTTATTACACTTGTACACTTGAGTGGAGTTCCTCTTCTCCACCCCCTATTGTCTGTTCCCTTATCGTTACCCTCAAACTCATCGATGTCATTGAGAAACCTGTACTACTGGATTCTTTGCCCCACATGCAACCCAAGGTGAAGGAGGGCGTGCTTAAGATCCGTGCATCAAAGCACATGTTCTATCAGGAGACATGTGCTTACCACAATGAGCATAGGATGCTGAATTCACATGATAGGGAGGTACATGGATACATGTCTATATACTCTAGGTAGTACACGCATTGAAGCAGATTAGCAGTGTAGAGGCAGAACCTGAGTTGGCGGAGGAGCATGATAATGAAGAGGAAGGTGGTGAGCATGGCCTCAAATTTCAATGAAATTCCACCGAAATTCTCTAAAATTTCCATTTCTTTAGGTCATCAAAATCGAAATGCTCCCTTATTTCTTTTTCCAAGATTTCAATGAAATATCGGTAAAATGTTAACGGAATTTCATTGAAACTACATGTCATTTCGACGAAACAATAGAAATAAGAGAATCTACTTATTTAAAGTTTTAACCGAAGATCTTTATATTTTTTGTTTTTCTTTATTTTGAATATATGTTTTAATTAGTAGTTATCATATATGTCACCTCATTTTTTTTTTCACGCTCACCTCATTCTTATTGAAGAGGTGCTCACATGTCACCATTCTCTTCATATTCAAGAGGAGAAACCAATTGCTTCTAATTACGTTCCAAATCTGATTCTGGTTCTGAGCAACATACTACTTTTCGACTGTTGGGATGATTGAATGGAATTTAATGTAGCATATCCTATTAATATCTCACTATTAACAAAAAATTATCCTTCATCTCGTTTATTGAGTTAAAGAATATTAGAAATCTTTATTTTTAAAAAATGAGTTTTCAAGTAATTCCCCTAATTTCCAACATTTTCATTGAAATTCCACCGAATTTCTCTTTCTAGGCTTACCAAAACGAAACCGAAATCCGACATTTAAGGCATTGGTGGTGAGACTGTGAATGCATATCGGATGAATTCAAGGAATGTTAACTCTAGCGGGAGCCGGGAGGTCGAGTCACTCAAATTTGCTAATGGATATGGATGTGGCGATGAGGCTCGAGAACCAAATAATGGGATTCGAGAATCAACAAATGGCCTTGAAGCTGGAGCTCAAGGAGGTGGTTGTTCGCGATGAGGTTGCTTCTAGTTGCGGATTGGTAAAGTTTCTTGGATAAACTACTTTGAAGGGGATGCTAACCTTTGTGTCTTGGTATGCTTCAATGCCTGTCTTGCTTTAGTGCCAAGCTCTTCTGTGGATAATTTAGGGCGTTCATCAGTTGCGTCATATTTCTTTATTTGGCTTTGTAAATTGCTTACTACTGATCAAATTATGAGTTTTTTGATTGGGCCTTTGGGGTGTAATGTATATGATCTGGATGTTTTAATGATTCTCTTCCTCTTTGAAGTATTGCAAGTCTTGTGAAATATCATGTTCTATGTTTGTCGGGTTGAGGTTGTTTAGGTGGTGAGGATGGGCTGAGGTGCTTTGCAAGAGGATGGGTGGAAGGAGGAAGAAAAATACTTACATCCCTCTCTTTTCCTTCCAATAATGCTTGCACATGTAAGTTAACTTTACTTTGAGAGGGAATGAACGTCAACTAAGCCGAGGTGTATAACTATTGTTTTAAAAAGCGACGCCTCGAGGTGTTGAGGTGTATGCCTCGAGGTGAGGCGAGCCAAAAGCATCCCGAGACACACACATCGAGTCCTATTGCTGGTGCGTACGCCTCGCATCTGCCTGAGGCGCTCGAGGCGCGAGGCGGTTGAGGCGAGGCTGAGGTGCACCACCTCCGCCTACTGCTGCTCGCTGCCACTACCACTATGAAGGGACTCCTCGTCACCACCTCTGCTTACTGCCGATCACTGCCACCACCATTTGCTGCCGTCGAGCACCCATTCGACCATCTCCACCACCGTCTGCCTTCAAATGAGAGGTGTTGCCGCCTCCCACTGTCCCACATACCCAGGTTTTTACTTGTTTTTTAGTTTTTTTGTTTTTTTATCTTAACAGAATAAGCTTTTATCTTATGGGTTTAGGGTTAATTTATCGTGTCCCTCATACCCATCTCCACATAATAAGTTTTTTTATTTATTTTCGGTTTTTTATCAGTTGTGCCCCTCCGAGATATTGCAATATCAGTTATGCCCTTCCTTTTTGGGAATATCAGTTGTGCCCCCCGCCTTCTTGTCGTTCTATCACTTGTGCCCCTCTGTTACTTTAACCGTCAATGAGTTGAACTTAACCATGATTTTGCCAAACCATGGTAAAGTTAAGAGGGGCATAACCGTCCAAAAACTCCTTCTACCCATCCTTCTCTGACTCCTCTGTTTGCATCGAGGGCCGTCTCTTGCTCTCCAGTGGGAAGGGGGCAATGGTAGGAGAGAAATGTTGGTCGATGCCAGCTTCAAAGAGGATGTCGGTGGACTTCGTGATGGGGAGATCTGCGACAATGTTGGCAAAGAGCGGGGCGACACCGTTGGAGAGGGTGAAGCTTCTGTTGGGTAGAGGTGGACTAGGCTAGAAACAAGGGCGAAGGGGGAGGATCTGGGCGGAGGGAGAGGAGCAGAGCAGAGGATCTGGGCGGAGAGGGGAGAGTAGGGCAAAGTGAGAGGAGCTGGGCGGAGGGGGAGGACCGCGCGAAGGGGGAGGAGCGGGGCAGGAGTGGGAGGAGTTGGGCGGAGGGAGAGGAGCCGAGCGGAGGAGCTGTGCGAAGATGGAGGAGCTAGGCGGAGGGGGAGAAGTCGGGTGGGGGGGTGGGGGGGGGGGGGGAGTTGGGCGGAGGGGAGGAACGACGGCGGAGGGGCAGGACCTGGGAATAGGGGGAGGAGCGGGGCCGGAGAGGGAGGAGTCGGGCGGAGGGATAGGGGCTGGACGGAGGAGTTAGGTGAAGGGGAGGAGCAGGGGTGGCCAGGCAAAGGGAGAGGAGTGTGGCGGAGGAGCTGGGCGGATGGGAGGAACGTCGACAGAGGGGGAGGAGCTGGGCGGAGGGGAGGAAGACGATGACTTTTCAGTCCTTTTTTTAATTTAATTTCTGTTGTGTCCCCGAAGTTAACGTCCGTTTGCGTTGGGGATGGATGACAACTAACCCGAGGGGCACAAGTGATAGAACGGCAAGAAGTCGGGGGTGCAACTGATATTCCCAAAAAGGGAAGGGCGTAACTGATATTGCAATATCTTGGAGGGGCACAACTGACAAGAACCCTTTATCTTATGGGTTTATTTATCTTATGAATGATTACCAACCAGGTTAGTTATTAGGGTAAATCATTTACAAATTGTAATCAACAAATTGGAGGATTAAAGTTATTTAATTTTAATCAACAAAGGTTAGCTATGAATGATTACCAACTAAGTATGTTATTTCGAAGCATGCTATTTTTATAGTTTCTTGTCTTTAATTTTTATACAACAGTTAGTTTCTAAACATGTTGTGTTTATTGTGATTTATTCCAATATAATTTGTATCATTTTTAATTTCTCTTTCCAAAAAATTGAGGCTTACACCTCGACCGCCTCGAGGCTTACACCTCGCCTCACATTTTGAGAAAACACCTCGGACCGTCTCGTGCTTTTTTAAACCATGGGTATAACCTTATTGGTTCAAGAATTTAGGGGACAAAATGTAGAGTATAAGTGGAACTGCGAAATATCAAAAGAGCATACATGTAAAAATCCTCATATATTCTATTCAGATATTTGCATTTGTATTTTAGTGATTATCGTATTTGTATCCCTATTTGGAATTTTTTATAATCAACATCCTATTTGGATTTGTAGCTGCTCAATGTTTGATAAAATCCATATTAATTTTTTTTATAAAAAGTCCTCAAAACAATTTTCTAGAAAATGTTGGGGGGAGACAGATTCATTTTTATCCCTACACAGTTATCAAGTACAACTACTGGTATAGAAGTATATCTATTTGTCTTTATTACACGTGGTATAATTGTTCCTCTGTTTTCATAATTACTATACTTTTTTTGAGAGCTTCATAATTACTTGTACTTTTTCTAGTCCAATGTGTCATCAGGTAACTACATATCTAAAAGTAATATTATTTGTTCGCCATCAGAACTACATGCCATCAAGTATAACATTTATAAATGTGTATCTATTTGTCCTTGATTTTAATAGAATTATCAAGTACAATTGTATGCCTAGAAGTAAAAATACGTGTCCCTGATGATAATTACATGTACACGGTTAAAAGTCTAATTATTTTGTTAGTGATGATGTCCATGTTATAAAATATGACTCATTTCCCCCTTTTTCTATCCCATGGTTTTTCCTTCTTTTGTTGTCAACTTTCTTTGTATATCGTCAGGTCTTGTTTCATGGGATTTTTACACCTATAACTCTGTGCACTTCCAACAAATGTGCTAAATCCTACATAATTCCGAATAACACTTAGAACCTTAATGTACAACGGGAAATTCGTACAATGAAAAAATAATTTTGACAGGGAAATATTTGGTAGGAGAATTAGGGGGTAGAAGAAGAGAAGACTCACCAAATGCGAGGGATTTGGGGAAGAAGAACCACATACATTGTGTGGAGGGAGAGGGGAGCAGGGGAGATAATTGGATAAAATCCAAATTTAGTTTTAACTTGGGATTTTTACATCACGGGCCCCAAAAACTTTGTTAATTACCTTCTCGACTTTGTAAACATCGTAATTATCACCTCAACCTCGTAAACTTGGTCCATATAACACCACGAACCCTACCGTTAATTTGACTTTTCTTGGGCCAATTTGCTTGATTTCAACTTGAGTAATCAAATCACTACTTAATCCTATGGTGGATTTCGTTCGCCCCTCTCCTTCCTTATCCTCCCCCTCCTTCCTCTCCCAAACTCAATATTGACACCATCAGTTCCGATCACCAGCCATTGCTCTATGTCTCCTTTCGACCATCCTCTCCATGGTGCTTCTCCGACAATGATCTTGCTCCGTTGCGACCCTCCTGGAAGGGCTCCTGTGTCGTTGGCGGGGACTTCCCCATCGGATCCTGTAACCAGATCAACGACATCGGGGAATCAAGTTCTCCAAGGAACACATAGGGCCACAATATGCACACATCATCCACAACGCCAGAGCTATCATCCACATGTCGGGGTCATTGATTTTGCCATCGACGAGGAGCGAGTATTGTCCATAAGGGTGCAAATCACAAACGCACAAGATCTATTGGGCGAATGGGTGCTTTGATTCTGATATGCTTGCCTCAATAGATGAGGCGATGACAGATATAACTACCATACGTTCAACGTATGTGTATCTAAAGAAATCCCGCATATAGATCTACCTCTTCTTGTTCATTTAATCCATTCCAAAGGTCCTTTTCTCTTCATCCTCATCAGTGCGAATAACTGCTATTGTATTCATGAATCACACGCAAATCCATTCTCGATACGCAAAACCACACCGTATCTTACACACGATACCCACTTTTCCATTGCCTACTTCGCATAGGATCGTACCTACACAACTTAATTAGCATACATCAATACATAACGCAATTTGATCTTGTTGATTTGATAATCCGATTGATGTTTTGAGCTAAGCTACTCAAAATAAAATATGTTGAATTCTAGAATTGTTTCGTTGTTCAAATCAAACTGGAGAAGAATCAAGATGATTTGCTTATGATAGATCTGAGCTTTATTGATTGCTGATGTTTGCTGCTTTAAGAAGCAAGTCCAATAGAATAGTCATTTCTGATGCTCTGTGACCTATGCATGGGAGGGGGGATGTTCGGATTGGGGCAGGAGCAGGGGCCTTAGGGGGGATATTGTTGGGGGACATGTTCTCCGACGTCGCATCGTACAACGTCAGATTCGGCGATGCTGGCTACTATAACGAGTTTAATGATGGAGGGTTCGATGATGGAGGAGGGAAGGAGAGGAGGGGGTAGGAAGAACGCCACAACAACAACAAAGCCTTTTCCCATAATTAAGTAGGGTCGGCTACATGGATTCTTCGCCTCCATTCAGATCTATCTTGGGTCAGTCTCAGACTTATATCCAAAAAACTAAGATCCCTTCGTATAGTCTCTTTCCAACACTTCTTGGGCTGTCCTCGCCCTCTCTTAGCTGACTCAACATCCCAACACTCGCATCTCCTAACCGGTGCATCAGTTGACCTTCTTTGCAAATGACCAAACCATCTTAAGCGGTTTTCTCGCATCTTATCCTCGATCGGAGCTACACCAACTTTCTTTCTGATTGCATCATTCCGAATCTAATCTTTACGTGTATGTCCACACATCCATCTTAGCATTTTCATTTCTGCTACAGCCATTCTCTGCACATGTCTATGGTTCACAGGCCAACATTCAGAACCATAAAGCATAGCAGGTCTCACGGCTGCTTTGTAAAACTTTCCTTTAACTTTTAAAGGAATTTTCTTATCGCAGAGAACAGCGGAGGCTCCTCTCCACTTTAGCCAGCCTACATTTATTCTATTAGTAACATCTCCATCAATTTCCCCATCATGTTGCAAAATAGATCCCAGATATCTAAAAGAATCTCTCTTCTGAATGTTATCGTCACCAATCTTCACTTCGGTTCCTTCACCATTGCTTCCATCAAAGGTGCATTCCATATATTCCGTCTTAGCCCTACTTATATGAAAACCTTTAGTCTCCAATGCATGTCTCCAAACCTCAAGCTTCTCATTTACTCTATCTCTAGTCTCGTCAATCAACACAATATCATCATCAAATAACATACACCAAGGTAACTCATCCTGAATGTGACTTGTCAACTCGTCCATAATCAAAGTAAAAAGAAATGGACTCAAAGCTGAACCTTGATGTAAACCAATGTTGATATCAAAATAGTCAGTCTTCCCCGTCGGGGTCCTTACACAAGATAAAGCCCTATCATACATATCCTTTATGAGATATGTAAATTTAATAAACAATAGGATATTACAAATTTTTTTTGATCGGATTTGGTTTTTAACTTAATGACCAAATGGATGCGAGTTAACCATAGGGTCCGTAGTGTAAGAGTTAATAAGTTTGCGGGGTTGAGGTGATAATTATGATGTTCACATGGTCGAGAAGGTAATTGACAGTTTTTAGGATTTGTGGTGTAATTTTTTTGTCAACTGTTTAAAATAAAAATCCATGTTGAAAAGATCTGATTGTTTTAAGACAAATTCCTAAATAGTTTTCTTAAAAGAACACTATTTAGGAATTTATCTATCTTGCGCTGGTTGTCGATTCCCTAACATGCAACCCTCCTCAATTTACTTGGGTTTGAGACCGACCATTGTTGAGTTAAAAGCAGTGTTCACTAAATCGGCCGCACGGGCCGCACATGCGGCCGCATATGCCTGTGCGGCGTGCAGACCGCACCGATTACTTGAATCAGTGCATTATGCGCCCTCCCCGCATATGCGGCCCGCATATGCCCCGCATCCGCCCCGCATATCCCGCATATGCCCCGCATACTGCTCTAGCAGCTCCAACTTTTCAATCTTCTCATTCAGGTCCTTAATTCTGTAACTCTACCTCTTCATTCAATTGTTAGAATATGGCATGCATTTCTATACAATTGCAATGCATTATACCATTATGTATATGCAATGTTTTATGTTTTTCTCATGTATTATTTTCACGAGTATATGCAATGTATCGTCGAATATTTTTTAGATATACCGATCGAGGTTTTGCTCATGTAGTGCATGTATGTGTATTGAAGTTTTGTTATTACGAACCATATAATGTAAAGTTTTTATGGTAAATGTTTTTTTGTGATTAAATATGAGGCAATTAAAAATATATATGCACACCCATCTAACATGAACCGTTTTTCTTAGATCTTCTTTAACTCCACTTAGATATATAACTTCAGTGGTAATGTTATTCATAGACATTTTTTTATTTTTAAATTAAAAATTAGAAAACCGCTTAGAACTGCATATGCCCCGCATATGCCCCCGCATACCGCTTAATCAGTATTCGGTGACCAGTCCGAACGCATACGCATACCGCTTTCCTGAACCTTGGTTAAAAGATATGTATGATAGGGTTTCATCTTATGTAAGGTTCCAGTATGAGAAGATTGACTATTTTGACATCAACATTGGTCTGTATCAAGGTTTATCTTTGAGTCCATTTCTTTTTACTTTGATTATGGACGAGTTGACAAGTCACATTCATGATGAGATACCTTAATGTATGTTGTTCGCTAATGATATTGTCTTGATTGATGAGGCTAGAGATGGAGTAAATGAGAAGCTTGATGTCTGGAGACATGCATTGGAGACTAAAGGATTTCGTATAAATAGGGATAAGACTGAATATATAAAGTATACTTTTGATGGAACAATGGCGAAGGAATTGAGGTGAAGATTGGTGACGCTAATATTCAGAAGAGATATTCTTTAGATACTTGGGATCTATTTTGCAACATGATGGGGAAATTGATGGGGATGCTATTAATAGAAGAAATGTAGGTTGGCTAAAGTGGATATGTGCCTCTACTGTTTTCTGTGATAAGAAAATTCCTTTGAAAATCAAAGGAAAGGTTTACAAAACAACCGTGAGATCTGCTATGCTCTATGGATCTCAATGCTGGCTTGTGAACCATAGACATGTACAGAGAATGACACTAGTAGAAATGAAAATGCTAAGATGGATATGTGGACACACACACACACACGTAAAGATCGGATTCGGAACGATGCAATCAGAAGGAATTTTTATTATAGCTCCGATCGAGGATAAGATGCGAGAAAACCGCTTAAGGTGCTTTTGCTATTTGCAAAGGAGGTTAGCTGATGCACCGGTGAGGAGATGCGAGTTTTGGGATGCTGAGCCGGCTAAGATAGGCCGAGGAAGGCCCAAAAAGTGTTGGAATGGGACTATAAAAAGGGATCTTAATTTTTTTAGATTAAGCCTGAGAATGACCCAAGATAGATCTGAATGGAGGCAAAGAATCCATGTATCTGACCCTGCTTAATGTGGGAAAAATGCTTTTTTGTTGTGTTTAAAACAAAAGACGACCATCTCCTTTATATAGGAGGGGTTGGTTTATAAAAATAGAAAGAGAACAAAAATCAAATGAAACAAAATCCCAATCAGACTCTAAATATTTCTAACCGACTAACTAATTGATCTAACCGATTAACTAATTGATTGGAGATCGCTGGTGATCTCCTTATTTTAAATAGAACTAAAAATTCAACAAACTCAATTACTCGTAAATAAAATGAACTTGACCTAATTTAATTAGATTCTACCTAAGGGTTGGAAAATTAAAACCCTAATTTAAAAATCCTAATTGGATGTTGTTGACGCATAATATAGATTAACTGTACCTCTTCGTTATTTTATTTTTCTGTTGTCCTCTTTATGTAATTTACCCATAGGCTACTCTCCTATATAAGAGAGCCTAGGGCTTATGGAATAGAACAAGTTATTGGTTTTTCCCAACATGGTATTAGAGCGACGGTCCTAGACCGGAGTTCTCGAAACCCTAACCCTAACCCACCCCACCCGCCGGCCTCTCCTCTCTCTCTACTCGGCGCCGCCCACCCCAACCGATCTGCGGCAGTCTCCTTCTCCGATCTGCGGTGCTCCAGCCCTAGGCATCGCCTAGCGCATCTGTGCGCGTGGGCATCACCTGGCGCATCTGCGCATCGCCTAGGGCTTCCCGCATCTGCGCGCATCGCCTCTGCGCGCCTCGCGCATCGCCTCTGCGCATCGGGGCGCTCCTGTGCGCATCTGATCTGCGCGCACTCCTGCACACTCCTGCGCGCTGACTGTGCACCACCGCGCGTGAACTCTGTGCGCTAGCCCACAGTTTGCGTGCGTCATTGTGATTGATTGCGTGTGTCAAGACCGTAGCGCGAACATATTCATGGGGATAGTTGCTTGACGTCTACACATGCAACTAATCCCGTCTATGTCATTGTAGACAAAGATTATCTTTTGTCAATCGCTCCAGTCTTCCGTCTCCAGTATGTCAGAAAGCAAGGCAGATATCCCGTCTATTGGCGCATTTCGTGGTCCAGCACCCATTGTCAAGATGGATGGTACAAACTATGAACTGTGGGCAATGCAGTTCATGAGTATGATGAAGTCTACAGGAAAGAAGCACATTCTTACCGAACCTGAGCCTGCAGAGAAGACTGGAGTCCATGCCTCATGGGAGGCAGATGATGCATATGCTAAGGTCTGGCTATCTGGCACATTGGCTATTGAAATTGCCAATGACATTCTACATCAACCCACAACCAAAGACATGTGGGATATCATGGCGGCAAACAGAGGCCGCGAATTTCATCAACAGGGACGTGGACGTGGACCTCGTGGAAGGGGTGGCCGCACTAGGCCAACATGCACATATTGCCACCGAGTCGGCCATAATGAAGACAAATGCTATTCGAAGCACGGATTCCCTGCATCTGCACGAGCCGCTGAGCAGATAGAGCCCCCATCTGCTGCTACCTTGGATCAACGATTTGATGATCTAGTTGCCCGCCTCAGGGGCATCATCCCACCATCTGGTCCAGCACCGACTACAGAGAGTCATACTGATGCTGCTGCTTCTGCCTCTGCATCTACTAGTACTTCAGGTAGTACACTTGCACTCCACAGTAGTAGATCTGATACATTGCCATGGATCATGGACTCGGGCGCTACACATCATCTATGTGGCGACCAGAGTCTCCTTACAGGATACACTCAGATCCCTCCAGGACGGACAGTAGTGATTGCTAATGGCACGCATTCCCCTATCACGGGTCAGGGGGAGATTAGATTGACATCTTCTATGCAGCTTAAGAATGTCCTACATGCACCGCATTTTTCTATGAATCTGTTGTCAATTAGTCAGATTACGAAGGATCTCCATTGTCGAGCTATTTTTGATCCATCTTTGATTTTTTAGGACATCCGTACGGGCAACGTGATTGGTCATGGCTATGAGCAAGGAGGCCTTTACCGTCTGAACCAGACCCCATTTGCCGGAACCACATCTTCTCCTGCTGGACAAGTATCTCCTCTCCTGTGGCATCTTCGTTTTGGTCATTTACCTCTTCAGAAGTTGTGTCGAGTTCTACCCTATGGTCTCTCTCACACACCTATCCAGTGTGAGGCATGTCAGTTGGGAAAGCATCACAGGTCGTCCTTTCCCAGTCGTCCAGGTCGGAGTAGTAACTCCAATTTTGAGTTGTTTCATATAGATGTCTGGGGTCCGAGTTGTGTTCCTGATCATCAGGGACACAGGTTTTATATTATATTTGTGGATGATTTCTCGAGAGTGTCGTGGGTGTTTCTTATGAAAAATAAATCTGAAGCAGGAAATATTATTATCCATTTTCTAAATGAAATTCAGAATGTTTTCTCCACATCTGTCAAACTTGTAAGAAGTGATAATGCTTTAGAGTTATGCACCCACACTTTGGCCAATTACTACTCCTCAAAAGGGATTATTCACCAAACCTCTTGCGCGCATACATCTCAACAGAATGGGATTGCTGAAAGAAAACACCGTCACCTTCTTGATGTCACAAGATCCCTTCTTATACAGAGTAATGCTCCCTACTCCTACTGGGGTGATGCAGTTCTAACTGCATGTTACCTAATCAACCGTATGCCCTCATCTGTCTTGAATGAACAGATTCCTTTTTCACTCATTTATCCAGACAAGGATTTGTTCGCTCTTACTCCTCGTGTGTTTGGGTCAGTCGCATTCGTCCATCAGTTGTCGCCTGGTACTGACAAGCTCTCTCCTAGGGCTGTCAAGTGTGTCTTTGTGGGGTACTCCAGAACTCAAAAGGGGTACAAGTGTTTTGATCCTGTGCGTCGACGGTATATGATCAATGCAGATGTTACATTTTTTGAATCTGTTATGTACTTTTCAGCATCTGGAGACATGCAGCTACTACCTATATCTCCTGATGCCGTATTAATGGCACCACCACCACCATTGCCACAAACAACACCACCGCCACCACCACCGCCACCACCACCGCCACCGCCACCACCACCGCCACCGCTAGTATCCCCACTACCATTCCATTACACCCGCAGGCCTCCTCCAGCTCATGGTTCTGACCCGTCAACTAGCTCGCCTATGGTATGTAATGAACATATTAATGTTGATGGATCTGACGACATTTCTCAGCAGGATGTATTGCAGGAACATGATGAGAATACAGATGATTTGGATGTTCCAATTGCTCTACGTAAGCCGAAGAGAAGCTGTGCCAAATATCCATTATCAGCAGCCGTGTCTTTTGAGAGGCTATCTGGAGACTTCAGGACGTTTGCATTGGCACTTTCAGCTACAGACATTCCACGGAATCATCATGATGCTTTGCAGGATGCTAGATGGCGGCTAGCAATGGAAGAAGAAATGGCGGCACTTCAATCCAGAGGAACCTGTAGTTTGGTTCCTATACCTCCAGATGTCAGTCCGGTGAGTTGCAAATGGATGTTTACAGTGAAG
Source organism: Ottelia alismoides (assembly GCA_037367405.1). Classification (NCBI taxonomy): domain Eukaryota; kingdom Viridiplantae; phylum Streptophyta; class Magnoliopsida; order Alismatales; family Hydrocharitaceae; genus Ottelia; species Ottelia alismoides. The sequence goes on along the minus strand of JAZKJV010004781.1, from coordinate 113,998 downwards.
CACAACCTTGACACATTCTCCCCTGTGGCGCGTCATTCCACTCTACGGATCCTGTTATCAGTTGCAGTTGCTAGAGACTGGCCACTTTATCAACTGGACGTGAAGAATGCATTTCTGTATGGCGACTTGCAGGAGGAAGTCTATATGCAACAACCACCTGGTTTTGCTGTTGAGGGGGAGTGTTCCAAGGTATGCAGATTACATAAGGCCATCTATGGCCTTAAGCAGAGCCCCAGAGCATGGTTTCAAAAGCTTTCAGATCTCTTTGACAAACAAGGATATAAACGCTCCAATGCTGATCATTCCTTGTTTGTACAGAAGACGGCTAGAGGTATCATTGTAATCATGGTTTATGTTGATGATATCTTGATTACAGGTGATAATGAGCAGGGCATTAAACAGGCAAAGGAAAGGCTGGGGAGCGAGTTTGTCACCAAGGACTTGGGAGTCCTTAGATATTTTCTGGGGCTGGAGTTTGCTAGAAATCCATATGGATTAGTAATGACACAGAAGAGGTGGACAAGAGAAGGTACAGAGAACTGGTAGGCAAACTACTGTATCTCACGATCACTAGACCTGATATATCATTTGCAGTGAGTCGTGTGAGCCAGTTCATGGAGCAACCACGTCAGGCCCATATGGATGCAATACACATGATTCTGAGATATTTAAAATCATCTCCAGGTGCAGGCTTGCTATTTAAGAAAGGGAAGGAGATCTCTATCACGGCATGTGCTGATGCAGACTATGCAGGATGCCCCAAGGACAGGAAGTCCACATCAGGATTTGCAGTCTATGTTGGGGATGCTCTAGTTTCGTGGAGAAGCAAGAAACAGACAGTGGTAGCTAGATCCAGTGCTGAATCCGAATACAGGGCTATGGCCCAGGCTAGCACAGAAATGATGTGGGTGAAATCTTTACTTGCAGATCTATGTATTGATATACCTCTTCCTATGATGTTGGAGTGTGACAATCAGGCCGCCTTGTTCATTGCAAATAACCCAGCCTTTCATGAGAGGACCAAGCACATTGAGGTTGACTGTCACTACATACGTGACATGGTTCAGAAGGGGTTCATTGCTACATCTCACGTCACATCAGAGAATCAGACTGCTGATATTTTCACCAAGGCATTACTTCGAGGCCCATTCCAGAAGTGTGCGTCCAAGCTGAGCATGATTGATATCTATGCTCCATCTTGAGGGGGAGTGTTGACGCATAATATAGATTTACTGTACCTCTTCGTTATTTTATTTTTCTGTTGTCCTCTTTATGTAATTTACCCATAGGCTACTCTCCTATATAAGAGAGCCTAGGGCTTATGGAATAGAACAAGTTATTGGTTTTTCCCAACAGATGTAATTGACAGACGAAAGATCCTAATTGAGCTGCAATTCTTTGTTCCATGTTGCATCAACTCTGCCGCTTCGAAAAACTCATCTCTTGATGATTTGCGTGATCTTTGGTTGCAGTATCAGAGGATTTCGTCCAAAATTAGTGGGTCAATCTCCTCCAATTTCTTCTTCTCAGTATAACATTTATATTTTTTTCCATGAAGGGCATTGCTACAAATTTCTACCCCTTCAATTAAAATGACCCCTCTTAAGTTCCCATCAAGTTTCACTTTGGAATAAAATTTTTCAGGAGGGTTTCCTTTGAAATTGTTTCCAATCAGCCTCTAATTCCTTTTCTTTAGGAATACAGTTCCTGGTTGAAGGATCTTCTCCTCTCTTGGGAGAGCCCTTGCTAGGGTTTTCTCCTTCCACAATAAACGACGACACTAACTGGATGAGAGGAGGTAGTGGCGACCTTGAGGGAGCCGGTGGTGGTGGCTCTACCATGTGCTGATGCTAATGGTGACGGGAGGGCAGCGTCGGGGCGGTGACGGTGGGGTGGCCGGAGGGGGATGCATAGTTGATGGTGGAGGTAGAGGAGGGAGCGAGTGTGGTGGTGCCATTGGGGATAACGATGGAGGTGGCGAGGTTGGTGGGAACGACAGTAAAGTTGTGGTGGTCGACGAGGGGAGGGTTGGGGTTGGCTAGAGGGCAGAGAGAGGTTGTGCCTCTAACGATCGTGATGTTGGGGGGGGGGGCGTGGAGGAGAGGGTTGCAGGGATGATGGTGGAATCGAGGCCTGTAGCGGGGCTGGAAGCAGTGGGTTCAACGGAGGAGATAGTGTTGGTGGAGAGGGTGTCTGCGGGGGAAATGGGTTGGAGACAGGGGTTGCGGGTTGTGTGGGGGATGGCTCTAGCAATGACGGTGGAGCTGGGGTTGTAGCCAATAAAGGTGGTGGCGATGTGGGATGCAAGGGAGCCGGGACTATCAGCAAGGGGGGGGCATGGCTGACTGTAGTTGCGGAGAAAGATGCGGAGGTTGGGGACACTCCTGGACAACGGCTTCGGGGATGGGAGCTGGAGATCAGATGTCTTACGGGACATTGGCTTCAGGGACGATGAGATCCGGTTGTTGTTTCAGAAATGTGATAACAGTTGGATCTCGCAACGACTGACAGATTTTGTAGATTCAACTTTATCTGGAACATGGACACCACTTTTTCGTCCTCAACCCATGTTGAATGGCTTGTTGAACGTGATGCTTTGACCTTATGCCCGTGAACTCATGGAAGGATCATTAGATAGTGGGGATAATATGTAGGCCATGCTCTGAGAGCAATTAGCGCAGAACGGGAAATTCGTACAATGGAAAAATAATTTTGACAATGGAAATATTTTGGGTTGAGAAATTAGAGGGTGGAATAGAAGACTCACCAGATTTTGACAAGCTCCGGTTGTTGTTTCAGAAACATGATAACAATTGGATCTCGCGGCGACTGACAGATTTTCTAGATTCTACTTTATCTGGAACATGGACACCACTTTTTTGTCCTCAACCCATATTTAATGGCTTGTTGAACGTGATGCGTTGATCTTATGCCCGTGAACACATGGAAGGATCGTCAGATAGTGGGGATGATTTGTAGGCCATGCTCTGAGAGCAATTGATGCAGAACGGGAAATTCCTACAATGGAAAAATAATTTTGACGGTGGAAATATTTGGTGTTGAGAAATTAGAGGGTGGAATAGAAGACTCACCAGATGCGAGGGATTTGGGGAAGAACCCTGGAGATTTCGTGGAGGGAGAGGGGAGAAGGGGGAGATAATTGGATAAAATCCAAATTTAATTTTAACTTCAATTGTTTCAAACAAAAAAACTACCATCCCCTTTATATAAGAGGGGTGACATTACAAAATTAGGAAGAGAATAAATATCAAATCAAATTATAATCTAATTAGACTCTGAATTTCTCTAATCGACTAACTAATTGATCTAATTGATTAATTAGTTGATTTGATATTACATGCGATCTTATTTTAAATAGAAATAAAAATTTCAATGGACTCAGCATAAATAAAATTAACTTGATCGTAATTTAATTTGACTATAGCTAATGGATCAGAATAGTAAAACCTTAATTTAAAAACCTTGATTGGATGTAATCAACGGAAGAAAGATCCTAGTTGAGCCACAATTCTCCGTTCTATGCTGCATCAATCCCTACATTGCTGCTAAACATTACATGGCATAACCTTGTGTTTGCTTTCATCTATTCTGACGTTAACTATGCCTGAAAACATTAAATATCTTACAATTTTTTACCTTTTGAGTTTGCAACATTTACGAATGGATGCCACTCCTCTTACCTCCTCCCCCCTCTTCTGTCTTCCTCAAACCCTTGTCTTCGGGCCTTTGCGTTGCCACTGCCACTACCTTGAACTTCCCTCAGTCCACCGCGTCATCTGAAGCCCTACGACGTGAATCCGCCACCATCTTCACATAGGACAAGTTTATTCACCCCAATTCCTCTCTCATTTGCTCTTCCGTTCCTCACCACATCCTCCTCCCACGACCCCAGCTGCTGACTAAAAAACTGACAAAACAGAACGGACCAACACTCAAAGTTTGGCAAAAAAACATTAGTTACGATTTAATTGAGGGTTGATCTACCATGGGAATGGTGAGGCAGACTCCATTGCATAAGGTCTGAGATTTGCAAAATGTTAGGAGCCACAAGCAATTAACACACCTAGCTCCCATTGCGAGGGAGGATGTGGTTGAGCAGGTGGATGCCGGAATGAGGCAGGATCGTGCAACGGAGCTGGTACCAGCAACCTTCCTCTGGTTCTCTTCGTCGTCATCAGAGGATACAAAACTAGTTCCATCGCCTCCGCCTGGGCTCCACGTCAGTGGCATGGTGGGGCTCCATGCCTCCTCTGCCGCGGCCTTTGTCCGGAAGCCCCCCTTTCCCCCGCCTCTCCAGAAACAACCACTTGTCCATGGTGAGTTGGCGGCTCCATGCGGCATGCTCAAAAGGGCTGATGGGGAAGTAGAGCTGCGACGGGGGGATGGGTTGTCGAGGGCGTTGACCTTCTACTGACGTCGTCGATGACGGTGCAAACCATCGGGAGGAGAGGGGAGGTCGAAGGAGGTGGTGGTGGCCATGGTGGTGGCGGTCTAAAGAGAACGATCACTGGTTTGGGGGAGGAGAAAGGGGTTGAGGGTTGATTATAATAAAAATAACTTAAAAATTGCCAATCATTGGATCGAGTTTAGTTAGATTAACTCAATGTATTGGTTTGGGTCTACGTGTAATTCCGAATTATGTGGGGTTCAATGCGTAATTATGAAAGTACACATGATTATGGATATAAAAATCTCTTGTTTTATTTGATACGTTTGTTTATGAAATTCGTTTTTCTGTTCAAAGGTCATAGGAATTGAACACTGTTGGAATCAACAGTCTGAAGTCGATGCCCAAATTTCAGTGAACTTACTCTCAGCACCGCAACACATGAAAACCATCAAATCTCTTTTTCTCGTAGCTATCCCAACATCTCGCCTGCTGTCTCCATGACATGTTCACCTCAACTAATCAGATCGCCTTAAGATTCTAGCGATCACCTAAACATAAAGATCCAAAATCGGCCAAATGATATAACACCGAATCTCCTGAGTTTTTCTGTTTTCAATAAGCAACTTGCAATAGTAAATCCCTTAAATCATATCCTCCAAATACACAATTGATTTACTTCATCCTCCCCAAGTGCACAAACTAGACACCTGGTATATATGGCGGAGCTTTTCTTTGATGAAGATCAAACATATCCGAGAGGGGAAATAAATGGCATCAAATAGGAGAAGCCGAGAAGCTGACAATGGCTCTGCTGAACGGTAGTGATGGATGTTCAAAAATGAGCATAAAATCATGGTGATCTGAGTCTGATGCGTGCGCCAAATGCTCTCCCTATGGGCCGGCAAACCCCAAATGTCCTTTCATCCACATAGGACATGTTATCCATCCACATAGGATATGTTATCCTACCTGCCAAACAAATGTTAGCTCACATTTTCATTGTTTATCCTGTAAAACAAGGCCGAGTGTTAAGGCATGGAATTAGCTTTATCTTTACTTTTCTATTGACGAGATAATGATAATTATGTGGTTTGAACCTTGATCCTTATGGTGGGTACGCTAATTCAATTTTGAGATTGGAGCTAAAGTAGTTGCCATTTAATTATGAGCTCAAGGACTGCCATTTAATTACGAGTTTTGATAAAAAATACAAGTACCGATTCTTGTTTGACTATTGTTTGCTAATATATTATTATTATTTTTGCCATAAGAGAGAAATGCGGAAATATTGAAATGTTAGCTTTTCAAATCCCTCAGACGTTGCGTAAGGGGATTAAGTACTAAAGTATTACGTACCTAGTTTTATAATTCTACGCATATCCCCATTTTGATTACAGGATAGAATCCCAGGAGAGCAGTTCCTTCCCAAATCAACCAAAGAAGCTGAAATGGAGAAGATATTGAAGTCTATGGAGGTCCATGCCTTTGGCTTAACTAAATGCCAGAAATCTTGAATTTATTGATGTCCTTACTTTGTTGCATTACTTCAGGGCATGCCTGGGGCACCGAGTATGAAAATGTACTCTAGAGATGATTTAATGAACATGAATAGCTTTGGTGGTGATGATGAAGAGGACGAGGATGATGAAGATGACGACGACAAGTTTCCATCTCAGTTGGTAGAATACCTTTTTGACTTTTGTTTTTATAAATTACAGTGGGAACTTTACAACCTACTCTTTCTGGAGCACATCAGCTTAAAAGATATATTTTCTTTTTCTAAAAGGAAAAAATGCTTGATCAAGTGAAGTATTTAATTCAATGCCAGGATTATAATTCAGATGCCAACCTCTTTGGCGTGCCTCGGATGCCATATAAAAATTCCCAGTCTGAGTATAATATATGACACAGGAGTGAATGTCTTACTTACCCATCTGATAGTACCTTTTTCTCTATAATCAATCCATTTACATGTGTCTGATTCCATCGGATTCATGCGGAGGTCTTAGCAGTTTTCAAATATTTCTCCTAATTATGTGCAGGGAAAGGTCTTGAGGGACAAAGAGAGCGCCAAGAAAGATTTGAAGCAAACATTGGTACAGGGTATCAAGGAGACAGGTGATACTGTAAAGCGACACTTTATCAAGGCCTCAAACCTGGTGAAGAAATGGTGGAGGCAAAGGAAAACTGGATCTAAGCAGACAAGAGCAGGCAAAGCCGAGCTTTAGAAGCTTACATAATCTGCATATCATCCCATTTAACATTTTAAGATGCCCCTTTGCGCTGTGGCCACATCAAGCTTTCAAAGGACCTGTAACATTGAGGTTGAGGTAACTGCATGAATTGAATAGTAGCACTGGGCTAAAAGATTTTGTTAACAGAGTAGGAGACAGACATCACGGGCCCTTTTGATGAAACCTCACCACTTTTGCATTTTTATATTTTTTAAATCTATCTAGCCATTTTGATACTTAGTTGCCCCATTTAAGGAATGGGAATGATAAATGAAAGAAATCTTACATGTATGGTATTTGGGTTGTCCTCTTTTATTACTGATTACTGGTTTGTTACTGATAAGAAAAAAAGTACTGTGAGTTGCTATCGGAGAGTATCTATGCAAAACCGCATTTTTTTCATTAAATTATGGGAATGCATGCAAGTTGAAGGGGTTTTTTGGACACACACAACCAAAGGATAACGATACACTTGCAACTACTCTGATCTAAGAGATTATGAGAGCATATCTTGCGAATATGTGAGATAGGTACAGAAGCAGCTAGCCTTGACAATGCCTTCACGAGATGCCTATGGAACCCCACATAAAGTTTCTGCAATTTGCGCGCTCTCTCTAAAAGTCGAGGGTGAGTACCCCGTGAATTGGACTAGATGTACAACATGAATGCGGTTGAGTCAATTCACTTCTCTAATCAGAGAGGTAGATGTAACCTGGAATCTTTGGTCTTCTTGACTGATAGATGCTGATTAGTTGGACCCATCAGTTGATTAGTTCAAGTTACTTTTACTGTCTTTGATTTTGATCAGCGTGGATCGCTTGATAGTATAGATCAAGTAAGCTTGCACGTTTGGACCCGCGTTCGAGCGGAACAAAGCCATTGAGAATAGGCCTTACGAGCTAATCGGGGTACTTAATTTTTTTTTTGAAATTCTTAAATTGAAGTATGAATGGGTTGGGGAGAAGAATGATAGTATCATATTACATGACTCTAATCTTTTGGTAGACTTATGTATGAGTTCCTCCCTAATATCTTGTAGGGAAAGCCGAAGGGGGATGGAGGGACCGCATACACTTGCACTTGTTCGTGCTCGGGAACGGGAGAGTCAATTCAGATTTTGAAAATTTTGCTTATGAGGTTTGGATAAATTAATCCATATGATTAGTTTTACAATCCAATGTTTTGAATCTTGATGTACTGTTACATATTCCAATCGTTTTGAGTTGATCACGAGTCTCTAAATTACAACAATTATGAATTTGAGGGGGGTACACTCCCCATTCCTTACCACTATCAAGATTATTGAACACAAGTGTTCTTTATTTTTGTTCTCTCCCATTAAACACCATTAATTCTCTTGGCTGTGAGTTCTCTGTGGTGCTTTCAAGGAGGATCAACATTGAAATATGTTGTATTCTGGGAGTTGCGTTGCTAGACCCAGCTCACCGATAAAGTGTGGGTGACATACTTTCTAAGGAAGTCCATATGGGCATTTTCACTGTTGTAAAAGTCGGCCGACTAGACCGATTAGTCGGCCTGACTAGTCGAGTCGGTGGGGTAGCCGACTCGACTAGGCCTAGTCGGCCATTAGTCGGTAAACCCGACTAATCGGGCCGACTAGTCGGTCTAGTCGGCCGACCACAAGGCCGACTTTTACATAGAGATTTTTAAATTTTTTTAGTTTTTCATTTTTTAAAAGCAAACTTATTCTAATATGCTTAATGGTATATTTAAGACAATTACTTCTTTTATTTCATTATGATAGTATAGAAAATATACAAATCAATGTAAATATATAAGAATATGTGAATAAAAATTGATTTATATATTTAAAATAATTAAAAAAAATCAAAACCGACTTATGACCGACTAAATCCGATTAGTCGTCTGACTACCGATTAATCCTTAGTCAGTGACCCCACCGACCGAGTACCGACTACCGCTTTCTGCAACCTTGGGCATTTCAATGATATCTAATCCTAATTTTTTTTGGTTTGTTGGTTGTTAGTGCTGTTGGTTTATATCTATACAATTTTTCTGAATCTTGCATGTTTTCCTATCGTCTATTTAAATCATAGTTCTCGTAGTATTCAATAGTTACAAATAATTGGATGTGGGTTTCTGCACGGTTGATTTGTCTGTAATTATCTTATTTCTGTTAAATTGAATCATGTTAATAATAAAAATTATTTGTTAGTTAAATTTGATTAATCTGGCAAAAACAACAATCCTAGAGAAGATTTCTAGAACCATATTTTTGATTACGTTGGATGCAATGTTTGACTCGATCGAGGATGGATATGGTGCGAGTGCTTGGAGAATCCAGTGATAATAATTTCGAGCATTACCAACCAATACATGAAAATCTAGTTGACCGCCACTAAATTGATTTTAGTGCTTGAAAAAGAAAATTTCACTCATGACAATCTAAATGATCAAAGGAATCGAGCTTATATGCACTGGTTGAATTTTTTGGTATTATCCAATACTTTATTTGGTGCATGTTACTCTTCCAATGCAAGGATTGTGGTTGCCAAATTTTATGCCGGGTTTTGAATAATCAACACTATTGCCAAGCTGCTGAAACATTATTCTGATAATATCACATCGATCTTCTTCTCAAAGAATGATAAACACTCTTAGGGTGCAAAGCACAAGGGAGTTAAAATATTTATCAATGAAGGATGAAGTTTAGATTCAAATAATTTCAATAAAGCACGATACTTCTAATATCATAATAATACTAATTTGATTGTAACAGCTTTTTTATGCTCAGGAATCATTTTCTTGTTATAAATCACATGCCTTTGCAAATGGATACCAATGAGATTAAATTAAGAGATATTGATAAATTAACGATGATTGGAATTGATTGATATTTGAACCTCGGAAGAAATCATGTCAAGATATAAGATGATGTGTGGTCATTGTCATCATATTATTTTTATTCAATTAAAACATGTGATTCATTGCAATTATTGTAAAGCCATGTAAATGCATGCTTCGAGTTATTATCTGGTCATTAAGCTTATATGAATCACGTGAGAGAATGCTGGAAGATATTATAGTAACTTCATGTAAAAGCACATTTAATGTAATTATCTGATCATTTAAGCTTATATGAATCAAGTGGAAGAATGCTAGAATATATCCCGAATGTGCTTCTTATGTTACATGAGCTAAATAATAAATGTGAGTTTACCAAGTCAATGGAACAACTTGAGCGAACTAAACTGACTTATGTTGATGATTAGTGAGTCATTTTAAGTCAACAATACTAGGCTTATTTATTTTGTTAGACTTTACAACCATACCCCATAAAATAGATACAGTGGCCATTGTGATATCTACCTAATTGAGAAAGATGAGAGACACACTCCAAACTCTTCACCATCAAGGAGGTGGAGTAAAGGGAAGGAGAAAATCAAAAGCGAAGGCTGCCGCTCCCATCGTTCTTTACACCAAATACCATATGTCATTCAAGTGCTATGGAGGGAGGTAAACTCATGAACAATTTCTTGTTTAATAGTGTATTTTTATAATTTTGATAGATACATGAAATTCTAGTAGTTGCCTTTAAGTTCAAGGATATGATGTTCTTTGCTTTTAATTAATGTTATGTCGTGCTTAATTTTTCCTATAGAATAATGATTAAGGTTAGGGATAGACAAATTAGGCGCAAAGGCACAGAAATAGTGAATAACTAGGTGCACGACACACAGTTTGTTGCATTATGGAAAAAAATAATATTGAATTAGAATGGTATTGAAGTTGTATCGAGTGTGCTCATTACAACTTTAAAGGACACATGACCCATTGGATTTTATATATATATATATATATATATATATATATATATATATATATTCATTTTTTACTATTATTTTTTATCATTTTTAATTCAATGTTCATTGGTTTACAACTGTTATATCACACTATTATTATTAGTAACTATTTTCACGTAAAGGAATCCTTAAATTCATACGAAATGGTCATTAGTAAGAATAGAAAGAGATCACCAATACAAATAAAGATACAATCATTTCGTATGAATTTAAGAGTTTTTTTTGTGAAAATGGTTACTAGTAATAAGAACATGATATAACATTTGTAAATTACTAACTATTATGCACAAAATGATAAAAAGTATTAGTAAAAAATGATTGTGCTAATTATAACTTTAATGAGCTCATATCCCATTGGATAAGTTCCATATATATAGAGGACTTATCCGATGGGCCCTGTGCCTATTAGAGTCGTAGTGATCACCAATTCTAGGGCATACACATGTGTTTGCAATAACTATATTTCTAATTATATGAAATATACATGTTTATATAACAATAACTATATTTTCAATTATATCATGTCCTTCAAAAAAGAGAAGGCAATTTTGGAAATAAAAAATTTAAATCAATGATTTCGTTCAAAAGATTGAGATCTAAACACTTGGATCAATAATATGTATATATCGGTCAAGTAAATGGTTGTTGAGAGACCAATAATAAGACATTTTATTTATTTTTCTCGTCAACAAAGCATTCCATTTATTCTATTAATTCATTTTCCTTATCTACATGTGCTTAATAACTTCATTTAAAGTATTATTTCCATATTAATCGTAAATAAGAAGAATATTTACTGATTTTATGTTAATCTATTACTTGAGTAACGTCGCTGACTTACTAACCATTTATTTGTTATTACTGATCCCAGAATAATTATTTACTTTAGAATTGTGTGTGTTTGTGTATTACTGAACCCGTGACATAAGACCTAAATATATACATGACCGATCTCACAACAATAATTTACTTAAGAACTATATATACATTACTTGAGTTGTCCCTAAATTATTAATTACTGATGGAAGTTACTGACCATTTGTTATGGTATTGTACGATATTACTGATTTCATAACAAGCACTTACTTGACCAGTGTATATATATTACTGAATTCTGTACAATATAATATTATGGATGTAAATTACTGATCATTATTTTGGATATTACTCATGGTTTAAAAAACCAGACCGGTTAGGACCAGCCCCGACCTGGTCGGTTCACAGTTCCATGTAATTAATTTTAAAAAAAGAAAAAAAATTAAAAAACATGTTCCAACCAGTGGTTGGACCGGTGGACCCAAATTGACCCAATTTTGATGGTTTGGTTATCAAAAATAAAGGTTTACATAATTAAATAATATGATTTCTATCACTTGTGTTCTTCTTAACTTCTGCAGTATCAATTACCCTCCTCTCTTTTTTGAATAGTAGTGGTGCCCCTACCATCTTAGAGTAATTTTCTAGAAGCAACTATATATAAATGATTACAATATTGTATACATATATGATGCTAGAAAATGTGTCTAACTTTTGTAGAGTTTTACTTGAAATAGACAATCATGTTATTTTATTGAAAATTGGACATTTTAAATGATTATTTTATTGATACATACATACCCGATTTTATTGATTCAAAAAACTGGTTCGATCGGTTGGATCGACAAATTAAGCTAGATCCAATTTTTTCGACTCGATAGGAGTGATGACATCATGCTGACATCATCGCTGATCCGATCGATTTGGACCGACAATCCGACTGGGTTGGAGCTGATCTAACATCCGGTGCGACTTTTAAATCTTGGCATTACTGATATCGCAACACCATTTACTTGACTATTATATATATACATATTATTGATATGAGTATTTAGATCTCAATCTTCTGCATGAAATTATTGATTTAAATATTTTCTTTAAAAATCTATCTCCCCGTTTTAGGGATATGATATAATTGTAACAATACTTATCGTTAAATCGTCAAGCATATTAATATCCTTCTAAATATAATATTTTTCGAAATAGGTAACACTCAATTGGTAATACACGTGTATGACCTATATTAATGCTCACCAAGATTCTAATGGGCACAATGCCCAATGAATCCTCTCTCTGTTTGTACAAACATATATTCTGTTTAGTTAACATTGATATATTATGTCTCTTTTGTTAGATATGCCTTTTTTTGACACATGTGTTCGAAACTTGCTTATGTACCCGAGTCCTTGATAGTTGGTGGATTTTTTTAGTATGCTATTCTTTTAAAACTTTGTTTGTAGTAAGGTGAAAAATTACATGTAATATTTTATTTTTTTTTATTTTTTAAATTTTAGTAGGGTGAGAAAGCATAGATTTAATTTTTGTTTCATTTGAGTAAAATAACCACGTATACCAATAAGCAGTTTACAAGACTTTTTTAAGAGGATGTCCTAATTAAATAAATATTTGGATTACTACATAAATTGTTATATAAAATTTAAGTATATAATACGGTATACATATCTTAATTGGAAAAAGAAAATGAGTTCTAAATATAAATTTACTTTCATCTTCGATTTGATATAAATGAACAAAATTCTAAATTAATAAATGAATTTCTTCGCATAGTATTAATAATGCATAAATATACTTCTCCCCAACATAATTGCACACATACTCTCTATGTATTACCTTTTCCATTCTACATGCTTCCTTTTTTTAAAAACACATCCGTTAGCTTTTTATGTTAAGCATATAACATAGAGTCATATACTATATGTATAAAATATCATAAAGTTTTATATATAGCTATGTCAACTTTATAAATAAGCTAATAAATATTTTTCATGACCTTATTTTGAACATAGGTTTTCATGTGCGTTTGACATAATTTTTAAATATGATTTCTTATTTTTAAACAAGCCTTTGTCGATATTCATAATTTTAAATATGTCTCACAAAAATTCAAAATCACAAGTGATGTATTTATTACCATGACAACTTTATTATTTTCCATATTATATATTTCTATCTCATTGATACAATCCGTGCGACGCATAGAGTATAGATTATTTCACAATTAAATGAATGCAATTTAATAAAAAGTCCATTGCATAAGCTTAATTTGAACTTTGTAATTTATAACCAAACCTATAAGCATAACAACAAAAGAGAAGGGATTTTTGACATCAATGAATGATTGAGGTATCCCACTAGGTCCTACTTGAGAGAGAACATTAGAGAGATGACAGATTAGGGGTTGGGATGGAAAGGGCTCTCAGATTGCAAGATGGTGATTAGATTGAGCGATCCATTCCCCTCCAAGAGAAGGTATTTATAGGGTGTATGCTCTCGCTTCGTTTGCCACATTCCCACTCCTGTCAGTTAGTGTCTTTGAGAGACCCAGTCCTCGTGCAACCGTTGGCTCGTGCAACAACCAACACCGTTTTTTTACAATTTGGTCATTCTAATAGGGCCATTCAAACATTGATAATAGTAGACAGAATGCATAAGATAATAATTTGCAACAATTCAAATATACTCCCACATTCGGTGCGTGCTCACAAGGTATGGGGAGTGCGTTATAAGAGAGGAGGATTACTTCTTCATAACTTGAGTTTACGCATTTTAGATGATTGTTAACATATCAACTTGGGCATGAGCCAAACAAGTTATCATGTCCATTCTCTCCCGATAACGGCTTAGATCTAGGCCTGGGGTGTTAGAAATTGTATGAGAGTAGATTCGCTCTAATATTAGAATGGGATACCCAAGAGATGGAGCCAATCATGTCAAGAAAGGTGAAGCCACCACATTAAGAATAAGTGATGCACCACGTCGCAAGAAGGACGTTGTGAATATAAGAGGAGAGGAAGGAGAGGAGGGAATTGTAAGATTCCAAACATAGTCAATGAGAGTGGATTATAAGAGATAAGGATTACTGCTTCATAACTTGAGTTTAACATTTTTGGTGGTTGTCAACGGGTTTAATTGGGTCCAACTCCAACAAGCTATATATCATGACAATCTTCTCCGATAAAGGATCAAGCTTTCTGGATGTAGGATCTTTATCTATTAAAAAGGAACTCTGTTTCATATATGTATTATAAATGTTATGTTGTGGTGTGTCAGTGGGTATCCATGAAAGTTTACGCACTCCTTGCTTACCTTACACTAGTGCTTAGTGGAATCATTTTTAGACGATTGGTCATAACGTCACCTTATGTAAACCAACATGTGTACCTGAGTAGCTGCAATAGTAACAGTCACGTTGTTCCTTGTACTAGACATGGTGCGTTGGTTTTCCTACCTAGTTTACCACAATCACCTTTGCAAAGACATGCTATAGGGGAGAATATGGTGAGAGAACTTACGTTGGTCGCTGCCATCATTCGAGGTAACTTCTGCTGCAAGTAAGGGTGCTTTGTAGCACGGGTTTTTTCCATGCAACTACCTGATGCACTTCCTTGGTAAGGAAGGAAAAATCATGCCATCAGAAGGACGAGGAGGGCATGCCCTTACCGTTGGAGTAAAGATATGCTCTAGGTTTAAGATATGGGAGTCATAAAATAACGCAAACCCGGGGCTGCGGCTGAGGAGGTTGAGGGTGGAGGTTCTCAGTGTGGAGAGGGTTCTCCGAGTTTGTGGAATCTTTGGTCAATCTTCTGGTTGTTGACGAAGGTAGATGGCATGATCATCCTCCTCCTCTATCTTTGGCTTCTCGTTGAGATCGAAGTCGTGCACTTTCCTCGCGTTTTTCTTACGAGGTCATTTGTATTGAAAATATATGTAATGCGTAATTTATCTATATAGAATTGTTATCACTAATGGGTTCTTGCACTTATGGTCATAAAGTAATCCACTCAAATAATTAAGAGAGAGCCCACTTGAAAGAATATTCTAGGAAAAAAGAGAGGTAGAGAAAATATCAAGATATTTCTCTATCTCACATCAAATATCTAGATATTTTCACTTAAAGGATAATCATGGAAGGCGATTCTAGATTCCTCATCTAAAATATCTCCACCCTCTTAGAGGGCCTACAAATACCACCCAAGAGGTCCTCATTTCACATAACATAATAACACAAGAGAAGAACAACACATCCTCTACAACTATAATAATCCTCCTTCCAATTCTTGTAAGTCATTCTTCCTTGTTGTAAACATTGTAAGTTCTCTTCTTATAAAAGTTCAAGTCTTGTATGCAAGTTCAAGTTTTAATGAAAAAAGTTTTTAAATTCACGTCTACCTTGTCTATTGATACATATTCCATCCCTCTAATTTGCTTCTTATCCACCACCAATCTCTCGTTGCTCCAACAGTTTGGAGTGTTTGGTCACGTGGCCTCCGAGTTGATGCCCCATCGGGAACACCTTTGTGCAGATGTGGCACCGGTGCTCTCTTTGGCCACCTGTGACGACATGATCGCTAACACTCGAACTCGAACCTTCTTCCTTGGAAATAGGGCTTCCAAGCTCCGCTTGATTTGGGGTTACCAATAGCCTTGGTCAAAGTACATCAAAAAGGTAGCTGCATCTATCAGATCCCTCTGGTGTTCGTTGAAAGGTGGCGGTGTAGCTGTCTTCACTGCAGCCACCGGTACTGCTCTCTTCTTGATGCTGGTACCCTTCCCATGCATCCTTATGTGATCGTAACAACTATGTTTTGAGTCGAACACCCTCAAGCAAAGCGGGCACTGTCGTTCCACTTCCTCCATGCTCACCAATCGCGTCTTCTTTTCAGGTGGGTATTGCGCTTCCTCGGCTTCTTCTCGCTCTTCGGGTGCTGGAGGATCCTTCTTCGGAGGTATCATCCTCTTCTCAAGATGATGAAATGCTACTATGGGGAGGACAATGGTGGTGGAACTCTGCTGGGCGAGTAATAGTGCGGTATATATGATGAGAATGGTGTTAATTGGAACGTAATGTCTATTTAGGATTTAAATTTAAATCATGAGATGCGAAGAAATCACAAATTCCTCTTATGATTATGATTGGACAATCTGTTTCTTTGCTTTGCAAGTTCTATTTCTCGCACATGTACTAATCAAATCCAAAGAATATCCATCTTATTTTTCCTCTTTGTTTGTAATTACCCTCCACTATTTCCTTTCTAATGAGGTCACAAATCCAAATCTATTTATCCTGATCCCTTTGTTTTCATTTTATTAAATAAATATGACTTGCTTTAGATTTTACCATAAATGAATAGTTTACTTCATTTACGTCATATATATGTATATTTATATTTTCAGGCTACTCAATATAAATAACCCACTAAATATTAGGGCTACCAGACACGTATTTCTTAAGCAGATGTCGAATCCAAGTCCAGAAATAGATTTTCCTACTAAATGGTTCAGTTGTTTTTTTTTAAAATCAAACTTACATAGTGGTTGTCCCATTATTTACATATCGGATTAGCAAACTGGAATAAATTGATGTTTAATCCACATGCATGAGCATAGAGACATTCCGTGCCTGACTGACTTGAAATTAATATTTTTACATACTCGAATTGAATCTTGGTATGTTTCATAATCGAATTGAATCTTGATCATGAACAACAAATTTTGCACACAATGAAACCTTTTCTTCGGTAGAGGTACTAGCACTACAACAAAATAGATTTATAATGACACATTTTTTAAAATCAACAATATATCATCCACCGTTAAATAAATAGTGACGATTCTATTCAACTGAAACAACTTTTTTACACTTGAGATGAGAGGAATGCCATATCAATTATTATATCATTAGCGACCTTGCATATAACAAGCTTATCTATTGTAATGTTTCAAAATTTCAATTAATCATCTCTAATTTTTTATTTCAAAATTTGGCGACTATTAATTAAAATTTTTGAAAAATCTCGATTGATAAGCGTTGCTATATAGATTGTCACTAATGGTATATAAAGGGGGATGTCATTCATCACTGATTTCGAGTGTATATAAAAAATAAGTTCGTAACGAATAATATCATAGCTATATATTAAAATTGGATAATAAGTGTCAGTTTTTAAAACCGAGTCCCCGTGCCTTCGAGTGTTTGCCTTCGCACGTTCGGCGGTCGGCACGCGGACGTCCCGGTGGTTGCGTTTTGCCGCCGGAGCTGCAAGCATGACAAATAAATAAAAAGGCGCAGTAGGAAATCGGTACTGCATCAAATGCAATAAAAAAAGGTAACGAGAAAGAGTCTTAGAGTTTGGAACTGATTTTTGAATAGAATTTATATAACATGATATGCTCCATGAAGATGCTCGGAAAAGAAAACAACCTCTTGAGTGACTTTAATAGTCGAACAAGAGGTACCCTCGAAGGTTCTCATGCATGGCTCCGGAAAGATCGACCACCAAGCTGATGCCATTTTGTGTGTCATCTGCCAATAGGAGATCGATTTCAACATGCCATTTGAGATAAGAATCGCTCATATGTTATCAGAACTTTGACATCGATGTTACTCTCCTATTCTTTTTCTTCGGGGATACGTTGGTCCAGGTCTCGACCTATCCAAAAGATGCTAGAGTTACTCATAGCTGAAGTTTGAGTCTTTTGTTTGATTAAGTGGGTGGTAAGAGAAATCAAATCCTGCATCTTCGATTTCTATTCCTGCGAATGTCTTTGTAATTCAGTTTATCTCCCTTTAACACCAAGGGTAGATAGGAATCGAAGAATCACCCTTTGATTGTATGCTAGCTACGAGATCAGGTCCCACATCTCCTCTTTCAATGAGGTCCTTTACCTGGGGATTGATTGACGGTACAGGATTAAGATCCTACTTCTTTCACCGGAAGAGGGGTTGATTAGGCGGATTGATGGGATAGTATGTTTGGGGAGCGGGAAGTGAGAAAAAAGCCAGGATTTAAGATCAAGGGGTCCTCCGAGACAGGGCAGAGGCATGGCCCCATCACTTTTCATCATCCGACTCTCTCCGATCGTCTAAGATTCAACGAGATTTTGTTTGGCTAGACCATTTACCTTCCCATTTCCACATCGGCTACAATATTTGCCTTCCGGAAAAGTCATAGTACTTCAGGAATTTCAACCAAACTCTAAACTAGGAGCCTCATATTCATCTCCCACTAGATAAGCTTCTCTCTGCTCTTGGTGAGAAGATGTGCGCACCGAAGACATCGACTATGGAAAAGAACTATGGTTATGGAGGATAGCTTGAATCGATAAAGTTTTAGTGTGCTTACTTCTTGTTCCTAATGTACATAATCCCTGGTAAACTTCAAAAAAAGACAGACTTCTCTATAATCCTTAGCACCAATGAGAAGGTGGTTGATCTGGCACCAGAATCGAACTCTTTTAGGTCGAAGTTATGGAAAAACAAAGGTTAGTATTGATATCTCCAAACTACCAAACTAATACAGTATGTTATCATGAGATGAGAGGGTAGCAAAAACATGAAGCTTCCTCTTAAGTATTAAGGCCTTCTGCACATCTGCTCTTTCTTCTAGGTCACCAATATAATTGGTGTCATGAGGTGGTCAAGCTAGAAAGACCACAACTTTGAAATAAAAGCAAAGAAGCTCAGCAACTAATTGAAGAAATTCCCACTTTGAGATTTTACTGATGATATTAAAGATTCTTCTTTTATTTGGAGGCACAAATATCCAGTGAGAAATAAATAACCAAAACCAAATATTTCAAAAAAAAAAGATTTTGTTCCTCCATCCACCAATATTGGTATGTGCAAAACTAACCACTTATTTAACTGCTCATGATTCCTCAACATCGGAACTTCTTTCCTACTTTTTCTATTACGACACGATCTAGGATGACTAGTAATGCTAACGGATTTTTTTTAAATCGACGATAGCACATGACATGAGAACAACTCCCAACCGTTTCATCATGATCATATGAGTATAAAGTTTACCTCTTGAAGCATGACCCGATCTGATGAACCACCCGACAATGAGCATAAAATCATTTAACCAAGCATGAAGAAGAAGAGTTGAAGTGATTCGGAAATCAAGCGATTCGTCAAACAAAGATTTTTACGTTTATACTCCTAAAAATGACGTAAAGTGGCGAGTGTAGGAGTGTCGAACTCAGGGAGGAAGTTAAGTGGTTGAGATGCTAGGGGTTATCGTGCAAAATGGTGGTGAATGGGGGTGAGTGTATTTTTGTTCTTTTTTATCTTTTTATATTGTTATGCATTTTGTGAGTTTGTGTATCTTTAATACCTTTTGTTTTTAGTATTTTTATAGTTTTTTAATTTAATTTTATAAATGAAAATGATAGCATGTAGAGTATACGAAGTGTATATATATATATATATATATATATATATATATATGTATATATAAATGTGAAACTCAATACAGTAATCCAATGATGTGTGAATGAATTAAAACAAGTAAGTCTGTAACAGATAAAAGTGAATCGATGTGATCAAAGTGAATAAATAAGATCAACCAAAAGTATACAATCTTCACAAAACAAGATCAACTTTAGAAATTTATATAGAATCCAAATCAGATTCGAATGTAATGAAATCAGTCCCAAAAGTTCAAGATTCAAATTAATAAGCTAGCCTCGAAAAATCTTCCAATAAAGAAATCAGAAAGACCCTCCAAACCTGACACGTAACTAGGGGTACAATTGAAATAAAACTTCAGACTTTGTAGCAATTCGGCCCCTAAAGAGGGACTAAAGTATAATAGAAAAAATCGTCATAGCGATCAAGAAAATCAGAATCAAGGAGGAGCAAATACGCATAATTTCCAAGAGATCATGTGACCGATTCACGTGCCAGACGCACGTGCTCTCAGATGGGGATGGTCGTAACTGTGATATTAGATTTCCCGGAGGATTCCAATTATTCCATTGTTTCAGCTGGCGACTCAGACCAGATATGCTTCTCGCTTCAGCGCCGTTGGATTCCGGCTGTGTGTGAAGATCTGGGCGAACTGGAGCAAGGGATCGGCGACGTTCTTCACCTCTTCCAGATGGTTCTTTGATGGCGGCGTGCTCCAGGCGAAGAGCGTGTAGATCTTCGAGAGGTGGTTCCAGTGCTCAGAAAGGACGGCACAGAGGGGCTCCTCCCCTCTAAGATGGATCTCCGATCGCGACATCAAGGTTTGGGCCGGAGAAAAATCCGACTAGATCACTGTGAGCTCCAGCTCGGAAGATACCTGCAAATTTCAGTTCTCCCTCTCGATTCGAGATGAATCGGAGATATGCCATGGGAAAAAGTCCTGATCCCAATCAAAGTTATGAATACCATCCATAATTAAATCCACTCCCACATCAGAACAGGAGTAACGTTCTCAGCATTCACAGTAAATGTTGGATTCCAAGTTCAATTCACGGATCTATGCACAGAACTTCCTTGTAAATCTCAAACAACAAATCCTGAAGCAATTTCAATCGGATCTTTCCTTCCATTCCAGATGCTATAAGTCCACTTCAAATTACAAATCCAAAGTTTGCAACAAACAAACAGGAGAGTGAATGGGGATCCCGGTAGAAGGCGTTGGAATTGGGATCTAACTCAGATCCGTGTCGGATATGAGGCGTCCAGATGGTGACGGGAAAATATAGAAGTGACGCGTGGGTTTTGCGTGAATGAGATGGATGCGTGACCGGTAATCATATCAAACAAAAAAAAATGGATTGGAATGAGGATAAAGGAAACACAAAGAACAGAGACTAAGGAGGAGAATGAAGATTTCTACTGGATCTACTAAACATATGGATGGATGGGTGCACCGGTGAATATGGAACTCGGAGGAGCTCCAGGAGGGTCGTGTCCTCCACACGGACGTGGAGAATTATCGCGACGGAAGGGGACCGGGAGCCTGTCACACTAGCTCAAAATCTCATTTGCCGGAGCTCTGGAAGAGAAAGGTGGACAATAGCAGATTTGGATCGCCGGATCTCTGCAGTGTTGACCCAATCTGGTCAACAAGGCCTAAGAGTACCCAATGGGCTTTAAGCTCACAAAGGACAAAAAACAGAAAAGGACACAAATATAAATGAATAAATACAAAAATAAATAATACACGAACTTAAATGAAAAATATTAAAAGAAAAGATTTAAGAATTTAATAAGTTATTTTATGATGGTTATTAATATATTAAATAATTTACATTATTGGGTTAAATAAGTTAAATAATGATATTTACAAGTATAAAATACCCTATATAGAAAGTACACATAATCTTATTTATTTATTTTTACAAAACACAATTTATTTTATATTTTATTATTTTATAAATAACTTAGTGCACATAAATATAATTTTTTTAAATGATGTTTACAAGTATAAAATACCCTACATAGAAAGTACACATAATCTTATTTATTTATTTTTAAAAAACACAATTTATTTTATATTTTATTATTTTATAAATAACTTAGTGCACATAAATATAATTTTTTTAATAGTTTTAAGATTTTATTTATATGCACAAATAAATGCATGTACAATACAAAATAGGTACAATCTATTTATACAAGAAATACACTTATTTATTTTTGTTGATTTTTAACTTTTATAATTTTTATTTTAATTTTAAATTAATAATATAAAATATGTACAACACATTAAAAATAAGTGTGTATAAAATACAAATAATAAAATAAATAATGGCTAATATACAATTGTACATATATCATGGTAACATAAAAAGTCAAATTTCACATCTTTACTCCAATTTTAATGATAGTGCCCTTATTTTTAAGATAATTTTATGCTGAGTGCAATGAAAATGAGTTTGATGAATTTTGAATTTGTACAACGTAAATATGAAACTTTATTTATAGATGTTATCGATTTTTTGATTTGTTGTACCATTTAATCTATATAAGATTTATTTTTGGAAAATATTTTTATTATTTAGTATATATTTTTATATACACATTTTCAATAATAAAGTATTTTTATTTGGATTGGTTTGAATGATAAATAAATAAGTGAAGATATCTACAAGGATAATATGGTGAATATATACAAAGCGATACATATTTTCTTCGATTTATGTAAGTTATTGGCCATATCTCCCCCTACTTTATTCTGATCTTTGGGTTTTTGGTCAGTTTATATCTAGGGTATGTATATACATCCTTCTTCTTTTTCTTTTTATTCTTTATTCTTTTATTTTGGTGTAAATAGGTGCTAAATATACAATATTAACAAATGATTTTAGATTGCTTATTAATGAGAATTAAGTGTTATCTACATGTATTTTATTAGGGATTTTAAGCCAAAATGAAAGAATAAATATGATGAATTAAGGATTCATCACGATCTCTAAGCATTTAAAGGAAGAGGCACTTATCTCAAGTCTGATCCGACGAGAGAGCACTTGTGAGCGTGAAGGTGAGACGCGTACATCCCACAATCCAATGCGATGATACGGGTAAAGAAACTCCTGATTTTGTGTCACAAAATATGACGTCTTCTTTAAGAGCACGGGGCGCCGAAGAAGAGGATGATGCACGAGCAATCAGTCCTGCAACACGAAGGCAACATAGTGACGATCGTAGTGTCCACAAACCTAGGGCAAGGGGATGACCACTAGAGTTCAGAGAGAGAGAGAGAGTAAACATGTAGATAAGAGAGAGAAAGAGTTTTTTTCTTGCAAAAATTACATTGCTTAATTGAGTTAAAGAGAGCTAGGGTTAACCTCCCTTTTAGACAATAATATATGTTAGAGATGCACTCTTAATAATGATCAATGGTCAAGATTAAAAGATTATACTTGTGCTCCAAGAAAAATAAGATTAGAATTAATATATCCATTATTAATTCATGCTCCAAAATTTAATATCAAAACAACTCTTTCATCATGAATAAAGAGGAAAGAAGAGAGCCTCCTTCCAAAATTGTGCAAAGGAGAGAGCCTCTCTTTCCATATTGGTGGGTGACACCTGTCATGGATTGGAGAGAGACTCTATCTTGTGAGTCCGACACAAGAAGGGGGCGTTGAATTACGCAATATACAATTATTACAATAACAATATCCAATTAAAAAGTAATTCACAAAATCACATATATAGAAGAATATCAAATCACAAAATACATAGTGATTTTTGCATGGAAATCCAAGTGGGTGAAAACCACGACTCAGAACCCTATTCTAGGATTCTCCTTCACTCTTTCGGTGAAGTTTGTTTCCACTATTCTAGCGCTACTTTAACCTGAGGGTAGCATAACCTCTCGTACAACATATACCCTTCCCTGGACAACTCCCAATAATAGATTTTATCCTTCTCTCTCTCTCTCTCTTAGAGAAAGGAATCCACAACTCGGATATCTATACAAAAATTCTAAACCGAACATAGTAAAGCAATGAAACTTGAATTCAGAAACTTAAAGAATTTAAATGCATTATATGCTCGAGAATGATGATGATCACAATAAAGCACAGAGAACACAAATAACTTCAGTAGCTAAAAGCTTTGGATTGAAGAGAGCTCGAGAGCATAGAAATGCTATAAGAACTCAGATATCACACAAAAAGATCACTTTTTCTTTTCTTTTGAGAGTAGAAGATGCTTTTCTTGATTGTGTGTCTCAAACAATGAGTCATAGGGTCCCTTATATAGGGTTGGCCTCAAAAGTGCCATTGGTGTCAAAAAATGAAAAGTCCAACACTTTGATTTCTAAAATCCATAAGGTGATCGATCATGGGCGATCGACCGTGCCACAAAAATGATTGATCATATTTGATCGTTGGTTTGAATTTCAAAAAGTGATCGATCATGGCTAAAAGACTGGTCGATCGGGGTTGATTGATCGTGAGAAATGAGATGATCAATCAAGGGTGATCGATCATGATTGTCAAGGTGATCGATCATATGTCCAAAAATAGAAAAGTAAAATTGATGATTCTATCTTAAGTTTGCTTGTTGATCAAGAATATGTAAAAAATATAAAACTGTTTCAGAATTTAGTCATTCATCAACATCCGAAGTCTTCAAAACTTGAGCTTTTGGAATTTAGCCTTTCTTTGATTCTTTCAACAATCTGATTCTAAATCTTGAACATTCTAGTTGAGTCTTTTATAATCACTTTTTGGTTTTGAGTTATCTTCTATCTTTTCTACACTTCTCATTGAGCTTCTGTGAGCTTCTACCTGAAAAGTTAATCAAGCTACAAAACGAATATGCAACAGAGTCATTAGCAAAATCTAAATCACTATCATCGCTCTTTAATTTCCTTAAAGTATTCTCATTATATTAAATCTTTATTCATATACTTATTTTATCGATAAAATTTCACCAAATAATTTGCACATTATTTGTAACAATTACAAATAAAACATTAACATTTATGAATTATATTCATCCATCCAATACTAAATGTAAATCATATTTATATTTAAATGCTCAATGTCAATCCAATTCATATTAACATTTAAATTCTGAATCCTATTCACAATTATTTCTTTCTATGATATTGTGAATCGTATCCGTATTATCAATAATTATTGTGGATAGTTGATGAACACACCTGATCCGTCGTCTAAAAGGATGAACAGCATTGCTAAATCAATCGGACAAATCAATCGAAAGAAGTTGTGATTGTGTATTATTTAGGTCCCTAAATTAATGTGTACATCAATAAGTACAAGATTCTCGAACTAAAGGAGGAAAACTGAAGAGACTAAGATAGTGTAGTAGTGTAGGCTAAATTTTAGGGGGTTTTATGGATTTTTAATGATTTTTAATGTGTTTAAAGTTTTTTAGTTTGTTTTAAGTTTTATATTATTTTTAATGTGTTTTATATACCGATATGTAAAGAAATATATGCATTAGTTTTATATTTGATTCCATCTTTTAATGTTTTTATGTTTTATGATTTATTTTTACTGATGATTCGTTTTTACTGTTTTGAAGGATTTTTAGGTAAGTTTAAGAATTTTGTTTGAATTTTATAATGGATTTAATGTGAAAATGGGGAAGTATTTTAGATTCTCAGAGTATTAAATAGTAAGAAAGTGTTTTATTCCTAAATAGATAATTTAATAAGCTTTCAAACAAGCTATTGTGCGTATTTTTGTGATTTTTGTATATTTACTTATGATTTTTGGAATTTTTGCATGTATTTGAATTTTTTATGACTTTTAACTATTGATTAAATTTCGCTTTAGTTAAATGTTAGAATTTAGTAAAATGAACTATGCATACTTTTTATAGATTTTTTGGAGGTGTATTTCTATTTTTTATGTATTTTAAAAGTTTGTATATATTTTAATATTTTGTTTTGATTTATGAAAAACATTAAATGATATTATTTTTCAAAATACTCTTTATATTGTATAGAGAATGCTATTATGTATTTTGGGTGATTTTATTAGATTTTTATATTTTCTATTATTTAATACATATTTGATATGTAATATGTATTTAATATACAATATATGGGGTAAATATGTAATAACAACAACTAAACTATAGGGTGTGCATTGATGAATCCCCGATTCATCTACTCTATATGAATATTTTAGCAAAATGCCCTTAATAATTCACTAAATAGACCCTCCAATTTTAATTAAAACTTCATTAATAGTGTGAGAAATTAGAACCAATTATTGTAAATAAAGAAACTCTAATTATCATCGAATTTGTGCTTATTATTTCAAGTACAAAAACTAATTATCTTGACTTATTTCTTTTTCATTTATCTTCTTTGAGTTATTTACTAATTGGCACGAGGAAATGAAGTTCAAAAAAATCAAAACAATGAGAAAATGGTGTGTTGTGATTATATATATAATATTTTTATTATTCTTGATTTTTATTTCCCTTTCCTAATTATATAAATTCTAAAAAATAATACTATTTATTTTTATTTTTGGTATATTACTCGATTTTATTTTTACATTAGTTTCTATCAAAAATCAAAGGAAAAATATATAAACCATTGAAAAAGAGGTATTTATTCTGTAAAATATCTTCTTAAAATTTGCGTATCGTACACGGGTTGTCTTTTGATTTTGAGGTCTTCATAAAAAATATCGATCTCAATGAAATCTACATTTTTCATGCGGACCAATTTTTCATTTGAGTTCATCCTCTATTCATTTTTATTCTTATTTCTTCTTTTCTTGTGTTTGGTCAAGGTCAATGCCACATGGCATCCCGTCACTGGTCTAACACACGCAACTTAACCATGTCATCCACCCCCTCACCTCTTCTCTTCTCCACGAATCAGAGCTTTCGGAGTGCCCCTCCCATCTGTTACATGCAGAGAAAGACACCCCACCTTGGATACTCCCATTCTATGTCCGTTGCTCCTCCTAAGGCCTCGGATCTCGTTGCATGTAACCGCTCTAATCCATCCTCGTCAGCCCCTCGCTGTCACCTCCACCATAAAAACACATCCGCCCCACCATTCTCCACCATTCGCCAACTCGAGAAGGAAGAGGCTCCAGCTTCAGCATCCTCCCTTGGACAATGGCCGGAGAGAGATGCTTAGAGACAAAGACGAGCCTAATCGGCTCCCTTCCCTACGAGATCCAAGGTCGAGTTTCGACCTTGTAACTGCAACTTCTTCCGACTGCTGTAGTAAGCCTCTCCAGCACTTCTGCTTACTGGATCGAAGCTATGACCACCGAGCTCATTCGAGCACGACACACTTTCAGCCGAACCCATTACAGGAAAATCTCTTCTTCTAGTTTTCCCATTCTTCTCTCTTCTTATCCCGTCTTTGCTCTCACAGTCTTCACCTAACTAGAAACCCGCCTGATTTGAAACCAAACCGAATCACCTTCACCAATCCGACTCCCGACGAACTCCACCCTTGCCGACCTCCCTCGCCGCATTCTCAATCTATCTCCCATATATCCCAACTCCAGCCGAAGATGCAGTATGAGATCTTGCTCCCATTCCTCCATACGCCATTGGAGCGTCGTTCCCAATCCACTGCACGATATCCAGCCGCCATCCACTGCACGATTAGTTCTGGAGGAGTCACCACTATCGTCGGATATAAAAGCATCCGAGCCTTCTGCTTCGGGTGGGTCGAACCAAGAGGAGAATCTCAAGCAGAGGTTCGTTTCCCAAGCCTAACCGCCGCCATAACCAGAGATCCGATCATGTATTGCGCAGCACGTGACAGGTCGATTTGCGACCACAACCCTCGGAGCTTCCAGGAACTGTAGAAGAGGCCCCCCTCAGGCCTATTTACATTGATGCCCCATCGGAATTACTTTATTACATATAATCCCTCCTCTGAACCATTTTGATAGATATCATCACTATTTTTATTACCATTTAGTCCTTGCATTGAACCTTGAATAACTTGCTCATTTTGTATAAAAAAAATCGCAAACTTAGTGTCATTTCAAAGTTCCTTTAATTCTCTATCTATTGACAGTTTCTGAGCTGATTTGAAGTTATTAGAATCTAAGGTTTATTTTTGATTACAAATATCCTTGCCGACATGTTTCTGACATTATTTGCCGGGATACTTTTTAAAAATATTACAAGGAACATTATATTGCAGGAGAAATATTGAGGATGTTTTTTAGCACATATGTTGGAATATTTTAGTGATTTTGGTGCTCATAAAAATTTAAGATATCAATTGTTGTCGGGATTTGAATGAGCGTAATCCATAATTGATTTTGGTGTAATTGATCGACCCTTTTCAAAGCTAAGCCTAGATTCTGATTGCTAAAATTTTTGAGGATCGTTGATCTTTTTGCAGGACTTGAAATTAGAGAGTTTATTCATATTAACCTACTTTACATAATTTATTTTCAATACAACTGTTTTTCATCTCTTAAAACAAAATAAAAATATACAAAATACCAAAAGCACAAAAACACATCAGAACCGCATAGCTCATTTATGCACATTTTTCTACATGAAGATTGTGATTAATTAAATATAGAGATTAATTTGAATCAAGTAGCTAAATAATCGGTGTTTCTTGAGTTCGACCTTGATATACTTCCCAAGTAAAAGTTAACCACACGATAAATTACAAAATCTGTGGTTTTTGATCAATCGCTTTCTATCTCCTATACTACGATAATTTGACATTTTTAAGAGAGGTAGAAATTGATTCATCACGTGTGTAAATGGATATAAATAAGGGTGTAGGGACGCAAAAATCCCATAGGAGCATGTGTTCGCTTACGTAGTGGAGCCTTGTCCTGGACCTGTTGGAGATAAGGAAATGTTCGAAGGCATTTACGTAACAATACCAAGGTATCAGTGTTCTTATTCACAAATAAGAAAACCCTGAGGTCATCCCTGCAATTTGTCCCAAGATATCTTCCTTAACCTCACGTGCTTTGCATGTAGGGCTATTGATGAATAGCCATTCAATCACCTTTATCTTCCTATTTTTAGCTTTAAATCTCTAGTAAAATACATGTAAATAACACTAACTGGCATGGATTAGCATCTAACACTGATATGTAATTAGCATGTAAATATATGCATTTAAACTTAAAATAAAAGAATAAAGAAAAGAAAAGAAAAATAAATGAGTCAAAGCTACTGACGGACTTTAAACCTCGAAACCTAGTCAAACATTAATTAGGTCAACAAGGAATAAAGTAGGGGGAGATAAGGGTAAATTAATGTACATAATTATACACAGAACTTGTAACATCTGGATCTAAATCGTTCGAATCTAACCCGACTAAGAGTCAACAAATTCAGATAATATTCAATTAATATTGAATAAACTCAAATCGATCTGTAAATTATAGATCGAAGCTCGTTCGATCGTAATTGACCAAAAATCGATCGCATCATAATACGTACCATTGGAAAAGCTGTGACACGAAATCTGAACCACAAAACGAACCAAGATCATCAGAAAATCTGATTCGATAAAATAAGACCAACAAAATTAACCATTCATTGATTGAAGGTCCTTTGATAATTTAAAATTACAAAATTTAATCACAAACCAAGATCGTATCTCAAAAATTTCAGGAATTTCGATCCGAAGTATATGATAATTATTTTGATCATCATTCAGAGACGGTTAAAACGAGCTATTGTACATAAAAATCCGAGACTCGGGGTACGGATGCAGGCGACTTCGATATTCTAATTAAGAAATAGAGAAAGTTTTAAAAAAATTAATTCGATTTTTTTAAAAACAGACATCAGCAGCTGCTGCTGTCTCAACACATTCCCTCCATTTGGACCTTGACCATCTCTACTTGGCAACAATTTAAACTCCCTCTTCCCCTTATAAATATCACCAAGTCTTCTTACCTTCTCTCTTAACTTCTCTCTCCTTTTCTCTCATTTCTCTCCAACGATGGAGCAAATTCCAACCCTTGAAGCTCCAAAATCTGGAGCTGCTGCTACTCCTATTTCTCAAGAGTTGTTGGAGGCTCTCACCTACCACAGCTTTCCATAAAGCAACTGCTGTTGCTTTCTCCAACATCTACTTCTTCCAGCTGGAGTTAATCTTGGAGCAAGTTCTTCTTCAAATTTCTACCGAGGATGCACTTCCTCAGTCCATCAAGCTGCTGTCCAAGCAGTTGGGAAGGATGTTACTACATCAAAGCAGCCTTTGCTGTTGTTCTTGGGCTGCTGAAGGCATCCTACTTCTGCTTTTGCTTTTTGTTTCGAAAAAAAGTAAATTTAATTTTAATTTTTTTGCTTGCAGCAGTTCCTAGACTGCTTGTTACCCTTGAAGCAGCTGATCAAAGGAGCTACGGTGAGAGCAACTCTTGTACGCTTTGATCTTCAGATTTTGAAGATTCGAAAATGTATAATAATATCCCCGCTTGCTACCTTCCACACATATGAAAAATCAATCCCCAAATCTATTATATTGCTTCTGAAATTAGATGAAAAGATGAATGTTGTATAGAACTGGTCAAAGTTTTGAATCAATCAAATAATCTCTAACATAGATTTAAGAAAGATGTAAATTGGGAGGTGTTTTAACATGCAATTGAACTTAAATTCAGACCTAGGATCGTTCCAGTTTGTATGCATAAAATGTGATAATTTTGATGATGTTTGCATGCTTGTAAGATCTAAATCCAGATCACCGATTTCATGATCTAAAATTTGAAGAATTGGGGAATAAAATGACATTATTTTGATCTAAAATCATATCAAAAATTGTTATTGTTTCATGCGTAAAAATTTGAAAGAATAGGGATGATTTGCATAAATTTTAATGCCAATTTCATACCATCAATTAACTCAAGATTTATATTCGATTTATTGAGAAATTAAAGGTGTTTTAGCATGATATTTGACAAAATTTCAGCCCTATGTTGCTACAGTTTATATGTTTGAAAGATGATGATTTGATGGTGATTAACTTATATTTAATCCTAATTTCATATCATTATATGTTGTTGTTCATACCTTAAAATATGAGATTTGGAGGTGATTAATATGTAATTAGGATCCCAATTTCAATTACCAATAGTTATAGTTATCATACATTAAAATGTGAAAGATTTGGGATTTATTGCATGTGATTGGAGTCCAATTTCAGACCATTGAATAGCTAGAGGTTCATGATTTATTTGGTAAAAATTTTTGTGATATTTTACATGCAATTAGAACTCAAAATTAGACCAATAAATATTTTAGATTTGAATGCTTGAATGATGAAGATTTGGGGATGAGTTGCATGAAACTAAACATAATTTCAGACCTTTGATTTCATGTTGGTCGAGGAGAAATTAAGAGTGAATTGTATGCAATTAAGTCAATTTTTAGAGTATTAATTAACTTTTGTTTTCATGATTAAAAATTTAGTGATTCAGAGTGAATTACATGCAAATTGAGACTAAATTTAGATCTAATAAGTAGCATTAAAATTCATAATTCAAAGAAGAAAGGAATTGGGAATTTGTATTGTTATGAACTAAAATCCAAGGTCTAATGAGTAACTCTTAATCCCTTGATTTATATAAGAAAATTTGGGAATCTATGATTGATCTAAATTTGAATTTAGATCTAATGAACAACTTCTAATCTTACAATTTGAAAAATGAGATAATTTGGGTATTTTCGTACAAGGAGGCCGCCAAATTATGAGATAATCTATGATCAATGCCTGAAAATCTTCGTGATCAATCATTTAGTTATGAATCACTAATTATGGATCACTATTCAATAAGATTATTGACAAAATGCATAGATATGTAAAAGTTAATTACAACAGAGGTCAAGAGAGGATGAGAAATCAAGTGATGCTGAATCCGTGTAATAGTTGATTGTGCCAATCATTATGACCCTTACACCTAATTGTGCAAGGGTGCGGTGACTTTCAGCTAGGGCGGGAGATAGGAAGCCCAGTTATGGTAGCGACCACTTAGTGCGTGGGTCTAGGATCCTAGTCTTTTTCTTGGTTTTTTGCAAGCACTCATAGTTTTATGCCTCTCTGGGATCCATAGACTTTCTTTTTGACCAGTTCCGATGACCTGTGTTCTTTAAGGTGCCTAGGCTGGATTACCCTTGGTTTAGTTTTTCGAGCTCATTTGTCTGTACCGATCGAGACGGTTTTTCTAGAGTGACTTATTTGGGAAAGTCTCTCCGCCGTCTCAGTGGCGTAGTATTGGAGTAGGCCTAGCCTTCCCCTGGACCGTACTTCCACTAGGTGGGCAACACGGAAGGGTCTCTTTGGTGGATTCTGCATCACTTGAGTTTCGATTATTGTTCAGTTGAGCTTAGTTAAGACTGAGTTGGTTACACTTGAGCTTGGTTACAGTTGAGTTGGTTATTGATCTTGGTTACAGTTGAGTTAGTTATAGTTGATCTCGGTTTCATTGAGCTAGTTATTGTTCTTCTAGTAGGTCATGGCAAAGAAAAGAGAACATATTATGAAAATCATCCTTATCAGACTAAGAGTTACTACCACGGTTGTCAGAGGAGCTAGTGGACATGTTAGGAACTTAGTTAGGATGCATTTTACCCCACCGTATGCCTATGGAGGCCCCCCATCCTAAGGCTTCCTTACTGCCTTAGAGTCATAATATGAGGTCTCACCCAAACCAAGATCACAAGCTTTTTACTGAGCTTGAGAAATGTATCAAGAAAAATAATCATAACATGAGATCTATCATCTACACTTAATAAGATCCATCCACATGACTCATAAACATCGGAAAGAGATTTAGACCACCTCAATCATAATAAGCATTTTAATAAATCAAAGAATTAATGAATCATTGAGACTTGAAATAGGATGGGGTATACTTGAGACTACAATTGTAATGGAACTAGTGGACATGTTGGGAACTTAGTTAGGATGTATTACACTTCACCGCATGCCTACAGAGGCCCCCAACCCTAAGGCATTCCTCATTCCTTAGAGTCATAGTATGGGTCACACCTAGACCAAGATCACAAACTATCCACTGGGGCTTGATAATTTGACAAAGACTCAAAATAGGAGACTCACCATCGACAATACTAAGATCCATCAAAATAATTTATAATGAAATAATAATAAGGTGATAACTTA
This sequence comes from Ottelia alismoides, assembly GCA_037367405.1. NCBI lineage: Eukaryota > Viridiplantae > Streptophyta > Magnoliopsida > Alismatales > Hydrocharitaceae > Ottelia > Ottelia alismoides. Next base: position 81,096 of record JAZKJV010004781.1, on the reverse strand, counting down.
ATTATGAATTATATAATCAATATGGAAAAATGCTAAATATGGGTAAATGAGGTAGGATGTGTAAGACAAGGATTCACATACATAACAACTTGAAAATCAATTTCCATGCAAGTAGCTCGTTAAATCTAATTGTCAAACCTATCTACTTGATTTCTTTTGGAGCCAATGAATTACCTGTTATTTTAATTGATTGGATTGTGCTCAACTTTTGTTGATGTTCTTTTATCCCTAATCCATGGATTGCAAAATAAGTACCTGCATCGTAGTAGTCCGGCAGTTGAATCTGAGCTTCTGTGGTTACTCTTGACAGGTAAATATGTTATAACTTATGTTCAAGTCAATATAAATTTTCTCTTCTGCTACAATTTGGGATACATGTACGTAATGGATTTCTTTTGTTACGTGTAAATTTATATAGAAATTAATACAATATAAACTGGTGACACATTATTAGTTATGTAGCTTGTTAGTTAATTGTGAATATCATTCGAAACGTGAAAAATTTTCCCTCAATTTCGGTACCCTAATGCGAACTCTAGCGAACATGATATTACAAGTGATGTGTTAATATGTATTCCAGATTTGCAGGTATGTACGTCACAGTTTGGTATCGGAGCAGTAGTATTAATGAAGAGGTTTTTACGAGGGTCTAAAATGATGATCACTAAATGAAAGTGAAGAGAAAGAGTCGTTGAGGCGACCGCTCACAAACACCTTATTCAATCAACAATTAACTCACAATATTAGTTAGCCAATGGATAGCAAAATGTGGAGTTGAAATTTATTATTCTCTACAACACAAAACACATAACATGTAAGCACGTAGAGGTCGAACCATGGAGAGCAAGTTAGGCAGCCTAAAATTATTTCTAATAAATGTATATTATGTAGATATGTATCTTTATTCATACAGGCTTTATTTATTTATTTATATTTGTTAATGAAATTAATAATGAGTATATAGGTATTTAGTAATAATAAAATCTATATATATATATAATAGATTAATACATATATACATATATATACACACATAGGTAAAGATATACATATAAGTTATTCACATATGTACATATGCATACATACATATATATATATATACACTCATAACTATAATCCCCCTTATTCACATATTTTTCTGATTTTTAATTTTCTTTTCTTTTTTTAATTAATTATATAATATAAGGCCATATACGGCTATATAAACAATACATGGTTATATAAACATAAATACTAATAAAAACAAATAAAATATAGAGAAAAAAAATTTTTATGTTTCAAATAATTTTCTTATGTTTTTATGATTTTCCTAGAATTTTTGCTAATTTTTATGGCTTTTTAAAGTAAACAATATCCCAAATCAGGGTTTTTTATAAATATTCCGAATTGAAATGAAGATTAAAAATAGCAAATAATGTCCAAAATTCTTTAAATCAATTTTAATATATGCATAATAATATGAAGAAAAATCAGAAATAAAAATAAATGTTTTTAGATTTTTTTGATGCTTTTTATCATTTTTTGTTGGATTTTGGAGCTTTTTAATTTTTTTGCTTTTCCTTTTTTATTTTTAGGGATTTTGATCTGGAAATATAAAGTACTAAAATAAATAACATATGATTTTTTTATATTTTTTTCAAAACCATTTTCTTAATTTTTTTGGTATTTTCTAATTTAGATAGGGATAAAAACATGCTCATTTGATTTTTAATAAATATTAAAAATACCTAAAATGCTAAATAAATACAGAGCGTGAAAATACATGCTAGCATGCATCTAACTTTATTTTTTCATAGTTGTTAGAGCAAGGAGCTATTTTTAAGAAATGAAATTCAAGCACGAAAAATGCATATACTAGGAAGGGTATATTTGTAACTAAAATAAATATCAGGGGTACATACATATTTTTTTTCTAGAAACTATACAATATATACTTAAATTTAATGGACTAAAAATAAATATAGGAATCCGCAAGGGTATACATGTAATTTGCCCAACTAATGTGGAACGACACGTGAGCTGAGCTGGACTGGACCCATTTGCAATCTACAATTAGTTCATGGGTCACTATGCAAAATTTCCACATTTACTTAAACTATACATTTTATTTACATGATTAATAAATAAATACCAAGAATGATGGGGGAAAGATATGCAATTTACCCCTATAAGCGCACCATCTAACGACGATGATTGTCTCCTTAAACACATGGCAACACGGGGAGGCTTGATACCGTTTCACCGATCTATGGTCAGGATTGCATCTAGGCTTCCATCGGACGAACGAAGCAGGCGGTGGATGAACGACCACGATCAAAATCGAGACAACGCCTTGATCCAACAGCTACTGCTTTGCTTGAAGAAGAAGAAGGAAGAAGGTCCCTTCTCCCGAGCTTCGATCCTTGATTCCTCCTCCATCCGGCGGTCTTCTTCGACTTTCTTGGGCTCTACATGTCTGGAGAGGTCTTCCGCAGCTAGGGATGCTCACAAAAAGGTCTGTGACCCAGTGTTGTGGTCCCGAAACTCGGTCGAAGTCGGAGCACCTTGGGAACTTATACAGGTTCGAATACGACCCAGGAGGCATCCTTTGAACGCATAACCTGCACGAAGACATTCTAGGGCTCGAGTCAATTTGCCTCGACCCAGATTGAAGCTAAAATGCATGAGGGTGAAAGTGGACGATGAGGTTACGACGAACACCGGTGGAGGAACCTCGAGTCTCCAATTGAAGCATAATCGGGTGGTCCGGATGGGTCATTTTGATGAAGAACATGATGGTGATCAGGATGGAGGTGGAAGGCAAAGTCAGAAACAGTCGGAAACTCAATGGATTGGCCGGAGCCCTAACGGCTTTGATGAACAAAATAATTAAACTACAGCTAACCTACCTGATTAAAATGGGAAACCAAAGGCGGAATGGAAATCGTGATACTAAAATCTATCTAAGAACTAAAAATGCATAGCTCTTATACTTGCGATGAAGCTGGGAGCAGGGAAGGATGGAGCTCCACCGTGGATCACCTCTCCTCCTCGCTTCGACGCTCTCCAGGTAGGGAAAGTTCTCAGCTGTCACCTGGCCTCCGACACTCACGCAAGGATATGATCTAGGGCTCCAAGAGGGATCAAAAGGCAAAGGAGGATCAAAGCTTTTTATTTATAGACAAATCAAGCATCCTTATCGACCTAGGGTTTAGGAGAGATTTGATCTTTATACAAGGGATCTATGGATTAGGCGAAGATCAATGATGATTGAGGTAGATTGTGGCGTAGAGAAACGATGAAAATACTCGATGGATCGAGTGGGAAAAATGGTAGAAAAGCAGGGAAAAGACACGCCTGACGAATCACATGCATCAAGAGTGAGTTGATTGAGGTCAACTAACGGGGCACTGGGATTGGTCCACGCATGACACTAAAGGACAAAACAATCCATTTTATCTGAAAATAAAGAATTAATAGTAGTAAATGATTTTATTAATTTTCAGATATAAAATAAAAAATATATATATATTTTGTAGCATTTTAATACGATTTTTATTTATTTTTTGGGTTTATTATTACATGTTACTTTTTAAGGTCTTATTTATAGGTATATTCATCTATATTTTGGGTTTTTTATTTTTATTTTGTGTTTTGATTTTATTATTTTATTCTCTTATTTTATACATTAATAACGTATTTTTATGTACACAAATATATTTTTATTGTATTTTTCTGATCTATTATGTACACTTGAATAAATAGGGTATGAAATATATAAGTATAAGTATAAGTATTTCATCTATGTGTTTATGAACACTATTTTATTTTTGTATTTTATTTGTGTTTTTATTCTATTATAAATATGTACATATACTATAATTAATATTTAAAAAATTATAAAAATATAAAATTATAAAAATAATAAAGAATAAATAAAATGAATGTTTTATTCATTTATATGGTACAATGGGGGTCCAAAACCTAATTTTTACATCTTTACTCCAAAAAATATGAAAACACCTTCATTAAATAGCTTATTAAAAGTTTATACAATTAAAGTGATTTTGATACATTTTGAATTTTTATTTAGGAGATATGGGTCTGGGGAGTTTGGGTTTTGGATTTTTTATTTTGAGCATAAATGTATAATGTATATTATTGTTGTGTAAACTCAACTTTGTATTTTTATTTATATTTTTACCTACAACTTTCATGTACAAAGTTTACTAATTTGAGGTATAACGAATAGAAAATAAAATAGGCCCCAAAAGAGACTTATAGATGAATTAAAGAAAGGATTTTTAATGGATTTTTTTATCCCTTATCGCCCCTACTTTATTCCTTGCCGGCCCAATCATCAAGATGCTTAGGTCTTGGGATTTAGGGTCATAAAATACCTTTGGCATTTATTCCTTTTTTCTTTCCTTTATTCTATAATTTTGGCATTAAAATAATATTTTATATACAATAAATGGAATAAATAATGAATGTAATTTGTACAAAATAATGTTATATACATGCTTTAACTAGGGGTTTTAAGGCCAAAATGATAGAATACATGTGATGAAATGGAGATTCATCACCCCCTATACTTGCCTTTGCTAGTCCCTAGCAAACACTTATGTAATGAGTGCCAAAATAAAAATGAAGAAAAGAAAAAGAAACAACTTGGAATAATTATCGACTTTTAAACTAGTCCCTAATAAAATCAAAATTTATAGCTTAGAGAAGGCCTTTGGATTAATGGTGTGTTTGGAACAACATTGATATCGGGAAGTGTGACATAACTGCCCTCAGATTCCATACTCCTACCATCCATTCCAACTCACAGCCAGGTCAGAACCATCCTCTCAGTCGCATACTCTTGCTAACTTGAAATGATAGAACCATGTGTGTGGATTTGTTCAGCTCTTCCAAGACAAAACCATTGAACCACCAAGGCATCTCCTCTTCTGGTATCTCGTCCTTGTGGATATAAATATTCATTTCTAAGGTCAGATACTCCCAGTCTTTACAACCGAATGGGGGAAGAAGATAGAAGAATGGGAAGAGAAGTGGGAATGGACCCGTGTAGTCTTCATTCCCTCATAAAGTCAGTTAGTGCAACTGATTCTTCACAAAGAAGAAGGATTTTTCTGAAGCTCAAATTTTTGTGGAAGTTTTGGTATAGGCTTCATTGGATATTTTCTTTAACTTGGTACAACTTCTGCATTCTTGTTTGTGCCCCGGTGGATATAGCATCTTTTGTTCCACCCACTGTTTTAGGGTCTTGAAAAAGTAGCGTCGGTAGACCATTCCTCATCCGAAGCATTATCTCAATCCATCTCCAGTATTTAGATATCATTGTTACCAAAATAAGTGGGTTTGAGTACCGTTGTCGGCAATCCCCAAGAATGATTCTTGAGTTACCCTTGACGAAGCGCCCTTGCATCATCCCGACTTAGACTCCAAGATTTTTCAATAGTATATCTAGGTTGAGCTAAGTGCTAGGTGCAAGGTTTCCAGTCAAGTCACTGTCTCAAGAGTCTTACAGATGATATGAAGGGTTCTATTTAAGCACATTGAGTTGACTCATGAACAAATTCTTATGGAACCTAAAGAATTAAGTCAAGGTGACACGAAACATCTCCACTTCCAGTCCTCAATGGGTTCTTCTGAAATTAGGTGTATTAAGGTCTATTCCAAGCACCAATCTATAGATTTTATTTTGACTTGTTCATTTGTCTAATTATTCTCAAAAATATGAATGTTATGTACAATGCAAAAATATTTTTGTGATGCCATTTTCTAATTTTGAACTTTTTATGGATTTTTGAAAAGTTTTTTAATTTTTTATGTAATTTTTGAAGAATATTTTGCAAATGTTTTTGAAATTTTTGGAATTTGCAAATTATTTGGGATTTTTTCAAAACACAAAGTTTTTTGACATAAAAAGGAAGTAGGTACAGATAATTACATGGGCATGTCTCTTTTTATTTACAAGAATTGAGGTTGAAGGATTTACAGAATGAATGTTAGTTATTTTTGTAGGTATGTATGTACAATTTGTAAAGAATTTATTTGAATGATGTATATATCCCTCAAACTTATTTGAAAATGATTTCATAAATAGAAAACTATAGTGCATACTATTTTTTGCAAATAACTTTTTTACAACCATTTACAAACATTTAAAAATCATTTTGCAAAGGTTTTTCAAGAAATATATATATATATATATTTCAAATATTTTTGCAACTATTTTAAAAATCATTTGCAAATAGATTTTCAAAATATTTTTTCTCACAAAAGAAATGAATTTTTTACAAACAAAACATTTGACAAAGATTGAAAATATTTTACAAAATATTTTTCAAACAATTTTCAAAGGATTTTTCAAATAGATTTTTAAACTATTTTCCAAACATTTTGCAAAACATTTTTACCTGATTTATTAATTTATAAAAAGAATTCGAGGGATAATAGACATATTTTTATTAGTTTCCTTAATGCATTGTATATGTATAAATATAGCATGTTAGCCATATTTATTTTGAAAATATGAATGTATGAGTTATGGTTAAAATATATACATAGTATATATGACCTCCCTATACTTAGCTTGATCTATGTCCTCATAAATCAAAGAGACAAAGAGAAGACATAACTCGTACTGAGTATAGAAAAGCCTATACTATAATGACTAAATAATAATGAACAAAAGAATGAGAAGTCGACCGTCCCCTATACTTAGGATCAAATAATCCTATGTATAACAGACTGTATTTATATGCAGGGAGGGTCGAGGGAGGGAATGAACACTCAACGATTCGTCCTATACTTAGGGTAAGATATCCCTAGGTATAGTCAGGAATATCTACAAGAGAGGAGACATGTGATGAGACAAGGAAGGAACAAGTTACGTCACTCATCCCCCCATATTTAGGATGAATCAAATCCTAAGTATAGAAGCAATGAATGAAGAAAACATAGCAAAAAATAGAAATACAACAAAAAAAGAAGAAAATAAGAAAAATAAGAAAACTAAAGGAAGAGTTTTTGAGTAACATTATCTGGATTTTTCGATGTTGCTGGTGTTGCGGATGCTTCTTCCTTGCATATCACTTGGACTGAGTCTACAACGACCAAGAGAGTGTCATGCTCGAGATAAGGCTTCCGTAATTGACCGTTGATGATAAATGGTTGTGCATCGGGTGACAATTCTGATATTACAATGCTTCCATTGTCACTCACTTATTGTACTCTTGATTGGCCCTGTCCACTTACTCTTTAATTTGCTCGGGAATATCTTCAACTTTGTATCAAATAGTCACACTTTCTGTCCAATCTCGAAGGTCTTTCATCTGATGTGTTGGTCGTGCTGGTGTTTAACCTTCTCCTTGTACATCAATGTGTTATCGTAAGCATAGTCTCGAAATTCTAAGAGCTTGTTTTATCCTCTTTCCTTTTATGGCCACCTTTATGTGAGCCCAAGTTGTAGATATTAATTGCCTATAATAATATATAAATCAATTCCATGGGTAAATGTCATGGTTTTTGAAAAGCGAGAAAATTAGAGTCGCTAATAATGGCCTGACAAATCAGACACACTGTCGCTAAAGTGATTACTCAAATCCTCCCGCAATTTCAATAATTAACCCACACAAATATTTAAGCAATTAAGAGCAAGAAATAAAATTTATTATACCCTACTAAGAATGTATAGTGGCAAGCAAGTAGAGATCGAACACATGAAGCATTGGAGTGGAGAAGGCAAGATAAATAATCAAAACACAATTTATCTCTCAATTACTTAGACAAAAATGATTTTCGTGGGTTCTTAATTTTTAATAATTTTTTATTTTATTTTTGTTTTATATTTTTGTATATTGTTTTTAATTTTATATATTTTTATATTTTCTTTTTATATTTTAAGATTTTTATATTTTTTCCTTTTAAAATATAATATAGCTATATATGTATAGAATATATATACAATATAGACTACTATAGATGTAAATAATAACAAAAAGATTCAAAACGCATGAAATAAATCCTTTTTGGATTTTTGAATATTTTTGTTGTTTTTGTTATTTTTTTTGTAGATTTTTTATATTTTTATAGATTTTTGAAGTACAAAAATACCCTAAATCAGGGATAAGATAAATAGGTCGAATTAAAATGGAGATGAAAAATAGCAAACAATATCAAAATAATAATAAAGTATTATATATGATTTTGGGGATTTTTAATTTTTAAACGTTTTCTTTTTAGATTTTTATGAATTTTTGGTATGGAGTTTTAAAATAGATAAATAAATACAAAATACATATTTTTGGATTTTTTTAAAAAGATTTTATATTTTTATGTATTTTCTACTGTAGATAGGGAATAAATAGGATATTTTTTATTTTATAAAATAGGAAAAATGCCAAAAATGGAAACAGAAAATATAGCATGAAACTTCAATACAATAGGCACTTAATCCTATTTTAAGGGTTTTTAAGAGCACAATAGATAATTAATATAATTAAAGACAACAAAGTGAAACTACATTACTATCAGGGGCATTTTTGTAAATAAAATAAAGTACAGAGGCCTTCTAGCAATTTTTAAAATTTTACAACATAGTTAGAAAACTTTTGGATTTAATGCAAACACCCAAAGCTGTATGGGCACGCCCGCAAAATCGCCACCTCACGTGGGATGTCATGTGAGATGACATGGTGTGGACCTGGATGCAAATAATAAAAAGTCTGATGGCCTACTTGTAAATATTACAAAAATATACAACGCCAGAAGAAAGTTTGCATTTTAATATTTAAATACAGAAGGTTAGGGTGTAATATGCAAAATACCCACAACTAGGCGCAGGCGGACGACGCGAGTCGTGTCACGTGGCAACCCCTCCCGCGACGATGACGGTTGGCCTCCTACGACTGGGATTAGCTCCCAGATCCTGATCTTGCGGCTGAGGCGGAGTTGATCTAATGGCAGCTGCACACCTGGAAGGTCGTTCTAGATCTGACGGTTCCTGAGGCAGGTGGAAGAACTAGGAAAGAAATTGCATGGGGTGAGTTTGGATCTGATATTGCGTGGGCTCCTCCGGCCTTCTCCTAAAGCTCTGAAGGTCTCTGTATGCTCCTGCAAACCTCCTAAAGCAGCATGGATCCATTAAATGCCCAGAGCCCTCTCCAAATGCTCAAACGAGTCCCCGAACATGGAGGGTCCTTTTCTACCTTTGACCGCCCTACAAATAGGCGATAGGTGAGTGGGTGGAGCTCTTCCAGTGAGCGGCGAAGGAAGAAGAGCGGGCCGCGTCTTCTGTGCAAGAACACAGTGAGCAGTTGTGCGTTTAGCGGAGAGCAGGCAAAAGGGGAGATGATGAGGCTGTTGGACACGGAGGCACGATAAGGATATGGTAGGGATACGAAGGCGAAGCTTGAGCTCCGACGATCGAGGGATTTACAAAATAACGCGAAATGGCTCGAAAGGAATCGCTACACTATGCTACTGAGGTCCTATGGAAATGAACTGGTAAGAAACTAGAATCTTACCATCGAGGCTCAGTCGAGAGCAGGAGCTCCGACGAAAAAGGCGACGAGCAGCAGATCTTCGATTCGATGCTCAACCGAGCTCCCAAGGAGTTGATTCATCTATTGCTGTCACCAAGAACGAGGTTCAAAGTTCAAATTTGGGTTCAGAGGGCAGAAGAATGATCAAAATCAATCTTTGGATGGGGGTGATCTTTTATACGAATGGTGGAACGGGGTCCAAGAGCGGGATAATGGCAGTGATGCAGCGGCGATCTGCTCGAGGAATCATGTCTGTGTGTATCAACGAGGATCGAGGAACAAAAGTATAGAAGAGATTGGACCAAGTCAATGCTCGGATCGACTTGGAAAAAAGCGAGAAGAAAGGTCAAACTGCAGGTCTGACAACCCTACGACCTCGGTCAGAGAGTTGACCGAGGTCAATTAGGGTGAAAGTTGTTTGATCCACGTGGACCAACCAGAAAATCATACCTGGAAATTATTTCGAAATTCGATATAAAATAATAAACGATTTTAATAATTTTAAGTTATAGAATAAAAATGTTTATTATTTTTATAGTATTTTATTATTATTATTTATTTTTTGGATGTATATAATTACAAGTTACTTTTTAGGGTTAACATATATGTATATTTATCTATGTTTTGTGTCTTTTATTTTTATTTTGTATTTTGTATTTTTTATTTTTAATATTTTATTTTATTATTTTATAAAATTAGAAATGATTGTTAGATACTTAATTATATTTTTATTATATTTTTCTGATATATTATATACACCTAATTAAATAGGAGTATGATATCTATATGTGTAATTATTGTATTTTCATCTATGTATTTTATGTACATATTTTATTTCAATGTTTTCTTTATGGTTTTATTTTAGTTTTAATATGTATATATACTATAAATATTATTTAAAAAAAATATAAAAATGTAAAAGTTTTAAAATAATAAAGAATAAATAAAATGAATATTTTATTCAGGTATATTATATAATAGGAGTCCAATACCTAACTTTCACACCTTAACTCCAAAAAATATGAAACCATCTTCATTAAATAGCTTATTAAAATTTATATACAACTAAAGGCGACTTTGATATATTTTGAGTTTTTATTTGAGAGATATGGGTATGGGAAGTTGAGATTTTGGATTCTTATTTAGAGCATAACTTCTACTCTGTATATTATTTTTGTATGAAATTAATTTGTATTTTTATGTATTTTATTATCTACAAATTTCATGTTCAAAGTTTCTTTATTTGAGATATAAAAAGTTGAAAATAAAACGGGTCTCAAAAATGAATAAATAATGAATAAATAAAAGGGATTTTTATTGGATTATTGGCCCTTATCTCCCCCTACTTTATTCCTTGTCGACCTAGTCATCAAGATGCCTAGGTCTTAAGGTTTAGGATCATAAAATATCTTTGATATTTTATTATTTTTCTTTTCTTTTCTTTATTCTATAATTTTGACATTAAAAACAATATTTTATACAGTATTTATACAACAAGGGATGAATGTTAATTTATGCAAATTAAGGGTATTTACATGCATTTAATAGGGTTTTTAAGGCCAAAATGATAGAATGAAGGTGATGAAATGGAGATTCATCACCCCACTATACTTACCTTTACTAGTCCCTAGTAAACACTTATGCAATAAGTGCAGAAAATAAAAACAAAGAAAAGAAAAGGAAAGAAGGTGGATTAAGTTTAATTGTCAAACTTTTCTTCACAAAATCAAAGTTTGGAGCTTAAGTCGGATCTTTGGAATTTTAGTGTGGTCAGAACCTTATAGGGAATCAGATTTAAAATACAACAACCTTCGAGAATCCCAAAACTCTGCTCAAGTCTCCTCAATAGCCCGGTCAGAATACTTCAACTCATACGCAAACCCTTATGACTATGAATCTGACTTGTACAGTGTATGCGACAGTGACTCCCCTCAGCTGAAATGACACAGAGATTGACTTCTCCAACATGGCAACCCAATGATTCCCCAATCTAGCAACTCTTTCCTCGAGAAGCGGGGTGTTCCCTTCTACGTTCAAGTGACAACCAGCTCAAGAGGAGGGGGGTGAAGAGAAGAATGGACGGTAACCAGTGTAACTACCTACACTAGGATGCAAGACAAGTGTAGTAAAGTCATCTAGCTGCAGGCTCACAAGATATGACTTTGAAGTTCAAGATTTCTTATTGACTATACATATATACACTCTGGCAGGTATTTTATCTTCAATCAGGCATGTCCTCTTTTTTGGAGTTTTTTTTGTTTTTTTTGTTTTTTTGTTTTGCTCTTTTTTTGAAATACTATATACAACATCATTTACATAGGAGTTTTTCCTCTTGAGCCTGTAGACTATCCCTCTTTTGAAGCATTATTGCAACCCACACTCTCCTATATGTAGACGTCACTATCACTGGACGGGTTGGGGCGCACTTCCCTCCCCAAACGAGGACAAATGTTTCCACTTGTGTGTGTCTCATACCGACAATCCAGTCCCTCACCACTCCAACTCAGTTGAGCCAAGTGAAAGGTGCAGGTGTCCAAGTTAAGTCATTATCAACAAGAGCTGTGCGCGTGCTCCAAAATACTCTACTTAGGCAGTCAAGAATCCATTGAACCAAGTCTCATAACCCTCTAAGAATTAAGTCAACTAGACCTGAAGTACCTCAATTCCAGCTCCTATAAGGTTCCTATGATTAGATAGATTTATGGTCCAACCAAGGTCCAAACGTCGGATTTTACTTAGAATTGTTCAATTATCAAACTCAATCCGAAAAATGCGAATGCTATGCACATGATATGTAGAAAATATTTTTGTGATGCAATTTTTAAAGTTTTAACATTTTATGGATTTTTGAAAAAGATGATGCAAATGCAATTTTTTATATTTTTCAAAAAAGTTTTTGCAAATGTTTTTGTATTTTGGATTTGCAAATGTTTTGGGTTGTTTGAAAACAAAAGATTTTGGATAAAACTGGATACAAATATTTACATAGGAATGCATCTTATATCTACAAGAGTTGGATTTTTAAGAATTTACAAGGGATAAGTGATTATTTTTATAGATATGTATATACAATTCATAAAGAATATTAGTATGATGTATATATTCCTCAAACTTATTTGAAAATTATTTTTTAAATAATTTTGCAAACTATAGTCTAAAATAATGTTTACAAATAATTTTTATAAACATTTGAAAATCATTTTGCAAAGGTTTTTCAAACAGTATATATAGATTTTTCAAAATATCTTTGCAACTATTTTCAAAACCATTTGGAAAAAGTTTTTCAAACATTTTTATTTCACACAAAGAAAAGAAATTTTACAAACAAAACAATTTTGCAAAAGTTGAAAATATTTAACAAAATATTTTCCAAATAGTTTTCAAAATATTTTTCAAAATATTTTTCAAACATTTTGCAAAAAAAATATTTTTACGTGATTTATTAATCAGTAAATACAAAAAGAATTTGAGGAATAATATGTGTCTTTTTATTAAGGATTTTTATGAATTTAATAGTATAGTTTGTACACTATTTCAGCCATATTTATTGTTAAAAATACAAAAGTATGAGTTATGGATAAAGTATATATGTATTATATATGATCCCCTATACTTAGCTTGGGCTATGTCCTCAAAGATCAGAGAGAAAAGAGAAGACATAACTCGTACTGAGTATAGAAAAGCCTAAAGAATACTTAAACGAAGAAATGAATGAATAAATAAATGAATGAGAAGTCGACCGTCCCCCCTATACTTAGGATCAAATAAGCCTAAGTATAGCAGATTGTACACATGGCAGGAATGGTCAAAGGTGGGAATGAACAGATCGTACTAAAACTGTCTCCTCTTATACTTAGGGTAAGATATCCCTAAGTATAGACAAGAAGAGGAGACCATGGAGATGATCAAAGAATGAAAGAACTCAGGATGCACCCCCTATACTTAGGACAAAGTACGCCCTAAGTTTAGAAGACTGACAAAAAGGGACGATGCCTTTTCAGTAGAAAAAGAAAAAAATGAAAAGAAGAAAAGTCAGATGAAGATAGAAGAAGAGGTCGTAAATAATGTATGCATCATTCCCCCTATACTTGGGGTAAAAGAGCCCTGAGTATAGGCAACAACAAGTGTGATGAAACCAAACGAAGAAAAGAACACTCAACTCAACTCACCCAAAACCCCATACTTAGAACAAAGTACGTCCTACACAAGGCACACACAAAAATGGGGTGGTTGAGAGATACAGTGGATGGAAGGAGATAAATGAAAGCGAATGTACAAGAGGATGGATATACAAAGGTCAAGAAGGTAGAAAGCCAGGACAGTTGGGGAATGGATCTGACAAGATGAGGTCGATATCGAGGTCCTCAGTAGACAAGTGCCGATCAAGATCGACCTGGTGAAGACCCTCAGTGGTCCTAGGGTGTGAAGGCATAGACGGGTCAGTGGAAGAAGTGTGGCTAGGTGATGAATCCCCATTTCATCACCTTTATTCTATCATTTTGGCCTTAAAAACCCTAGCTAATGCATATAAACAACATCAATTTGTGCATAATAGCATTCCTTATTTATTGTATTATTTGTATATAAAACAAGGTTCTTAATTCCAAAATTATAGAATAAAGAAGAAAAAAGGAATAAAATATTGAAAATATTTTATGACCCTAAACCCCTAGACCAATTCAAGAATTGAGTTGGTCAACAAGGAATAAAGTAGGGGGAGATAATGGCCATAAATAGAATAAAAATCCTATTCTTTTATTCACTATTTATGTATTTTTGATACCTATTTTATTCTTTATTACTTATTCATCAAATGAAGAAACTTTGTATATGAAAGTTGTAGATAATAATGTAAATAAAAATACAAATTAAGTTTGTGCAAAAATAATGCATAGTGTTCATTTTATACACAAAAGAAAAAGCCAAAAACCTAACTTCACAAACCCATATCTTTCAAATAAAACTCAAAACATATTAAACCTCTAATTGTATATAATTTTTCACAAGTAATTTAATGGTGGTGGTTTTATATTTTTTGGAGTTAATGTGTGAAAGTTAGGTTTTGTGCCCTCATTGTACATTCTACTGATTAAAATATTCATTTTATTTATCCTTTATTATTTTACAAATTCATATTTTTATATTTTTGTACATATTATTTATAACATATGTACATATTAAAAATAGAATAGAACCAAAAAGAAAATGAAAAATAAAATAATTCTATGAGAATACATAGACAAAATACCTATGTTATATATGTATATAAATAAAATGGAAACATATTCTTTTATTCCTTATTCTTTCGTATTTTTGTAAATATTATCTATATTCTGTTAAAATTACAAAATAAAAATAAAAGTCATCAAAATACATTAAAACAATGAAATGTATATAAAACATAGGTAAAGTACCTATAAATATACCTATAGAATATACATACTTATTTATTTAAGTATACAAATTACATCATAAAAAAACAAACTTATATTTATACTCACACAAATGAGTTATAAATATATAAAATAAAAGAATAAAATAACAGAATAAAATATACAAAATAAAAATAAAAATATGTAAAACATAGATGAATATATCTATATATACCTTATTAAAAATTAATTACTAACAAATAAATCCAAAAAAATAAAAATCATAATAAAATACTACATGAAATAATAACCATTTTTATTTTATATTCAAAAATTAATAAAATCATTTATTAGGTGTAATTAACAAGTCAATAATTGGTCAGTCGACTTTGTCATTTTGTGCTGACGTGGACCAATAGGGTCGCGTCAAATGTTGACCATGGTCAACTGCCTCCTCTGATCTGGATTTGACACGCAGACTGGTTTTCCCATGATTTTCGCCCTTTTTCCTGGGCGTCTCGTCGCTTAATCGCCTTCGCTCCCTTCATACGAAATGATCATTGATCATTGTACATACACACCATGATCTCTAATCACGTGTACATATACCCAAATCTTTGTTTTTCCCCAGTCAATAAGGGTGATCAATAATGTCTATAAATAAAATCCTTAGCCTCCTTCTTCAAATTTGGTCACCATTAAAGCCTTGTGAGCCTTGGGTCAGCATCTTGGATTGTTCCTCGTGACAGGGGGATCATCTGTAGTGCTTGGCCTAGCTCCAGGAGCTAGGGGGTGCACCCACGGCCGCCGTCGCCGGTGACCCTGCTCCCTGGTCATTCCAAGTATAAGATATGCGTCTTTTCCATTTATTTTGCTTAATTTTGATCTAGCTTTTATTTTCAATAGTTAGTTTAGTTTCTAGATAGTTAGGATAGCTTAATCAAGTCACCCGTACTTTGCCGGAGTTGAGCTCTGGTGAGCTCCTCTGCGCGTCATCAGCACCCCTCTGACGTATTCCCCGTGCTCACTTCATTTCTGATCATCCTATGATCATCCCATGCATCTCTCTTCCCCCAGATCCATCGTGGATCTGGAGATCCACGTGCTCCACTCCGCCGTTCGCCGGAGCACCTCCACCCTCCTCACTCCGCTCCATTCCACCACCAAATAAAAGCCAAGACCTCCGCCGTCTCCTCGTGAATATTTCTAACCCTTTTGCAGTCTTGAAGAGGGCATCTGAGCCCTATCGAGGATAGAACGGGAGCTCCAGGTCTGAAGCCTCGTCCGATCGATTGGCCGGGTCTCCGGCCATTTTGAAGGTAGCAATCGACGCGGGGGACTTCCAGGAATGAAAAGAGAAGCTCGACGACGACGAATGAGGCCGGAGGAGCCCACAATGACCGATCAAAGCTCGCCCCGACGAGCTTCATCCTGGTTCTTCCTGGGTGCCTGTTGCCGTTGGATGAATAAGAAGCCCCCCAGATCACACCAGAGCTATTGGATCTTTACGAGCTTCAGCCGTCGGATCGTTCACAACGATTTAATCTTCACCGTTGATCCACGAAGCATCATCGACCGTCGGATGCATGACATGTGTATTAGTGAAAGAATCTAGACCGTCCGCCCGCGCCTTTAATGGGATAACTTGCAAAACCTACCTACGCCATTTTTTGTATTTATTATTTAATACTTAAATAAAGTTTAAAGTGTAAAATAAGTGGGAATTTTGCATAAAGGACCCTGATCTTCTTGTATTTATAATTAGGTCCATTCCACGTCACCTCACGTGCCGTCCTACATGAGGTGGCGAAATTGTAGAGAAGCCCCTGCAAGTTTTGTATTTATGATCTAGTCCAATAAATTGAAAGGCACGTTACATATTTTGTGAAAATTACTGGAAGGCCCCTAAACTTTCTGTATTTACATTTAGACCCGTCCAAGCGTGCGTCACGTGTTTCCCTACATGATGGGTAAATTGCATATCACACCTTAGCGATTTTGTAATTGTTAAATAGTTCACTAAAATTTTAATTACATTGTATAGTTTTGGGTATTTTGCATAGGACCCCCTGGCCTTTATTTTTATTGCAAATATGCACATGTCAGGATATATATTTTGGTGCTATTTATCTATTTATTAAAAATACCTACTGAGCTCCTAAAAATATGAAAAATTAGGGATAAATGCTTCATGCTATGTAGTTTCACGCCTATATTTTTAATTGGCATTTTTTTGCATTTTATCTATTTATTAAAATTAAAAAAGAGTCTAAATAATCCCTCTCTAATTTATAAAATACTAAAAAATATAAAAACGTTTTGAAAAATTCTAAAAAAATTATATATAGTATATTTTAGCATTTATTGAGTCCAGAAAAAAAAACCCAAAAAATAAAAAAGAAATTGATAAAAATTAGAAAGCTCCAAAATCCAACAAAAATATAAAAATTCTACAAAATAGCAAAAATATGTTTTTCTATTTTATAATTATCTATATGTTGTTATTTATGTATTAAAATTAATTTAGGTAATTTTTGGACATATTTATTATTTTTAAAACCCAAATTAGTTTCATATTATTTATTTAATCCCTTATTTAGGGCATTTTTGACTTTAAAAATACATAAAAATTAGGAAAAATTCCAGAAAAATAAGAAAAAATTAGAAACAAATATGAAAATCATAAAAAAATTATATTTACTGTATTTTATTTATTTATACATGTTTTTTATCGATATAGTATCTATATATACCTTATATTGTATTTATACATATATATACTATATTTATATCAAAAAGAAATATAAAAATTGAAAAATATAAAAAGAAAATATTAAATTATAAATCCAAAAATAAAATATAAAATATAAAATCCAAAAACCCACAAAAAGACCTATGTAAATAAATAATTGGGTTGTATCTAGATAACCATAGGCTACCATTTTGCTCTCTGTGGTTCGACCTCTGATGAATCTCCATTTCATCACCTTTATTCTATCATTTTGGCCTTAAAAACCCCAGCAAATGCATGTAAATAGCATTAATTTGTATATAATAGCATTCATTATTTCTTGTATTTATTGTACATTAAATAAGGTTTTTAATGCCAAAATTATAGAATAAAGAGAAGAAAAGAAAAAGGAATAAAATATTGCAAATATTTTATGACCCTAACCCCGAGACCAAGGCCAGCGTGGAATTGGTCGACAAGGAATAAAGTAGGGGGAGATAAGGGCCGATATACAATAATTACCTCATTTATTTATTCATCCATTTGTGCATTTTGACACCTATTTTGTACATAATTATTTATTCATCAAATAAAGAAACTTTGTTCATGAAAGTTGTAGATAATAATGTAAATAAAAATACAAAATTGAGTTTGTGTAAAAATAATACACAGTGAACATTTTATGCACAAAATAAAAGGACAAAATCTCAACTTCACAGACCCATATCTTGCAAATAAAAACTCCAAATCACCCAAATTCACCTTTAATTGTATATAGCACTTCATAAACTATTTTTTAAAATTGGTTTCATAATTTTTGGAGTCCATCTATGAAAGTTAGGTTTTTGGCCCTTCTTGTACATCATACCTGATTAAAATATTCATTTTATTCAATATTCATTATTTTTATAAATAAATACTTTTAGAATCTTGTAAATAATGTATATAATTCATATACATATTAGCCTTAGAATAAAACCAAAAAAAATTTGTAAAATAAAATAAGTCTAAGTAATATATCGGCAAAATACCTATGAGAAGGATGTACATAAATAAAAAGAGAAAAACATTCTTTAATTATTTCATTCTTTTATATTTTTATAAAAATGTATATTAAAAATACAAAGCTAAAATAAAAACCAATAAAATCCATTAAATAAATACAATGTATATAATATACAGGTAAAATACCTATAAGTATACTTATATATATACACAAACACATTTATTTAAAATATAAATAAATTAATAAAAATTAAATAAAAATACACTTATACTTACAAAAATAAGTTACAAATTTATAAAATAAGAAAATACAATAATAAAAGAAAATAAACAAAATAAAAATAAATGTATATAAACATACTTATAAGTACCATATTTTAATAAAACCTTAATAAAATAATTCAAAAAAATAAATAAAAATCATAAATAAATACTACATTAATTTATCAACATTTTTTATTTTATAAGTAAATTCTAATTAAGTCACTTAATACGTTAAATAAATAGGTCAATTTCTGATTGACGTGGACCAATCAGGTTCTGGCGTTTGTTGACCGGTCGGTCAACTGCGCCCCCAGGCGCCTGAGTTG
The DNA here is from genome assembly GCA_037367405.1 of Ottelia alismoides. NCBI lineage: Eukaryota > Viridiplantae > Streptophyta > Magnoliopsida > Alismatales > Hydrocharitaceae > Ottelia > Ottelia alismoides. The sequence continues at coordinate 61,862 of JAZKJV010004781.1, read as the reverse complement.
ACGTGAACTGTCTTTTCCCCTCTTTTCTTGCCTTTTTCCCGCATAGCCCAGTGATCAAATCGCCCACAGTCATTTCATGAGATTTGTTCTCCTTTCATCCGTGATCCCCGCCGATAGTTTAGATCTCGTGTACATAGTTTGTATCGCCAGCTACGGCCTGGTCAATAAGGGTGCTCCCCCTGTCTATAAATAAGGAACCACCGCCTCCCTCGCCAAATTGGTCAGCTTTTCAGCCAATCCCTTCCCAGAATTCGGTCCCGGCGATGCTCCTGGTGACAGGAGGAGCTCGCCAGCACTTTGAATCGATCCGAGAGGCGGAGGTTGCACCCATGGTGGCGCTCCGGCAACCACCCTGCTCCCAGGAGTTCCTCCAGGTATAAGAGCTGCGCGTTTATCTTTCTAGGTAGATTTTTATATCAGCATTTCATTTCCGTCATTTATTTTGCATTTTGATTCGTAGGTTAGCGTAATTTAGTTGTTTCGTAGTTCGCCGGAGCTCCGCTCCGGCGAGCTTTTCACTGTGTTCCCGACCAGTTCCCGACTCGCTTTCGCCCTCATTTCACTCCCCACCATTTTCTCCACCTTCCCGTCAATCCCTACCAACCGGAGCCCCCTTGGTTCCGCGAATCGATGCTCGCCTCAGCCGCTTCGCCGGAGCATCGTCACCCCCGTCATTTTCATGCTCTCAGCTTCAAACCCCGGGTCGAGGAGAACGACCTCGAGCCCCTCTACATTCCTGTGCAGGTTAGGTGCGAAGAAAGGCATCAGGAGACGTTTTCCATGCGGGCGGAGGTACCTGGAGCGCCGCTTCTTCTTCGAGCTCGTGGCGCCGCTCCGGTGTGCCTTCGGACGATCTGACACCTCCAGCAGCTAGAGACACCTTCCAGGAAGCGAATGGGACCTTCAGGAGCAGCTATGGTCGGCCGGAGAGCGAGACTGAGGAGGAGGAAGCTCGCCCCGACGAGTCTTATTCCCTGTTATTCCACGCGTCCTCTCAGCCGTTGGATGAAGACGAAGGCCCAGATCGAGCAGCAACCGTCCGATGGAGCGAAGCAGCGACCGTCAGATCACGCGAGTGATCTAATCTCAACCGCTCATCGGCGAACCGTCATCGGCGCACGTGGAGGCGCCATGTGTCAAGTGAACGAAGATCAGCCGTCGGATAAAGCGCCTTTTGGGGGTAATTTGCACATCCAACCCCCGCCTTTTTTGTATTTAATATTTAATGATGTAAATATTTTTGCACGTTATAAAATGAATGTATATTTTGCAGTAGGACCCCTGTGTTTCTTGAAATGACATTTTGGTCCTTCCGCGCCTCACGTGCAGTCTCACGTGAGGCGCGTGAAATTTTGCACTTGAGCCCTGACGGTTTTCGTGTATTGTAAAATAGTTCTAAAATTTTAAATAAATGTTTATTACTGTTGTATTTTTGCACTGATGCCCCTGGAGTTTATTTTATTTGCAAAAATACCCCTGCCAGGCAGTATTATTTTTGTGTCTTTGATCCATTTATTAAAAATACCTAGATGGCTTCTAAAAATCCACAAAAATTAGGATAGGTGCTACATGCCATGCTTGTTCACGCTCATACTTTATTTCGCATTTTTTTGCATTTTTCCTAATTATAAAAAATGAAATAGGAGCCATTTTTGCACTGTTTAAATTAGAAAATAAAAAAAATTAGAAAATGTTTTTGAAATATCCCAAAAAATTATATATGGTATAATTATATATATATATATTGAGTCCAGAAATTAAAAAAACCCTAAAAACATGAAAAAGAAAATTAAAAAAAAATCAGAAAGCTCCAAAATCCAACAAAAAAAATAGAAAAATCCTAAAAAAATCCCCAAAAAATATATTTTTATCTTTTATAATTATCTATATATTATTATTAATATATTAAAATTAATTTGGGGATTTTTGGAGTTTATTTTATATTTTTAAAACCCAAATTATATTCGACTATTTATTTAGTCCTATATTGTGGACATTTTTGAATTTAAAAATACATAAAAATTAGAAATATTTCAGAAAAATAACAAAAAAAATTTAGAAAAATATTAAAAAGCCAAAGAAAAATATATATATATATATATATCTTTTAAGTATACACATATAGCTATAGACTATAGTACTTCTCTCTCTCTTCTTATATATACATATATCTCTTTATATATATATGTCTTATATAAATATATCTATATATTTATATTATATAATAAAAAAATATTAAAAAAAATAATACTTAAAAAAATAAATAAAAAAAAATCTTAAAACAAAATAAAAATTATAAAAACAAAAATATAAAAAAATTACAAAACCCAAAACCCACAAAAACAATAACAGGACATGAACGATTGATTGATTAATTGAATGATACATTACATACAACCATTCGCCTCCCAGTGTTCGACCTCTACCTGTGCTTACACCTATACACATTTACATGTAGAGTTATAATAAATTTTAACTCCACATTTTTGGATATTCATTGCATATATTATTGTGGGTTAATTGTTGATTGATTTGGGGATCTTTAAGTGGTCGATTCAGCGACTGGATCTCTCGCCTTGTGAGATATCTAGACCCTTGATTTTCCCCAGTCATCACATGGCGCCGTTGCCAGGGAGGCAACGGATTTTGTATGATTTTGTGTGGTTATTTGTTCATTTATTTGATTCTTTGTTCATGACCTTCATTTATTTATTTGTGTGATTTTTATCTTTATTTTTATTTGATATTATTGATTGACTGCTCTGACCATCTCTTTCTTTTTGTCTTTGATGCGAGGGACCGCTAAGCGAAGGAGGACCTCCTAGGAGGACCTATGCACCCAAGCAAGGCGGTGTTGGCTCTTCTATGCCAAGCCAACAGGAGAGAGCATCAATAGCAGATGAAGGAGAATTTTTGAAGACAGTCTCTATTTCATGAATTTTATTTCCTTTATCTTATTATGTATATTTATGTGAGAGAGAGTGACCCTTAGAATTTTGTAATAATACAGGACTCTCACAGGTGCACTCCGACTCCCGAGGTCCATTGCCCGAGGGATTGTTCCCTTGGGGGCCTCGATGATTTTTGACACTTTTCTTTTATTTTATTATTTTGTGTGTGAATGAGCCTTAGCATTAGAATTTGCTTGCTCGTAGAGTTAGGTCCAAACACCCTAATATTTGCATGTACCTATAGTTCGCTTTGGACCTAGATCAAACTCTAAACAGCCGCTCATTTATCTCTTAGCCTTTGTGCCACAGCGAACCCCGCAAAGCGCTTTCTCCTAAGCTCAAGTGTGTTGAGTACAGAGGAGGGGTGAGCCAAGACCGGACTTTTTAAGGCTAGAGAGGAATGAGCGACTTGTGGTGCTTCACGATAATAGCAATTTCTGAACCTAGGGCGATTTCTTCGGTTTGCATTTGCATATAGCATAGGTTTCAAATTCTGTTTTGCATCCCGCATGGAGAGAGCTGGGAGGCACTGTAAGTCTTCTTACTTAGCATGCATCATCGTTTTCCGACTTGCATGGCTTTTCCGATCTTCTCCCTCTGTTTTTGCCAACCTAGGATGCTTAATAGAAATTGGAACCTCGATAAGCACGTGCATTGAAAATAACCAAAAAAGTGATAACTTAAATAAAATCGGGACTGCTAACTCTATTGGACTTAAAAATAAAACGTAATGGAGTCCTTGTCTTGGGGAGAGCAACCCCCTCATTGGATGCGTTTTAAGTGCTCACGTACACACTAAGGAGTAGAGCCCAAATCCCATCAGAGCCTCCTAAGTGATTGTACAATTTTTGTGATCTCACCTAACTCTAAAAATCGAAAAGATAAATGACCGTCACCTGATGGTCTTCACTGTGTTGAGTAGGTGAATTGGGGGTTTGCCTTGTGTCTTGTTTGTGACTTGGAGTCCATTGTGTTTTCCATTCATCATTAGAGTAGTCGGTCCCGTCCGTGTGAGTCATGCATTTTTCATCTTTGAGTCTCTCTACCTCTCTTATACATATCTCTCTTCATTTTGCATTGAGTCATGATATTGGCGCTTGAGCTCAATCATTCTTCGCCAAGTCCTTTGTTTCCCCTCTTCTTCACCATCTTCTATGTATCCATCGTACCTTCTTCTCTGGTTCAGGGAGAGCCCTCCCCTTGAACCGCAATGTTGACGGTGTTCCCGCCTTGTGTGGAACACCTAATTCTGTCTATGTACCGATCTCCTCACCCGCCCTCCTCGTACCCTCTGTATCATTCTTCTACCACCCATGATATTGGCACGCCCGCTCAATCAGCTTCTCCACCCCATTGTGTACCCTTCTTATCCATATTCCTCGTGTCCCCCGTGTCATCTTTCCCTTTACCCGGGAATGCTGTGCATATTGATAAGGCCCGTATCGAGGATTATTTATACATATTATTAGTGTAAGTCGGGCATGCTGTTGTGGTTGCTGAGATTGATTTGGTGGATTTGACTTTGGATGCATGCATATGAGCTTCTTGAAGATTTTTGACGATGCATAGAGCATAGGTGTGATGCTTTATTGAGGAATTTTTGGTCTCGCACACCGGATTGAGGATGTGATATGATACGATGATTCGATGAAGATTTCATGAGTATTGATTTATCTATCCATCTTGAGGTCCCACCCATCTTGGTTTTTGAGGATTGATTGCTTATTCTAATTTGGAATTCCTGATAAGGTGTGCGGATCTTGCATGATCTCTCATCTTCACAATTGACCCATCCTTGATCTCCTGACTCTCTGATCCACCCTGGCACTCAGAGGATTCTTGACTATTTTTCGTGCCATCTCAGCTGACTGGATTGACCCAAGGGAGGTTTGGTGAATGACATGATTACTTTCTACCTTGCATGATCTTATACCCTCCGGATGATTGAGTGATTTATTGCTTTTGAGGACCTGAGATGACTTGCCAGCATTCCCATGACCTACATTGATCTAGCTCGCATTCCTCCCCGAGGACTATCTGCGGGAGAATGCGATAACTTCTAGGACTGCGGTTTCATTCACTGCTTGGGTCGCCTTGTGATGGGACCTGAAACCGAGTCAGATGATATGCTTGATTGGCCTCCCCCTGTGATTGTGTACCTGACCTGTCAGTACACGAGGCCAATGTACTTGACTCATCTGAGCCCGCTCTCCTTGACGACCCTCGCAAGGTAGAGACACATTATGACTATTCTTTGCCTAGATCGCAGTACTCTCCGAGGACTATCTGCAGGAGACTGCGACACTCTCTTCACGCTCGGTTCCCACTGCTGAGTGTGTCTCCGATCTGCGGAGCACGGAATCGAGTCGTCTGATATATATGATTTTAGTTGCGTATCCGATCTGCGGATCATGGGACTTATCTTACCATACTCCTTTGAGCCTGCTCACCTTGACGGTCCTCGCAGGGTTGAGCTTCTGATATCTACCATTCCCATGACTAGTTGGCACCCCGCTCCCCGAGGGTTATTTGCGGGACGCTGCCACACTTTCTCGATTTGACGGTCTTTTCTGCTGGTAGCCGATCTGTCGCCTACCGAGACCATTTCTACGATCCGTCTGATGGATCATGCTCCTTTGAGCCCGCTCTCCTTGACGACCCTCGGAAGGGTGAGCTTCTATTCTGATTATTCATTGATTAATATGTACTACTCCCCGAGGGTTATCTGCGGGAGAGTACATCAGTTTGTTGGTACTCGGCTTCATCTCTGGTGTCTCCCAGTTGATGGAGCACGGAGCCGAGTCTTCTGATTATTCTCTAATTCCGCTCACCGTGATGACCCTCGCAAGAGTGAGCCATATATTGTGTTGTTCGGTGTATTCTTATGACTTTCAGATTATATCACCACCGTGCATCACACAGTCTCATATGCTTTATTTCATATCTACCTGAGACCATGATTGACCGGAGGAGTCTGTACTGCTCTTTCTTCCTCCCAGTCTTCCGGTATCGGCTCTGTTCCTTCATGTTGACCCTATGAGCCGGTTGACTGCTTCATGCTATCGGACCCGATATCTAACCTTTCGACCTATTGTCCCCGGTAGCTGACACCCACTTGATTGCAGATTCGGGTGTCTTTGCACCTTCTGACTGCGTCCTCGTTCTCACAGGGAGACGACGATGAGAGAACGGTTGTCGCTTACCAGACACCGTCCTGTACTTCACCAGCTTTTCACCACTTGTATATATGTGTGTCTTTTTCATTCTTTTTCCCCGCATGTTATGTGTGCCCTAGATCTATCGCCATATCTTTGTATCTACACTTAGGACGTACTTTGTCCTAAGTATAGGGGGGCACACACTGAGTTGTTCTTTCCTTGCACTTTTTCATCACTCCTGTTCTTGCCTATACTTAGGGCTATCTCACCCTAAGCCTAGGGGGAGTGATGTGTATATTCTTCACGATCTTTTCATCTATCTGTATATATCTATCTTTTCTTCTTTTCTTCTTTTCCTTTTCTATCTCCTGTATCTAAATAAAAGGTGTCGCCCCTTTGTGCCAGTTTTCTGTACTTAGGACGTACTTTGTCCTAAGTATGGGGGGGTGCACCCCTGATTTGTTCATCTGTATATTCCCACCCTTAATCGTATATTCTTTTGACTTGTCTATACTCAGCACAAGTTATGTCTTCTCTTTTCTTTTCGATCTATGAGGACATAGCTCAAGCTACGTATAGGGGGGTCGTATATACTATGTATATACTTTAGCCATAACTCGTACTCTCATATTTTACTAATAAATATGGCTAATAATTCTTTAAAATTCATTAAAAACCCTTAATAAAAAGATGGGATTATTCCTCAAATTCATTTGTATATACTGATTAATAAATCAGGTGAAAATATTTTTTGCAAAATGTTTGGAAAATAGTTTGAAAAGTATTGTGAACATTTATTGAAAACTATTTTGAAAACGTTTTGTTACATGTTTTCAACCTTTGTAAAAATGTGTGGTTTGTAAAAATTTATTTTCTTTGTGTGAAATAAAATGTTTGAAAAATGATTTGCAAATGGTTTGAAAAATGGTTGCAAAAATACTTTGAAAAATCTATATATACTGTTTTGAAAAAAAACCTTTGCAAAAATGATTTTCAAATGTGTGTACATGTTTGCAAAAATGTTTGTAAAAATTATTTTGGACTATAGTTTTCAAAAATTGTTTGAAAAATTTGTGTCAAATAAATTTGAGGAATAGTCACATATAATAAATAACTAAACTACTATATTATTATTTTAAATAAAAATAATAATAAACAAGATTCTTTAATAAGTATACAGATATACCTGTAAATAAAAAAACTAAATTCTAAATTCTTTAAAAATCATTAAAATAAAGCGGCACGCCCGTGTAAATAGTTGTACATATTCTGAGTGCCCAAATTATTTTATTTGCAAAAATTATTTGTGTAAAAATTTATCTCTTTGATTCTTTGAAAAATTGCATTATTCTTTGCATATTTGTAAATAGCATTTGCATAGCATTCATATTCTTTCATTGAGCTTGATGATTGAACTAGTCTAATAAAGTCGAAGATTGGAGCTTGGTTGGACCTTACTGCACCTAATTGCGCTGGAACCTCACGAGAACTAGGTTTAAGGTACTTCAGGTCTATTCAGACTTAATTCTTTGAGAAATCAGGGCTGGGTTCAAGTCACCTCAGTGGACTAACTAGAACTTTTCGAAACACACGCATGACTCTTATCGACCGTGACCTAACTTGGACACTGGCACCTTTCACTTGGCTCAACTCAGTTGGAGTGGTGAGGGGGTTGGATTTGCCAGTCTGAGACGCACACGGGTGGAAACATTCGTCCTCCTCTAGGGAGGGAAGTGCACCCCAACCTGGTCCAATCGCCTTGAGGTCTAACGACAGGAGATTGTGGGTTGCGATAAAGATTCAAAAGAGGGATAGTCTACTGGCTCAAGAGGAAAAACTCCTTATGTAAATGCTGCTGTGAATAGTTTGTTGAAAAAAAAATATGATGAAGCTCCAAAAAAAATGGACAGGCTTGTAAACAAAAATAAAAATGCCTGCCGGAGTATGTGTATATGTTGTATAGAAACTAAGCAAGCTTGAGCATCAAAGTTATACCATGTGAGCCTGCAGCTGGATGACTTGACTACACTGGTCTTGCATCCCAGGATAGGTAGCTACACTGGCTACCGTCCATTCTTTTCTCTACCCCCTCCTCTTGAGTTGGATGCCACTTGAACTTAGAAGGGAATACCAAGCTCCTTGAGGAAAGAGCTGTTGGATTAGGGAATCATTGGGTTGTCATTCTGGAGAAGTCAGTCTCTTTGTCATTTCAGTTGGGGAGAGCCACTATCACTTACACTGTACAAGTCAGCTTCATAGTCATAAGGGTTTGCGTATGATGTAGGCTAGTTCTGACCTGGCTATGGAGGTGATTTGAACCGAGTTCTGTGACTCTCAGAGGCTGTTGTGTTTTAGATTTGGTTCCCGACTAGGTTCCACACACACTTTCACACCAAGGTCTAACTTCAGCTCCAAACTTTGATTTTGTACAGATGAGTTTAATAATCATGATCAATTCAATTTATTCTTTAAATTCTTTATTTTTGCTTTTTCTTTTCTTCTTATTCTTTGTTCTTTTTGTACTTATTGCATAAGTATTTGCTAGGGACTAGCAAAGGAAAGTATAGGGGGGTGATGAATCTCCATTTCATCACCTTTATTCTATCATTTTGTCCTTAAAAACCCCAGCAAATGCATGTAAATAGCATTAATTTGTATATAATAGCATTCATTGTTTCTTGTATTTATTGTACACTAAATAAGGTTTTTAATGCCAAAATTATAGAATAAAGAGAAGAAAAGTAAAAGGAATAAAATATTGCAAATATTTTATGACCCTAACCCCGAGACCAAGGCCAGCATGGAATTGGTCGACAAGGAATAAAGTAGGGGGAGATAAGGGCCGATATACAATAAATACCTCATTTATTTATTCATCCATTTGTGCATTTTTGACACCTATTTTGTACATAATTATTTATTCATCAAATAAAGAAACTTTGTTCATGAAAGTTGTAGATAATAATGTAAATAAAAATACAAAATTGAGTTTGTGTAAAAATAATACACAGTGAACATTTTATGCACAAAATAAAAGGCCAAAATCTCAACTTCACAGACCCATATCTTGCAAATAAAAACTCCAAATCACCCAAATTCACCTTTAATTATATATAGCACTTCATAAACTATTTTATAAAATTGGTTTCATAATTTTTGGAGTCCATCTGTGAAAGTTAGGTTTTTGGCCCTTCTTGTACATCATACCTGATTAAAATATTCATTTTATTCAATATTCATTATTTTTATAAATAAATACGTTTAGAATCTTGTAAATAATGTATATCATATACATATTAGCCTTAGAATAAAACCAAAAAGAATTTGTAAAATAAAATAAGTCTAAGTAATATATCGGCAAAATACCTATGAGAAGGTTGTACATAAATAAAAAGAGAAAAGCATTCTTTAATTATTTCATTATTTTATATTTTTATAAAAATGTATATTAAAAATACAAAGCTAAAATAAAAACCAATAAAATCCATTAAATAAATACAATGTATATAATATACAGGTAAAATACCTATAAGTATACTTATATATATACACAAACACATTTATTTAAAATGTAAATAAATTAATAAAAATTAAATAAAAATACACTTATACTTACAAAAATAAGTTACAAATTTATAAAATAAGAAAATACAATAATAAAAGAAAATAAACAAAATAAAAATAAATGTATATAAACATACTTATAAATACCATATTTTAATAAAACCTTAATAAAATAATTCAAAAAAATAAATAAAAATCATAAATAAATACTAAATTAATTTATCAACATTTTTTATCTTATAAGTAAATTCTAATTAAGCCACTTAATACGTTAAATAAATAGGTCAATTTCTGATTGACGTGGACCAATCAGGTTCTGGCGTTTGTTGACCGGTCGGTCAACTGCGCCCCCAGGCGCCTGAGTTGACGCGAACTGTCTTTTCCCCTCTTTTCTTGCCTTTTTCCCGCGTGGCTCAGTGATCAATCGCCCACAGTCATTTCATGAGATTTGTTCTCCTTTCATCCGTGATCCCCGCCGATAGTTTAGATCTCGTGTACATAGTTTGTATCGCCGGCTACGGCTTGGTCAATAAGGGTGCTCCCCCTGTCTATAAATAAGGAACCACCGCCTCCCTCGCCAAATTTGGTCAGCTTTTCAGCCAATCCCTTCCCAGAATTTGGTCCCGGCGATGCTCCTGGTGACAGGAGGAGCTCGCCAGCACTTTGAATCGATCGGAGAGGCGGAGGTTGCACCCATGGTGGCGCTCCGGCAACCACCCTGCTCCCTGAAGTTCCTCCAGGTATAAGAGCTGCACGTTTATCTTTCTAGGTAGATTTTTATATCAGCATTTCATTTCCGTCATTTATTTTGCATTTTGATTCGTAGGTTAGCGTAATTTAGTTGTTTCGTAGTTCGCCGGAGCTCCGCTCCGGCGAGATTTTCACTGTGTTCCCGACCAGTTCCCGACTCGCTTTCGCCCTCATTTCACTCCCCACCATTTTCTCCACCTTCCCGTCAATCCCTACCAACCGGAGCCCCCTTGGTTCCGCGAATCGATGCTCGCCTCAGCCGCTTCGCTGGAGCATCGTCACCCCCGTCATTTTCATGCTCTCAGCTTCAAACCCCAGGTCGAGGAGAACGACCTCGAGCCCCTCTACATTCCTGTGCAGGTTAGGTGCGAAGAAAGGCACCAGGAGACGTTTTCCATGCAGGCGGAGGTACCTGGAGTGCCGCTTCTTCTTCGAGCTCGTGGCGCCGCTCCGGTGTGCCTTCGGACGATCCGACACCTCCAGTAGCTAGAGACACCTTCCAGGAAGCGAATGGGACCTTCAGGAGCAGCTATGGTCGGCCGGAGAGCGAGACCGAGGAGGAGGAAGCTCGCCCCGGCGAGTCTTCTTCCCTGTTCTTCCACGCGTCCTCTCAGCCGTTGGATGAAGACGAAGGCCCAGATCGAGCAGCAACCGTCCGATGGAGCGAAGCAGCGACCGTCAGATCACACGAGTGATCTAATCTCAACCGCTCATCGGCGAACCGTCATCGGCGCACGTGGAGGCGCCACGTGTTAAGTGAACGAAGATCAGCCGTCGGATAAAGCGCCTTTTGGGGGTAATTTGCACATCCAACCCCCACCTTTTTTGTATTTAATATTTAATGCTGTAAATAATTTTGCACGTTATAAAATGAATGTATATTTTGCAGTAGGACCCCTGTGTTTCTTGAAATGACATTTAGGTCCTTCCGCGCCTCACGTGCAGTCCCACGTGAGGCGCGTGAAATTTTGCACTTGAGCCCTGGCGGTTTTCGTGTATTGTAAAATAGTTCTAAAATTTTAAATAAATGTTTATTCCAGTTGTATTTTTGCACTGATGCCCCTGGAGTTTATTTTATTTGCAAAAATACCCCTGCCAGGCAGTATTATTTTTATGTCTTTTATCCATTTATTAAAAATACCAAGATGGCTTCTAAAAATCCACAAAAATTAGGATAGGTGCTACATGCCATGCTTGTTCACGCTCATACTTTATTTCACATTTTTTGCATTTTTCCTAATTATAAAAAAATGAAATAGGAGCCATTTTTGCACTGTTTAAATTAGAAAATAAAAAAAATTAGAAAATGTTTTTGAAAAATCCCAAAAATTATATATGGTATAATTATATATATATTGAGTCCAGAAATTAAAAAACCCTAAAAACATGAAAAAGAAAATTAAAAAAAATCAGAAAGCTCCAAAATCCAACAAAAAAAATAGAAAAATCCTAAAAAATCCCAAAAAATATATTGTTTTCTTTTATAATTATCTATATATTATTAATATATTAAAATTAATTTGGGGATTTTTGGAGTTTATTTTATATTTTTAAAACCCAAATTATATTCGGCTATTTATTTAGTCCTATATTGTGGACATTTTTGAATTTAAAAATACATAAAAATTAGAAATATTTCAGAAAAATAACAAAAAAAAATTTAGAAAAATATTAAAAAGCCAAAGAAAAAAAATTATATCTATATATATCTTTTAAGTATACACATATAGCTATAGACTATAGTACTTCTCTCTCTCTTCTTATATATACATATATCTTTTTATATATATATGTCTTATATAAATATATCTATATATTTATATTATATAATAAAAAAATATTAAAAAAAATAATAATTAAAAAAAATAAATAAAAAAATCTAAAAACAAAATAAAATTATAAAAACAAAAATATATAAAAAAAATAAAATTACAAAACCCAAAACCCACAAAAACAATAACAGGACATGAACGATTGATTGATTAATTGAATGATACATTACATACAACCATTCGCCTCCCAGTGTTCGACCTCTACCTGTGCTTACACCTATACACATTTACATGTAGAGTTATAATAAATTTTAACTCCACATTTTTGGATATTCATTGCATATATTATTGTGGGTTAATTGTTGATTGATTTGGGGATCTTTAAGTGGTCGATTCAGCGACTGGATCTCTCGCCTTGTGAGATATCTAGACCCTTGATTTTCCCCAGTCATCAACCTCTACACGCTTGCCTGCTATGCATTTTATGGTAGAGAAAATAGATTTTCATTCCACATTTTTGCTATTGATTGCTTTATTAATTATTGTGGGTTAATTGCTGAATAAGTCCGAGGTCTCATCGGTCGCATCGACGACGGTGTTCCCACCTTATGTGGAACACATGACCGATGAGGATTTTGGGGTTTATCAGATGGCGCTGTTGCCGGGGAGCAATGAGCGTAGCCTATTTTCACCAGTCATTTTTGTATAGTCATTTAATTGATTTATTGATTCATTATTGTAAACATTCATTAATTTATTTCCAATTAATTCATTGATTATTTTGTAAATATACATTGATTTTGTAAATACTCATTGATTTTATTATTTGATTATATATGATAATGCCATCTTTTTGTGACTTTGTTGCGAGGGCCCGCCACACAAGGACGGCTTCTTAGCAGGCCGATGCAACCAAGCTTGGAGGAGGCTGGTCTTCTCTTTATGACCAGCTGGAGAGAGCACCAAGGAAGCAAGGAGGAGGAATTAGCTTAGAAAAAAATCAATTTTGTAATTTATGGTGAGAGAGAGAGACAATTTTGGCATGTAATACAACTTGGATTCTACTATTCACAACGAGGTCCAGTGCCCGGGTGTATGTTCACCTAGAGACCTCGTCGTAGTTTTCCACGTTTTCTCGCCTTCTTTTATTTTGTTTTCCGCTGTTTTGAGCTTTTCGCCTTATTTTACTTTGTTTTGTGTGCATGGAGCTCGTAGATTTAGGTTGCTTGACTCGATAACTAGGTCCACACCTTAATAAGAATGCATGTTCCTATAGTCTCTTACGTATGGATCTAGTCAAATTAATAAAGTTAGTAACTTAGATCTGAGACCGCGTGCCACTAGAGGTCGTATACAACGCGTGCTGGACCCGTTGTGACAGGCACTGATCAGCATTAGAGACCGGGCCTTGGTCTCATTTCTGGATAACTTACAATTGGTTCTTCATGATTAATAACAGCTACTGTTTAGGGCAATTTTGTCGATTGCACATCGCCATATAATAAAATACATATTACAAAATAAAAATAAAATATCAAAATATAGGTATTTATACCTATAATTTACTTGTAAATATTTACTTGTAATAAAAAGCCCCATAAAAATAAATAAAAATATGTATAAAATACTACATTAAATCTCAAACATTTTTTTTTGTTTTAATGAAAAGTCAAATAATTCATTTAACATTTATTTCTGATTTTATTAGGTTTTTATTTCAGGTAATTGTCTGGTTGGTCCATGTGGACCAACTATGTCATTTCCTTTGTTGACCTCGAGTCAACACCCTCGCCTCTCTCTTCCTCGTGCTTCAGCCTGTCAGAACCCGAAGTTTCGCCCCATTTTCTGGCCCAATGCATCATGATATGCGATGGTGTGCCACTTGATTTCTAGAGATTGAACATCCCTAAATCATGCCATGGCCAAAGATCCAATCGGTCGTCCTCGATTCAGTTGGAATCCTCGATCGAAGTTCCCCCATCTCTCATTTTTATAAATAACGACCTTCGCCTTCTTCCTCGATTTCATCCCTCTTCATGCAATCTTATCCCCTCAGAACCCGTTTATCACCTTCCACCTTGGCGATAGGAATCGAAAGGGAGGCTTTGCAACGAGGAGGAGCAGCGGAGGTGCCAGATCCACCATCACCGGAGGAGAGTATCAGCTGGTTCAACTTCTCGTGTTCCTGGATTCAGTCGAGGCCATTTCTTCCCGTTCTTAGGTATATCTTAGATAATAAATTTCATTCATGCCTTTAATTTCAAGTTTAATCTAGTAGTTAGCTTCAATTTAAAAAATCCCTAATTCCCTGCAGCTTTAGCTCCAGGGCTAAATCATAGTGATCCGACCGTCGACTCACCCCGATCTTCATACCATCTCACCCCCTCTCCTACCCTCCTCATCCAACCCAAATCCATCGTGGCTCTGGGAATTGGAGCTCCCTTCGTCTCCCAACACCGGAGCTCCACCTTTTTTCCATTTTGCCCATCATTTTACCTAACACCCTGGTTGAGGAGTTCACCCTCGATCCCATGAGTTGTTTGGTATAGGTCTGTGATCCCAAAGATGCGTTTGTAGCTGTATTGGCCACCTAAAGCAGCTCCAGGTGCTTGGACCTATTCTGAGCAGTCGGAGCTCCCTCACAATCTTTTAAGCGCACCATTGCACATGGAGGACATCCAACAAGATGCTGGGTCGGTCACAAGGAGGATCTACCACCAGAAGGCTGAGATATCAACGATCAAAGGAAGGGAGGCATGTTGTTCTTGCGTGTTCTTCCTCCCTAGCCCATAACCGTCCGATCATCACGTGACCCAGATCTAATATGGACCATCTAGTTCAAACGAAGTGGTACTTGATCTCCCACGTCCGATCAACCACATGGAGCATCTGCTGCCGTTGGATCTAGGCACTTTAGTGGTATATTTGCACAAAAACCCTCTGTGCTTTTTGTATTTTGTATTGAGTTATGTAAATATTTAAAATAATTTAATAACTTGTGGACAATTTGCATGTACCCCCTTGAGCCTCTTGAATATTGCAAGTGTGTCCAGTGTCAGGTCACTTGACGTGGACCCCCATGTGAGGTGACATTTTGCAGGCGTGCCCCTCTGCCTTTTGTACTTGCTTTTTAATCTGTAAAAAATAAGTCACGGTTCATTATTTCTGGTTAAAATTGCATATCATCAACAGTAGTTTATTTTATCTATAAAATACCCCTATGAGCTTGATTTATTTTTATTTTTGTATTTCCTTTTATTTAAAATAGTTCCTATGCTCTAAAAATTCTCAAAAAAATATGTATATGTGCATGATTGGTTGCTTATTTAAGCTAGCATTTTTACTTGCCATTTTCATTGCATTTAGCATTTATTAAAAATCATTTGGAGCCATTGTATCCCATGTTTCACTTGAAAAATACAGAAAGTTATAAATATTTTTTTGAAAAATTTCGAAAAATCACTTACTACAGACCAAAAATCACAAAAATATCAAAAAGAACTCTAAAAATTAGCAACCCTTGCTTACCCTAAAAAATTTGCAAAATATTTTTGAAAAATCCAAAAATATTAATTTTTGCCTTATATATTTGTATATACATTTATCTACATAAAATTGATTTCGAGATATTTTGAGACCATTTCCTATTTTTAAATCTCAAATCAATTCTAATTATTTAAATATTCCATAATTTTTTATATTTCAATTTTTAGAATTACAAAAAATTTACAAAAAGTCCTCAAAAATCCATAAAAATGGAAAAATATTTGGAAAACATAAAAAAGATAATGTTAGGCTATTTTTGACTATTTTTGTCTATATTTATATATAGTATACCCTATAAATCCTATATATACATATATATCATTATATGTAATTTATATTATTATAATTATTATTATAAATACCTTATATTCAGTTTAAAACCTTAAAAACTAAAAAGGATTGTTCTCTTTGATTACTTTTTGATTTTTTTCATATTTATTATGTATATTACACTCTATAGTCTTTATAATATACATATAGTCCATATTATTCCTTTATATATATGTGTATGTTCTTATATATATTATTTATACTTAATTAAAAAGAAATTAAAAATCTGAAAATTAAAAATTAAAAAATATTTAATTAATTATAAATATAAAAAGAGAAAAATTATTTTATTTCATTAAAACCAACATACACATTGATTGAAATTGTGCACACATATACACTTGCTTTATTTATTCATTTAAATAATACCTGCTACGCCTCGTCTCCCTGTGTTCGACCCCTACCATACTTGTCACTATACACATATATTGTAGGTTATAATAAATTTTGATCCACACATCCATATTTGATTGCTTTACTTCTTCATTGTGTGGGCTTATTGTTGATCTATCTTGGGATCTTAGTGAGAGGTCACTTCGACGACTTCACTCCCTCCTTGTGTGGAGCGTACGAATCTTTCCACTCTGACCCTCGGCTATTTGAAATGGCGTCATTGCTCGAGAGCAACAGATAACGTAGCTTTATTTATATTATTGTGCATACTATTTCTCTTCCGTTTCTTCTCTCTATCTTTGATTATTATTTGATTTGTTCTGACTACTTTTTTTGTTTGACTTTCTTGCGAGGGACCACATGGCGAAGGCTGTTTCTTAGGAGGCGAACACACCCGAGCTGCGAGGAGGTCGGTTCTTCTTCTTGTGAGTCGACCAGAGAGATCATGGAAGGAGACAAAGAGAGGGGAGCAGAGTAGCTCCCTTAGAGTTTTTTGTTTTATTTTGTGAGGTGAGTGCTTCATTTATTTTTGTATAATTATTTGTAATAATTTTGGACTTGGACACTGCTACACCAATGGGGTCGATTTCCTGGGTGATTGTTCACCTAGGGGCCTCGTCACGGTTTTTCATGTTTTGTCACCTTTCTTTTATTTTGTTTCTCATGTTATGAGCTTTGTGCCTTTATTTTCATTTGTATTATGTGATTGTAGCCCCTAGATTTAGGCTTATTTCATCGGTATCTAGGTCCAAACACCTAATAGAAGCATGTACCTATAGTAATATACATTTGGACTTAGTCAAATAATTAGTTGCAAATTTCTTGAAATTGGAACCGCGTGTCGTGAGGGACCCCATACAATGCTAGCAGGACCCGTTGTGGCGGGCATCGAGGAGTCCCCAAGATCGGACACTTAGGATCCACTTTTGAGAAGTTTGCATTTGGTTCTTCTTGATAATAGCACGTATCGTTTAGGATGCTTTTATCCCTTGCATATCGCCATATAGTGTAAATATTTCAATTCTGCCTTGCATCTCGCATGGGGAGCGTTGGGAAGCACTGTGAGTCTTCGTACTTTGCATGCATCATTTGACATGAGAGTGAGATTTCCACTTTAGTTTCCACTTACGTTGATTTTCTCTTCTCTCCCCTGTTTTATATCACATTTTGGATCAAAAGAAAATACAAAAAAATCATTACGCAGATTGCTTTGAAAAATACCCAAAAAAGTAAAAACCCAAAAATTCTAAAACTAGGGGTCTGCTAAATAAACTTTGATCTTAATTAAAATCGGTAATGGACATCCTTGATTCGGGTTTATAAAGCCCTCATTGCTTTCAGGTACACTCCAGACTGAGTGAGGCATGAACCCTAAGGATTAGAGCCCAAAACCTGATATATGGCAGCCTTGGTTTTCACTTGAGATGGTAAAGTATTGCACTTCTATCGTACGTGGGCGAGTAGGGCCTTGTAGCTGACGACGTTCCCACCTTGTGTGGAACATCCTACTTGGTCCGAAGTATTGAGAATAGGCCACACCTTCATAGGGGTGCCTGTCTCATTGTCCTGTGACCGAGTACCGCACTTGCAAGGGAAGTATTACTTTCACATATTTGCTTACTCTCCCTATTTCTTTGGCAGAGTAGCCCCCCAAGCATGAGACCAAGGACCTCAAAGTGGCCAGATCGCATGTTACAAAGGATGTGGAAGAAGTACGGGATACTTTCTTGATAGTACATATGCTCTTATAGGGTTAGCCTACTTAAGGACGTGTTAAAAGATTTGCCTGCAATACAACCATAAAATTCAAAAGATGAAAATAGCCGAACTCTTACGGCTTCACTTGGGGTGTTTTGGTGAATTCAAAACTTGTTTGGTGTTTGTTTGATGAGATTAAGGTCCAAGATCAAAGTCCTACACAATTGTGCAAATTTTGACTTCCATTTTACGTTCTTTTATTCTCATTTGACCCTCGCTCACTTTGAGCCATTCTACTATTTTACACTCCTTTTATTTATCTTTGACATCCATAGCATTCCTCCCTTCTCGACCTACCTTTTCTACCTCGAGATGGTGACTCATGGATGGCTTAGTCAGGACTCCGCCGACACCCACATTGATTCCGTAGCACCACCTTCTCCAATAATTCAGGGTGATTCCTGAGATCATGGTTCAGACTCCAAAAACCGCTCTCCAAACTCCCATCTTCCTCAATAAACTTGGATCACTCTTGTCCTGAAATCTTCCCATTCCGGATGGATATTTATTTCATCCCTTATACCTCTCTATCCTTAATGAAATTCTGTGTTGACCTTAAAACAGAACGATTTGTTCCAGTCGGTGCTTCTGTACAGGTATCTGATGAATCTCCATTTCATCATCTTTATTCTATGATTTTCGCCTTAAAACCCGAGCTAATGCATGTAGATAACATTAATTTATACAAAATAACATTCATTATTAATTGCATTCATTGTGTGAATAATACTGTTTTTAATGCCAAAATTATAAAATAAATAAAATAAAAGAAAAAGAATAAAATAATAAAGGTATTTTATGACCCTAAACCCTTAGACCAAGTCAAGAATTGAATTGATCGATAAGGAATAAAGTAGAGGAGATAAGGGCCAAGAATACAATAAAAACCCAATTCTTTTATTCATCCAATAAAGCATTTTTGGGACCTATTTTATTCTTTATTATTTTTCATCAAATAAAGAAAACTTTGTACATGAAAGTTGTAGATAATAATATATAGAAAGTAATAAATGAGTTTGTACAAAAATAATATACAGTGTACTTTTTCTACTCGGAATAAGTTTCCAAAATCCCAACTTCCCAGGCCCATATCTCTCAAATAAAAAGAAAAATGTATTAATATCACCTTTAATTGTATATAAATTTTAATAAGCTATTTAATGGAGGTGGTTTCGTATTTTTTGTAGTCAAGGTGTGAAAGTTATGTTTTGGAACCCTACTGTATAATATACCCGAATAAAATATTCATTTTATTTATTCTTTATTATTTTTACAACTTTATTTTTTTATACTTTTTTAAATATTATTTATAATATATGTACATATTAAAACTAGAATAAGACCCTTAAGAAAATATAAAAATAAAATAATGTAAAAAATACATAAATTAACCACTTGTACTTATACCTATATAATTTATCTCCCTATTATTTAAGTATACAAATAAAATCATAAAAATATGATAAAAATATGTTTATACACCTAAAAATAAGTTGTAAATATATAAAATAAGAGAATAAAATAATAAAATAAAATTTAAAATAGCCAAAATATAGATGAATAAAAATTAACTAATGATAAATAACATCCAAAAAATAAATTAAAATCATAATAAAATACTACATAAAATAATAATAATTTTTATTTTATAATAAAAATTAATAAAATCATTTACTAATTTTAATTAATTATTCTCGAATAAAAGGACCTATTTTGCCTTGTAGTGGTCTGCGTGGACCAATAGGATTCTAGGGATCGTTGACCCCGAGTCAACTCCCCATCTTTCTTCTGACTTCTGTCAAAAGTCTCGAGGGGCCTGCTTTATCGGAATAGTCCCAGTCGCCCCACTACTCCATTGCCCTCGAGCCCTTCACAAGATCTGATCCTTGATCTTCCATGATTCACACCGTATCCTCAGTTCATTTGTACATAGTGTCAATTCTTCCCAATTCGCTTGCCAATAAGGGTGTGTCCCATGTGTATAAATAATACCTTCCCCCTCCTTCTTCAAATCTGATCACTGTTCGGAGCCTTAGAGTCCCTACATCTTGGTCTAGAGAGTATCCCTGTGACAGAGGGAGATCCCCTAAAGTCTGGAGCGGCTCGCGGAGGAGGAGGTGCACCTACGGTGGTCATCACTGGCCGCCCTGCTGTCTGCCTTCGCCGCGGGTATAAGAACTGATCTTTATTTCTTTTTAGATAGAATTTAATGCCTGCTTTTTAATCCTACAGTTAGTTTAGTGTTAGTTTAGCGATTTAGCGTCATTTAGCCCATTACGTAGTTCGTCGGAGCTCAGCTCCAGTGAACCCCATTCGTTGTGATTTGTCGTGTTCCAATCCGCCATCATATTCTTCCATGCCGCTTCTTGTACGGCCCACATACCTTCGCTCCACCAGATTCCCTACGGATTTGGAAATAGGGGTCCAACTCCGTCGCCCATCGTCAGACCTCTCTATCATGTTCCACCGTCAGACCACACATGCCAAATAAAGGCCCAACTCGTCATTTCTTTGCTTTTGACCTTTCTGCAGGTGCTGGTGGCCAGAGGGACCTGTTGGGTCTCATTTCGAGCTCTTGCTAGGTATCTGGAACCTCTTTCCTTCCACGAGCTCGTCGGCCGTCATCATGCTTCCAGAAGCCCTGCTGACGCTACTAGCAGGTGCGGAGGAGGTCGGAGAATGTTATGAGTGCCTTGGATCGTCCCCAGGTGGTCGGAGCTGGTCAGATTCGCTAATCGAAGCTCGATTCAAGTTGTGTTCTTCCTTGTTCATCTAGGGGAGTCCACTACCGTTGGATCAAGCCTCGAGCCCAGATGCTCCAACCACCGTTGGATGCTTATCGCCTTAACCGTAGATCTACGATCTGGGATTTAATCCCTCTTGTTCAGGAAAAGTGGCATCGCCGCACCACGTGCGAACACGTGTTTAAGTAAAGGAACCTCAGCCGTACGATGGCGCGCCAGTAGGGGGTAATTTACACAACTCGCCCCGTTCTTTTTGGTATTTAATAAATAATTATGTAAATAGAATATTCAATGTAAATAAAATGGTAAACTTGCATGTAGACCCCTGTACTTCATGTATATTGCATTTAAGTCCATGCCAAGTCACCACACGTGTCGTCCATGAGGTGGCCAAATTGCAAGGAAGCCCCTACGCCTTTTTGTATTTGTTTTAGTCTAATAAATTGTAATATAAGTTGTATATTGTTTTGGAAAAATTGCACAGAGGCCCTCACACTTTATTTTATTTACATTTATACCCATGCTGGGCCATATATTTTTGTATGCTTGTTGTATTTATTTAAAATAAATATTTTGCTCCACAAATCACAAAAAATAGGTATAGGCTCTTGATTCCTTATAGTTTCACGCCAATTTTATTTTGCAATTTTAGATCTTTTTACTATTTATTAAAATTAAAATGAGTACGTTTTTGTCCCTGTCTAACTCATAAATACCAAAAAAGTAGAAAAACTTTCTCAAAAGTTCCAAATAAATTATATGTTGTTTATTATAACATATTTTAACTTCATCCAAAAATCTATAAAAATAGAAAAAACAAAAACCCTAAAAATAAAAAGCTTTAAAATCCTTTATAAAAATATGAAAAATCACCAAAAACACCAAAAATATGTTTTTCTATTTCTTAATGTTATTTATATGATTATCTAGCTACTAAAATTGATTTCAAGAATTTTGGACTTATTTTGCTATTTTTAATTTTTATTTCAAACTCGACCTATTATTTAATTCATGATTTGGGATCTTCTTTATTTTAAAATCCATAAAAATAGTAAAAATTCTAGAAAAATCATAAAAACTCTAAAAAATTATTTACAACCTAAAAATATTTAATAATGTAGTTTTTTGTTTTTAGTTATATTTCAATCTATATTATCTGTTATGGTATATATAGCCTTATATATTCTATCATCTATTTAAAAGGAAAAAAATAAACAAAATATAAAAAAGAAAATACAAAATTATAAAACCAAAAACAAAGAAATTATATAAAAAAATCAAAAAAATATAAATTTAAAAACCCACAAAAATATAGAATGACTGACATGATTGTACATAATACTCTTTGATTAATAATAATATCGTAGGCCATCGGTTTTGCTCTCTGTGGTTCAACCTCTACACGCTTACTTGATATATATTTAGTTGTAGAGAATAATAAATTTTGACTCACATTTTGTGCTATTCATTGCTTGATTTATTCGTGGGTTGATTGTTGATTGATTGCAGTTTTGTGAGCGGCCAACACAATGATTGTGTTTCGCCTTGCAAAACTGTACGATTCTCGCAAGATCCCTCTCATCAAATGGCGCCGTTGCCTGGGAGCAATGTACGTAACCTATTTTGTCATATATTTTGTACAAGTCATTTGTTTATTCCTTGATTCATTGATGTAATTAGTCATTTATTTTGCTTACACTTATTAATTCAATTATTCTTTATATATATCTCATCTTGATTACATTATTTGATTATCTGTGCTAACATATATCTCTTTGTGACTTTGTTGTGAGGGCCTGCTACGCGAGGATGATTTCTTAGGAGACCAGTGCAGCCGAGCTTGGTGGAGACTGGTGTTCACCTTCTGACCAGTTGGAGAGGTGATAAATGAAGCAAGGAGAAACTATTTAGCATAGAAGTTATTTAGATTTATTTATTTAATGGTGAGAGGGACATTTATTTATAATTTGTAATAATTAAGACTTGGACATTACTCTTCACAACGAGGTCCAGTGCCCGGGTATCTGTTAACCTGGGGGCCTTGTCGCAGTTTTTCACGTTGTCCTGCCTTCTTTTATTTTGTTTCCCGCTATTTTGAGCTTTCTACCTTTCTTTTTATTTCTTTTGTGTGCATGGAGCCCCTAGACTTAGGTTGCTTGTCTCGGTAAATAGGTCCAAACCCTAACAAGAATGCATGTACCTATAATCTCTTATGTTTGGATCTAGTTAAATTAATAAATGTTAATTATTTGGATTTGAGACGGCATGCCAAGAGAGGTCGTATACAATGCTTGCAGGACCTTTTGTGGCGGGCACCGATCGACATCGAAGATCGGACATTGATCTTATTTTTAAATAATTAACATATGGTTCTTCACGATTAGTAGCAGCTACTGTTTAGGGAGATTTTGTCGATTGCACACCGCCATGTAGAAAGGTTTAAAAATTCTATTTTGCATACCACATGGAGAGAGCTGGGAAGCATTGTAGGTCCTCTGACTCAACATGCATCATTAGATTCAATGGTGAGATTTCCAACATCGAATCGACTTGCATGTCTTTTTTGTTATCTCCCTCTGATTTTGAGCACCTAGGACTTAAATAAAAATATACAAAAATGTTAGACACTTATATACAAAAAATCCAAAAAAATTGAAAACCCAAAAAATTAAAACAAGGGAACTGCTAAATAAACTTTAGCCTTAATTAAAATCTGTAATGGACTTTCATTGTCTTGGGTTCATAAAGCCCTCATTGATTTCATGTACCTTAGGAGGGGACCAAAACCCCTCCCATGAGCAAAGCACGACTTGCTAAGGATTATAGCCAAAAACTCGGTCTATAACTGCCTTGTGTATCGCCTGGATTTCCGAAGTAATGGCGCTTCTATCGTACGTGACCGAGTAGGGCCCTATCAACGATGGTGTTCCCGCCTTATGTGGAACATTGACTTGGTCCGAATTACTGAGCTTAGGCCACGCCCTCATGGGTTTGTTTGTCTCATCGGTTTGCGGCCGAGTAGGTCCTTGCCTCATGGGTGATTCCGTTGCAAGCAAGGACCGAAGTAGTGGTTTCTCCTATCGCCTTCCTCTATCTATTTATTTATCTGAGTAGGGATCCTGGAAGGGTTACAAGGACCTCAAAAAGTACAGACTACAGGTTACAAAGGAGGATGACACGTACAAGATACTTTTCTGGTAGTTCTCTCTCTCCTATAGGGTTAGCGTGCTGAGGACTTGTTAAAAGATATGTCTTAAATAACAACTCTAAAACTAAAAGATAATAAATAATCGATCCTTCACGGCTTCAAATGGCGTGAGTTGATGAACCCAATTTTGTATTGCGTTTGTATGGAACTATATTAAGGTTCAAATATCAAGTCCTGTGTATTTTCACAAATTTTTATCATATGTGTCTTCCTCTTTGACCCCCGCTCAGCTCGAGCCTTTTCTACTATTTTACACTCCTTTTTATTCCTCGTTGAACACCGTATCTTTCCTCCTGCATCAATCCTCTGCTGCTCCACGATGATGATCCATGGATGGTTTAGTCGGAACCCCGTCGATGCCCACATAAATTCCATGGACTTGGTATCATCAATAATTCAAGGCGATTTCTGAGAATCGGTCCGGACCTTGCAGATCGATCTCCAAACTCTCGTCTTCTTCCCATCTCCTTGATCATCCAATAAACTAGGACCACCTTTGTCCCACAATCTTCATTGCAAATGGAAGTCTACATCCTTTTCTATTCACAACCAGTCGGGATTCGATTTCAAGTGGTATGATTGAGATTGTTTCACATTTCAGATAGAAGCCAAATCCAATCCTGGATCCCAACACAGAATTCATCTCCTCGGACTCAGACCCAGGAATGGCTCCCCAAGGAAACGGCAAAGGGCAACAGCCTTCCCAACCCGAGCAGGGACAAATGCCAGATCAGAATCAGGTAAATGCTCAGTGCTAGCTTCCATACAAGCCATACAACAGCAACTGACCGAGCAGGCCCTAGCACATACTGCATTTCAGGACATGCTGAACGATCTCAGGAATAGACTATTAGCAACAGGAGGAGGAGGAGACATACCTCGTGATGACCCAGACGAAGAAGAACCCAAACCAGAAAGGTAGAAATCGACGTTGAAGGAGACATACAATCCTGGAGATAGCCAGATGACCGAGTGGATCCTCATTCCACCAATACATGCACACTTTGAGCTCAAGCCTAAGTTCCTTGCTCTTCTACCATCATTTCACATGAACACCAATGAGGAGCAATACATTCACCTGCAGCAGTTCTTGCACATATACCGAACTACCCACTACCCCAATGTTCCCTAGACGTAGTGTAGATGATGGAATTCCTCTTCAACTTGCAAGACAAGGCCCTATACTGGGTCAATCATTTGGGAAAGGTTGTGATGACTTGGGAGGAACTGAAATCTGCCTTCCTTCACAAATACTACCCTCTCAACCGGCTTAACCAGATGCAAGCCAGGATTCAACAACTTCTCCCTGGCTGCCTACGAAACTATCCATGAAGCTTGGGAGAGATTCACAAACCTGCAGGAAAAATGACCCCATCATGAGATACCGAGGACCAGTCTGGTCCAACACTTTTTCGGGGACCTGAATATAGAGAGCCAAAGGCTTGTAGACGCAGCCTGTGGGGGATCTCATTTTAACAAGGATGAAGATGTGGTCTGGCAGATCTTTGAATAAATGGCCGAAGGAGAGGCTGCCCCCTCTTCATCTCGTGCATATCAAATAGAACCACATGTCCTCTAGAAGCAAGTACATATGGCAGAGTCTCGTGAGGTAGAAAGAGAGATGAGAGATCCTACCTCAAAATCATCAGGGGCCATCTCTCGAAGGTTGATATTATTAAGAAACGATCATAAGATCTCGAGAAGCTCGCTATCATCTAATAGAGGACACAACACCTAGATAAGCCAGATTAAATCACCAAGCAGTTGGAGCTGCTGGTGAGAACCATCAATTCTGTTCAGTTGGCGACACCATCTTCAGAGGCTCCTATTGAGAAGAAGTACGTGCCATCACCGCAACAACAACCTTAGCCGAGTCAACAACCACCAGCCATCCAGCGTATGTACTACGTGCAAGCACGTGATCAGGGCCCGCTGTAGCAGCAGATGGTGGTTTACTAGCCAAATTTCCTTCCCCCTTCAGATCCAACATTCCCACCACCACCATTGATTCAGGAAGTTAATGGTGTATGGAGTAATGATGCATGCTAGCCTGCCCTACCGGACACTCACAGGGCCATCCACTAGCCAACAAGGCTTACCATCAACCTCTGGGTGGTTGTTATAGACAATCCTCTCAACCTCCATCTCAGTATCTCCAGCCTCAACAATACCAAAACCATTGGAGGCTGAATCAACAATATTCACAGTTGCAGTACTGCCAGTCACAACCTACCATTAGTACGCGGCTGCACCACCTCAACACTATCCTCCTCCTCCTCCTCCTCCATATCAATAGTACCAGCTTCCTCCACCTTCTCAGCACCATCAACAATCTCAACCTCAGCCCCCAAACAATCAGCAACAATGTGGTATGCATGCTGAAACTTTTGAGACAGTTCCAGTGAGCCCTACCCTGGATTGCTTGGCCCAACTTGTGAAAGGCCTAACAGAGATGACAAAGAACCTAGACGACCTGACGATCACTAAAACTCCTATCCCAACCCAGGTTGAAGCAAATCCCAATAACTTTAAGCGTAAAGAGCAGGTAGAATGTGATGTCCCCTCTGTGCCTGTAGAGTCAAATGATTGTAATATTGCTTTATCTAATGCTATCACTCTCAAGAGCAGTTGGGCTTTGCCTCCATCTATCGTAAGCCACGAGAAGAATAAAGCTTTGATAGGTGAATCGTCATCTTCTGCATCAGCTGCACCAACTACCGGATCAGGTGAGGAAGAAGAAAAATGAGGAGCCATACCAGCTGCCATCCATCTCCAATGACACCAACGAAAACAACAAAAAAATAAGAAAATTCAAAAAGATCAAAAAAGATGTTCGCGGTTGACGTGAAGCCGTGCCAGCCACGGAGGAACCACCAACAACAGCCGATCCTACACTAGCCGATGGAGCAGAGACCATGCTTTTTGCTTGTCCACCAACAGTAGCATCTTCGTCTCTAGTTTGTATTCCTTTTTGTGATCTGGATGTACATACTATTGTAGACAAGAATTTTATTGTAAATAAGAACAATGTTTTTTATTTTAGTAATGTGAATATTCCTTTTCCTAATGGAATAGAATAATCCAAAAAAAATAAAAAAAGAAAAAGTGCATTATCTGATCCCAGAGTTGTCGATATTATTAACAATTTCAATTGTTGAGATTCCTTTGATAAAAGATATGGAATACATGCCCACTGTAAAGAAAGGTTTGAAGGAGGCATGTACAAACAAGAGTCGACCAACACGTAACAACATACACCAACAGGTAGAGAAGCACGTTCTTACCATGGCTATAGTCGTAGCCATCAACAATCTCTTGCAAAAGAAGCAAGACAAAGGAGCACCTTTGATCAGTTGCGAGATTTTTGATCAAGTCTTCAAACGAACCTTACTTGACAACAATTCTTCCATCAACCTCATGCCCTCTTCATTATTGCAAAAATTCGGGCTAGTTCCTCTCAAGCAGACACGAATGATACTTCAGTTTATTGATCAATCCATTAAGTGACCTCAAGGTCTTTTGGAAGACGTTGTGGTAAAGGTGCAGGACATGCAGTTTCCAGATGATTTTATAGTCCTTGACATTGACTTTACCGCATCCTTACTCCCTACTCCTATTATTTTAGGCCGACCATTCCTGTACACTACAGAGGCCGTGTTTGGTTATGGGTCTGGAAAGATAACTTTCAGCTCGAGCAACAATAGATTACAATAGACAAGATTGGTGAGCCTAAAGTCATAACTAATGAAAGTCATGAGCACCACCTGAAGCATACTGTGACTTCATTGTCGAGAACAGAGACACACCACTCTCATTGAACGACACTTGGACCCTGGAAATCCTCTCTCCTGAGGAGGACTGGGAAAGCACAGTCGATGCATGTTTCGACGATATTTGGGAGACAGAATCTAATTTGCTGATGCATATCTTCGATTCAGATGATTCACTCTAGCCCGAACATAACAAACTTACTACAGATCGGTTCGGCACATCATCAAAAGATCAACAAGACACTGAGGTGAGAACTACCTCCCAAGTTCTGGAAGATCAACCTCCAACCAGCACAGTTTCTGAAGTGACCGAGAGGCAGGCCAGATTAGAACTAAAATTAATGCCAATTCTGACAGGACTTAAGTATGCTTTCCTTGCAGGTGCAGAAAACATGTATCCGATCATCATCATCAATAGGTTAACCCCAGAGCAAGAATCTCGACTCCTCGAGATTCTAGAGAGAAACCACAAGGCACTTGATTGGCACGTTTCACACTTCCGCGAGATAAACCCCGCTCTATGCTCACACCACATCTATTTGGAAGAAGATGCCATGCCGTCCTAAGAATTTCAAAGAAGACTGAACCCAAATCTGAGGGATGCCATCATTAAAGAAATCACGAAATGGTGTGGCCTTCATTTATCCCATCTATTACTCCAAATGGGTGAGCCCACTACACGTAGTTCCGAAGAAATCAGGGCTCACTGGATTTCCATCATTGAATCGACTTGCACGACTTTTCCGCTATCTCCCACTGATTTTGAGCACCTAGGATTAAAATGAAAACCTACAAAAACGTTAGGCGCTTGTATGAAACAGACTCAAAAAAAGTGAAAACCCAAAAAATTAAAACAAGGGGACTGCTAAATACACTTTGTGTTGGACATGCGAGCCCACGATGAGCCATTACAGAATAAATGTTATTGCGAATATCATTCCCTGATCTGAAATGAAGAATAACCAATTTGCATAATAGGTCCCTTAGTACAATTAGGGTTATGTACCATGGTCGTCTTAATGATCATACAACTGTTGATTCAATTATTGAATCATAGAGGCTGGTGCTTGGATGAATATCCAAAGAGTTCGATTGAGGACTCATCAAGTACCGTCGAATGATTATTAAGAGGATCTCCAGCCTGAGTAGGAGATGGCAATCCTTTCTCACTTGGCTGATATCTGACCGACCACTTGATGCACGTCCTCTGCATGGGAATAGAGATTCGGAGGTGTCAGATTAGTTAGGTCAAAGAGTTGACTTAACGAGATCGAGATAACCAAAGTCCTATGTCGTATGTTGTCATGATATAGGCACGAATCCTCTGACCGGAGACAGATGTGTTACTATATGTCTGAGTATGTACATTTGGCAGACCAATAGGTTGATGACCTAATCAAGGTCTATACACCAACGCGCTGGTGTGCATACAAGGGCATATGAGTAATACTATCTCTCAAAGGGATCATACAGGTTCATTTCCTGAACCGGAAGACATGAGCTCACTCATGAGATATTGGGAAGAATCAAATTCCACACACGGTCATCTCGCTTTGAAAGCCTGACTGGATTTATAAGGTTTGATATATACTTTTATAAAGTATATGATCAACACCTAGGTATTATATATGCTTTTGGAAAGTATATGATCGACACTAACTCCTAATGATCGAATGAGAAACTAAATGATAAATCCTGAAGTAGATAATGTAAATTGATCTTATACTTCGGGATTATTCTGGGTCTTCCAGTATATAGGATGTACATATATTAGGAATACCTGAGGGTGATGTGATCATAAACAATTATATAACCATGACGCTTCCATTCCTAGGGAGTGATGAAACGGGTCTAGATTTTAGTGACTCCTCTCAGTAGAGAAGTCATCTGATTTTAATCCAAATATTGGACATTGATCTGAATGTGATTCAGATGTAATGAAAAGATTAGATTTGTGGTCTTGATTTAATCAAGCATCTATGGGAGGCCCGAGATCTGGATTTAAGATGTGATCTTAATATCCAAGTCACTATATGTGGAACAATACAATCGCCCTGTCCTTATCTCCAAGTATCCGCGGAGAAAGCGTATTATCCTTGAAAGAGTTCAGGATAATTTCATTGTTGATATATGTATTTGAGCATTAAGAAAATGGATAATTAAATGTGATTTAATTATCATGAATAATATGAATTTGATTCATATTATAAAGAGAGTTATCTTAGATAATTAAATGTGATTTATGAATAATGTGAATGTGATTCATATTATTTGGGCACATAAGAATAGAGATCCAAGATGATTAAATGTGATTTAATTATCATGGATATGAATAATGTGGATAGCACTATCCATATTAATCATATATGTTATAGATGTGATATATAATATATAAGAGAGAGCAAATTGTATTTTACATTTCTTAATTAAATGTTGATGTGAATTGGATTCACATTGGACAATTAATTGAAAATGTAATTCACATTTTATTTTGGGTTGTGAATGTAATTCGCAATTTTCCAATGGCAAGATTGTAATATTCACAAAATAATTACGAATTATTTTTGTTGAATAATACAACAAGTGTTGTTGTAAATCTTGGAGATTTCCATGGAATAATGTAATCTCATGAGATATCATGAGATTACATGAGATTGCCACCAAATCCCATATTATAGAAGGAGGCAATCTTCATTCCATAATCTCCATGCTTGATTGATTTAATTTAGGATTAGATCATATTGATTTATCAATATACATTTAATCCAAATTAATTTAATTGTTGTTGTTTTTTACCAACAAAAATCTTAGCCATTAAAAGAAACACAAATCAATTAGAGCATTGGATATGTGTTGCCCATGGATTGAGATCCATAGATCCCAAAAAATTATAAATAGAAGGGCACCCCTTGCTCTTCATATGCTAATGAGAACATAAGTCTCTCACTATCTCTTTATCTCTGTACACCCTCTCTCTCTCTCTCATATGGCCGTCTATCATGGATGCCCTAGAGAGAGTCTCCATCGCCGCAACATCATCGTTATGCTGCCGGTTCGATTGCTCGTGAATCTCCGTCTCCTTCAGTGCGCCTCGCTCATGAAGAAGACATTGGATCTTATTTGTCGAGATCAGGAGATTCACTGCCTGGATCATCAATATGGATTGTGAGAAGCACGTGTTTCATCAACACGCTCGCAAGCATCTCCTCCGTCGGGTCGGACTTGAGACAGGAGTTCTCTTCGTTTAAAGACTCGATCGCAACCAAGCTTCAAGAGGTAATCCTATTACTTGTTTGTGGTTTAGATGAAATGATCCGAGAAGTGTTCTTGGATCATGTGGTTTCGTCACATAAAAAATTTTAATTTCCGCTGCATGGAGCAATTAGTACGATTAGTCGCTCCCGATCGTATACGATGTGATCCTCATGCTTCCGTGATGCGCTTAAGGATCATACCATATCCTTCAAGTGGTATCAGAGCCATAGTTCAAAGGTTTCGGATACGATCCGTAAACCTAAGCCGACTTGGGTTCGTTAGGGTTGCGAAAGTTTTATCGCATTTCATTTTCGCATCTCTATTTTGTGATTATTTTCGGCCCTGTTTAAATTGTTTGAACACGAAAATAAAATTTGTATTTTGTTCCCCATCAAATAAGTAAACTGTAGGATCTGAGTTTGCGTGATTTAGAATCCGTTTGCTCAAGTTATGATCAAATTAGTGAACATGTATCCACTGTTTCGGGGACTGCGAATCTTAACGTAATTAAGGAGTTAATTGTGGATTTGAAACATCTAGAAATACATGCAAATAACTTAGGTTCTGTTTCAAATCAATTTAGCAAACTTTGGAAACTTACTTTTCTTAATTTGGATTTAAATTGATTGAGATATTCTAATTTTAGTAAGTGAGGGTCACTGCTGGAAATTACTTTCCTAATCAAGAATCTTGTGATTGTCATTTAATTAATTAGTGAAATTAAATGGTTTAATTTCCTGAAATAATTATATATAAATATTTGTGAAATATTTGATAATAATTATTTCCTTAAATGACATTGCCTTAACCAATAATTGATTAGATATGATCTAGATCACAATTGGTTACACAATCCACTTTCCAACAAATAATGTTGCTTGAATAGGATTTGGGATTTGTTTAGCAAATCTCATTATAATCTTAATAAAAAATGTTTTGAATATTATTATATATGGTATTACTTCGGTTAAAAGACCGATTATAATCTCAAGTACACAATGATCAATTTAGCATTATCTTTTCCCGAGGTGGATATGGTGCCTAGTCGGGGAGCATTGGGGTAGCAGGTTGCACCGTGTGTGGTCTGTCCCACTCCCGTCGGTACTGGCTATGACAACGGGTAGGGACTCGATAATGAAGGAGAGATCACGGTTTATTTTTTTAATTATTAAAATTCGAAATAATACGTGTTTGAGATAATACTATATTTCAAGTAACAATAAAAGAATATTTGTTGGATATTAATTGGATCATCAATTTAATATGATTAGATTAATTGGAATCCAATTAAAACTAAAACACTCTCTTATTATAGAGCTATTATTTCCCTTGGAAGAATTAATTATGTGAATATGATTCATAATAATTAATTAGAATTTGAATATGATATGGAGGATCACATAAGTGACATCCATGGTCTCCCGTCAAGGCGAAGGGTTCCGTCGCCAGAGATTGTATGTAGGAGACGTCTGTCCGAAGTGACAACTCCTGTATGCAAGCACATCTATATAGGGCTCTTTGCTTCTCGAAAGAGTAAGACCATATGCGTAGAGACCCCAATATCGGATCCTCATATTATTGGGGCGATATTGGATTGCGCATAGCGAGTACTATTCCTGTTGACGGTTGGTTCAATTAATGACGGGTCAACATCGCCTTAGGGGTGGTGGGCCTGGGTGTTAAAGATCGAATTGGGAATGCAAATTGGACTTGCAAGGTGGAATGCGTTCCCGCTTCTTTTTATCGGAGTTACATGTCTCATATTATTGGGATGTAACAAAGATAAGGAAGGAGATCCCAGATCGTGCTTGAGATATAATGGTAAGTATATCTCTTACATTGAAAGTGATTAAGGGCATGAACTTTCAATGTAGACAAGGCAAGACAATTTTGATATAAATTCCTAAATCAAAGTAAAATGTATATTTATATATGTTTATGCAAATTTCTTATTTAGATAATCCTTCATTAAACCCACTCAATTTTATACTCAATAATAACTAGTAAACTATCATGGATTGGATCCATGATCAAGATATTGTACTTGCAGTTGGACAGATAATGTATATGGTTGCAATGTGCAAGTCTTCCTCATAATAATGAGGAATGACAATTAAATAGACAATAGGACTACAACCCTAGGGTTTATATGCCTCTACAGTCTTGATCTCTCATCAAATGTACTTTGAAAGTGACATGTCGATGATGATCGTAATTGTCGAATTATCCTTGTAAAATCTAAGAAGATGTTTTGGCATGCATATGTGCTCTTGACATTTTATCATGAATGACATGGTTCTCTGCATTATGCAGAATGGTGGCTCTATAAGAGATGATGTACAACAACAACAACAAAGCCTTTTCCCACAATTAAGTAGGGTCGGCTCCATGGATTCTTCGCCTCCATTCAGATCTATCTTGGGTCAATCCCAGGCTTATATCCACAAAACAAAGATCCCTTTGTAAGGTCTCTTTCCAACACTTCTTGGGCTATCCTCGCCCTCTCTTAGACGGCTCAACATCCCAACACTCGCATCTCCTAACTGGTACATCAGCTGATCTTCTTTGCAAATGACCAAACCATCTTAAGCGGTTTTCCCGCATCTTATCCTCGATCGGGGCAACACCAACTTTCTTTCTGATTGCATCATTCCGAATCCGATCTTTACGTGTGTGTCCACACATCCACCTTAGCATTTTCATTTATGCTACAACTATTCTCTGCACAAGTCTATGGTTCACAGGCCAACATTTAGATCCATAGAGCATACCAGGTCTCACGGCTGCTTTGTAAAACTTTCCTTTAATTTTTAAAGGAATTTTCTTATCACAGAGAATAGCAGAGGCTCCTCTTCACTTTAGCCAGCCTGCATTTATTCTATTAGTAACATCCCCATCATGTTGCAAAATAGATACCATATATCTAAAAGAATCTCTCTTCTGAATATTATCATCACCAATCTTTACCTAAATTCCTTCACCATTGCTTCCATCAAAGGTTCAATCCATATATTCTGTCTTATCCCTACTTATATGAAA
This sequence comes from Ottelia alismoides, assembly GCA_037367405.1. NCBI lineage: Eukaryota > Viridiplantae > Streptophyta > Magnoliopsida > Alismatales > Hydrocharitaceae > Ottelia > Ottelia alismoides. The sequence continues at coordinate 27,624 of JAZKJV010004781.1, read as the reverse complement.
TCCTTTACTCTCCAACTCATGTCTCTAGACCTTGAGCTTCTCATTTACTCCATCTCTAGTCTCGTCAATCAACACACTATCATCAGCAAATAACATACACCAAGGTAACTCATCCTGAATGTGACTTGTCAACTCGTCCATAATCAAAGTAAAAGAAAATGGACTCAAAGCTGAACCTTGATGTAAACCAATATTGATGTCAAAATAGTCAGTCTTCCCGGACGGTGTCCTTACACAAGATAAAGTCCTATCATACATGTCCTTTATGAGGTTAATGTATAGGACATGCACTTGTCTCTTCTCCAAAACTCGCCACAATATCTCTCGTGGGACAGAATCATAAGCCTTTTCCAAATCAATAAAGATCATATGGAGGTTCTTCATTTTAGCTCTATAAATCTCCATTGTTCTCCTCAACAAATGGATGGCTTCAATAGTTGAGCGACCTAACATGAATCCGAATTAGTTTTCTTTGACATTGGAAACTTGCCTCAACCTTCTCTCGATCACACGTTCCCAAATTTTCATAGTGTGACTCATCAGCTTGATACCTCTATAATTTGAACAATTTTGAATGTCTCCTTTATTTTTATAAAGAGGCACCACGATACTCCTCCTTCAATCTTCAGGCATTTTCTTTCTTCGCCAAATAACATTGAATAGATTCGTAAGCCAAGTCAAACCGCGCTCACCTAAAACTTTCCATACTTCTACAGGGATGTCATCCGGTCCTACACCTTTCCCAGGTCTCATAACCTTCAAAGCCTCCTCTAGTTCCTTTCTTTGAATCCGTCTATAGCTTGCACGATTCAAGTAACTTTCACTACTAGCTAGATCACCCAAAGTGATCTCTCTATTTCCTTCCCCAATAAGAAGTTTATGGAAGTACTGCTCCCATCTAGTCTCTATATCCTTCCGAGTAACAAGCACATGACCTTCCTCGTCCTTAATGCATTTCACTTGAGAAAGGTTTTTGGTCTTTCTTTCTCTTGCTTTGGCCAACCTGAATATATCCTTCTGGCCCTCCTTAGAGTTGAGATTTTTATACAAAACTTCATAAGCTTTCGATTTAGCTTTGCTTACAGCCTTCTTTGCTTCTTCTTTGCTATTTTGTAGTTTGTGACAGTTTCCTTTGTTCTATCCTTAGACATAGCCTTAAAGCATACTCTTTTAATTTTTAGCTTCTCTTGCATCCCTTCACTCTACCACCAAGCCTCCTTTTGACCTGGGGCTCCTCCCTTTGACTCGCCTAGCATCTCTTTGGTTACCTTTCGGATAAAAGATGCTACTGCCTCCCACATCTTGTTTGCACTTCCACTACAATCCCAAGATAAATCTTCTAAAACCTTCTCCCTGAAGCTCGATTGCTTCAGTGGAAGATTCCACAATCTAGTTTTAGTGATCTTAGGAACCCTCCTTTTCTTTACCAGCCCTTTTATTTGTACACCCAAGACTAACAAGCAATGTTGGGTTGTCAAACTCTCTCCTAGGATTACTTTGCAGTCTTTACAACACAACTGATCTCTTCTCCTCAACGCAAAGTAATCTATCTGTGTTCTCGTTGGCCCACTCTTACAAGTAATCTGTATATTTGCTTAAATCCATGTTTAAAAGATCCGACTGTCATGAGGCAACATCGTAAACAATATTTTTTTAAAAATATTATTTAGGAAGTTGTCTCCGACTATTTTACGCTGGCTGTCGGCTACCTAACACAACCCTCCTCATTTACCCGAGCTTGGGACCGGCCATGGCTGAGTTTCTATAAGAGATGATGTACTCAAAATATTTGAGTACCTACCTGAACCAATGTTTTAAGAGTTTAGATGGATGTAGATACGACGTGTGTCATCATTCTACTGTCTATACTCTGGTCATTCATGAAGCTCCACAATATTCATATTGTATGAATTGAATGAGGCATGTATAAATGTTGAAATACTCTTATATTGAAATCTTTTGAATTCAACATAAGAGATCCTTCGTCTTAAGCAATGGTTGTTTATAGATAAAGGGAGTGCAGTGGAAGCATGGGTTGGACCCAAGTAAGAAGGAAAGTCAAAAGAGTTGATTGTACTTCTGTGACTTCCATATGACATCCAAATAGTTGGGTGAATGCCAATACTACAATAAGCCGATGTATTGATAATGTGACTATCTAGTCTATCTAGGATCCTTAGAGAAGGACCCAAATATTGCATCGGAATAATCTACATCTAAATTTAATCATCGAATTTGACTTTCTTATTTGATAAGATTAAAGTCTAATAATTGTACCTCATTCTTCTAATAACACTTGCAATTGGTTGCTTATGTTTTAGAAGACTAGAAAATTTGATCTTAAGGTTCAATCGTCATCCACATGGATGTTAATTCAATTGTTGCAAGAACCTCTATTGGATAAATAGACTTCCTAATTTCAGTGGGAGAGCCCTTAGTCTTAGAGAATGTCTCTATGACCTAGATATTAGAATACACTCATTGTTTATTTCTAAATGTTGGGAATAAACATTAATTCTATAATAGACCTATCATAAAGAGTTATGATGGAGATATTTTAGATAGTAATCTAAAATCTAGTGGACTCTACTAAATTAGAAAATTAATGAATGGTTCATTAACATTTTTAATACTGAAATTAAACCTTAAAAGATCAATAGGAGAATGAAGAGCATTTGATAATGATATGGCATCAAGCCTTGGACATTTGTCTGTTGATGTGATCAATAGATTAGTAAGAGATGAAACTTTAGATTGTCTAAAGGTTCAAATCTTACATACTTGTGAATATTGTATTCAAAAGTAAAAATGTCCAATATACCCTTCTTTGGAATGGTGTAAGATGACAAGGTATTCAAGATCTCATACATATTGATGCATGTGAATCATCTATATCAGAATAAACATTATGGATATGTGATATCTATTGATGATTATTTGTGATATGAGATTTCTTCTCTTCACTTAGAAACCTTTGAAATGTTCAAAGATTTCACAATTTTGGTTTAGAATTAAAGTTTGAAGGAAGATTAAATGAATTTTGATCTAATCTAGGTAGTCAGTACCTATTAGATGAATTCATGGAATACTTTATAGAGATATGAATGTCATTTCTATCTCACTCCTCCTAATAAACCTAAACTCAATGGAGTTGTAGGGAGATACAATTGAATCATGTGCGACATGATTTGATCAATGATGATTCTTAGCATAATTACCTCTTAGTTTCCAAGGTATATTTGTAGTAGAGAGTACAATATATATATCCTTAATAAGGTTCCAAGCAAGTAAGCTGGAATTTAACACCTGAGAGTGCTACTTTATTAGGAAAATGAAGGATGGTATTAGATACCTACTTTATGACCTTGAGATTCTTAAAAGATCTCATCTATGAGAATGTGATTCTTAGAGGATGAGACTCTTGAGAATCAAGATGAAAATGAAGTGAAGAAACTCATTTAATCTTGAGAAGATAATGAGGCTCCTAAAATTGGAAACTAAAAGGAAAATTAAAGATGAAACACTAAAACCTATTCAAATTAGTTTGAGGATGGTTTCCATGTGTTAGAGAAATCTGACAATGATCGAACTTCATGTGATGAAGCTCCTGAGGATCATGACATGGAAAGATGGATGTTAGCAATAAAGTCTAAAGTAGATTTCATATATGTTGTATACGGACCCTCGAGGATCCACCTATATGGGTAAGACCTGTTAAGGTTTAAATGGATCTTCAAGAGAAACATGGAACCTGATGAGAAGGTAGAGACCTTCAAAGCACGGTTCGTAGCCATGATCTATACACCAAAGAGAAGACATCGCTTGCGATGAGACTTGCTCTTCAATGATCATGCTTGAACTCATCAGAATATTGCTAACTATAGCTACACTTAAGATAAAAGTCATTATTACATTTCTCCATGAATACCTCTCTAAGGGCATTCACATGAAGTAGCCCCAGGGCTTCATGGTTGACGAAAGCAAGATGTGCAAGCTAAGGAATTCCATCTTTGGACTCAAATAAGATTCTTGTATTTGGAACATAAGATTTGATGAAATTATAAATGTTATGATTTCAGATAGAATCTTGATGAATCGTGTGAAGCTTATTGGGAGTGCCATTGTGTTCATCGTACTAAATGCATATAATATCCTAATCATTTGGAATGATATAAGAATATAATAATAAGTGTTTTATAATCTGGTTGTTCCATGCCTCGAGATATGATCTCAAGGATACCTCTTAGATCTTAGTTCTGAAGTTGTTCAGAAGCAAAGAGAAGAGGGTATTGGGACCGTCGCATGGTACACCTTGTACATTTCCATTTTCTGGAAAATTCCAAGAAAGACTTCTTTTCCTCTAGATATGGTACTGATCTATCTAAAGGGATATCACCTCAAAGAGTTGAGGAGGTGAATGCTAAACTGGTTGCCCTTTGTGCATCAGTTTCGAGAAGCCGGGTGTATGTTAGATGTGTACAAAAGCCAGATGTCTGCCATGCAGTGGGAGTAGTAAGCTATTACTAATCATACTATGGTGATAAAACACTTGCTTGCAGTAATAATAATATCTTCAAAGATGACAAGACTTTAGAGACAGTGATATCTAAGTCTTATCTTCAAGAAATTAAGACTTTATAGATGGAGATCTAAAAGGTCTTAATTACGAATACCTTAGGAGATAGAGATCTCCAGGAATAAGGAAATTGTGAAAAGGATAATTACATACTGGTTATATTAATTATTAAGCTGTAGTGTCAAGGACACTAGAACTGGCAAAATTGAGTATAGGTTGCATAAGATGCAACATTCACATTGAATACAAACACTGTTACTAGAAGATATGCAAGTGCCGTAAAAGGACTTAGCATAGTCTTTTGGGAATAGAGTGACTGATCTGTTAGCAATGTGAGCCCGAGGAGAACCATTCCTGCAATAAATGTTATTGTAATAAATGATTTATCAATAAAAGTTATTGATTATGTTTTCACTCCCTTTCTGATATTGAATGAATGAATGCACTATAAGGTCCCTTTGTACAATAAGGGTTATGTACCATGGCCAACTTGATAATCATACAGCTGTTAATTCATTGATTAATCATAGAGGCTGATACTTGGATGAATATCTAAGGAGTTAGAGGACTCATCAAGTATCATCAAATGATTGTCAAGTGATGATCTCCAGCCTGAGTAGGAGATGGCAATCCTTTCTCATTAGGCTGATATCTGATCGACCTCTTGATGTAGGTCCTCTGCATGGGAATAGTGATTCGGAGGTATCAGATTAGTTGAGTCAATGGGTTGATTTAACGAGATCGAGATAACCAAAGACCTATGATGAATACTGTCACATCATAGGCACACATCCTCTGACCAGAGACAGATGTGTTGCAATATGTCTGAGTATGTACATTTGGCAGACCAATAGGTTGATGACCTAACCAAGGTCTATACACCGACGAGCTGGTGTGTATGTAAGGGCATATGAGTAATACGATCTCACAAAGGGATCATACAAGTTCACTTGTGAACAGGGAGACGTGAGCTCACTCATGAGGTATTGGGACTGATCAAATTCCATGCATGGTCGTCATGCTTTGGAAGCATGACATGAATTTGAAGGTAAGATATATGCTTTGTGAAAGCATGTGATCTGTACCAAATCCCAAGGACCAAGATTGAGAAACTTAGTGATAGAACCATGAAGATGATAGTGTAAAAGTGATCTATATCTTCAGGATGATCATAAGTCTTCTAGTATGCAGGATGTACAGGTATTGGGAATACCTGAGGGTGATTTGATCATAAACGATTGTATAACCATGACGCTTCCATTCCGAGGGAGTGATGAAACAGGTCTGGATTTTAGTGACTCCTCTCAGTAGAGAAGTGACCTAATCATAGTCCATGGACTGGACATTGATCTGAATGAGATTCAGATGCAATGAGAAGATTAGGTTTACGATCTTGATTTAATCAAGCATCTATGAGAGGTCCATGGGATCTGGATTTGAGATGTGATCTCAATATCCAAGTCACTATACGTGGAACAATACAATCGCCCTGTCCTTATCTCCAAGTATCTGAGGAGAAACAGCATTATTCTTGAAGGGTTCAAGAATAATTCCATAAGATTTAAGCATTAAGAAATTGATAGTTAAATGTGATTTAATTATCTTGATGTGTGTGAAAATTATCCAATATAAATAAATGTGATTTAATTATTATGGATAAGAATAATGTGGATAGCAATATTCAATTATTCATAATATATTATAAATATGATTTATAATGTATTAGAGAGAGGTAATTATAATTTGTATTTGTTGATTAATTATTAATGTGTATTGGATACACATTGTTTAATTAATTGAAAATGTAAATTATATTTTGTTTTGGGTTGTGAATGTGATTCACAATTTTCCAATGGCAAGATTGCAATATTCTCAAAATTAATTGTGAATTATTTTTTGAGAATAAATCCCAACAAAAGTTGTTGGATTAAATAGTGGAGAATTTCAAGGAGATATGCAATCTCATGAAATTTCATGAGATTGCCCCCCACTTGGTAATTGGTGGATGACTACCAAGTCCTATATGGAATTGGTGGCCGTCCACCCTATTACTTGGGGAGTTAAGATCTCCATTGAAATCATCTCCTTATTTGATTAGTTTATTTTTAGGATTGATGTATATTTGTTTTATCAAATATATTTGATCTAAATTAAACCATAAGTTGTTGGTTTTTACCAACAACAATCTCGACCATTGGATTGACATAAATCAATCTCATCCATTGATTTTATATGTTCCATGGATTGAGATCCATGGATCCTAAAACCCTATAAATAGAGAGGCATACCGTGCTCTCTTGTACATGCTATTGGTAGCACATCTCTCTCTCTTTTCTCCATACACGTCAACCCTCTCTCCCTCTACTTGGTGGCCGACCACCAAACCCTAGGGGAGGTCTCCGTCGTCGCCTACGCCACCGTGCCCCGCTTCGACGTTCTTCGGTTCTCCGTCTTCTTGGAGTGCTGCACTCACGAAGGAGACGTTCGATCTCATATGACGAGATCAGGAGTTCACTGTGCTTGGATCAACTTCTTGTATTGCGAGGACAACGTGATTCATCCCCGCGCTCTCAAGCTTCTTCTCTGATGATCGGACTTGAGACAGGAGGTCTCTTTTCGTAGAGACTCGATCAACCACTTTTCAAGAGGTATTGCATTATACTTGTTGGGGTTATAGATTAAACGATCCGAGAATCGTTCTTGGATCATGTGGTCTCATCACATGAAAAATTTTAAATTCCGCTGCATCAAACAACTAGTATGACTAGTCGTTCATCGTCGTATTCGATACGACGCTCACACTTCCGGGATGTGCTTGAGGATTATTCCATATCCTTCAAGTGGTATCAGAGCTTTAGGTCGAAGGTTTTGGATACGATCCGCAAACCTAGGACGACTTGGGTTCGTAGAGGTCGCGAAAGTTTTTGTCGCATTTGATTTTTGCACTTCTATTTAGTGAATACATTCCGCCCTGTTTAAATTATTTAAACACGAATTAATCACTTGTATTTTGTTCCTCATTAAATAAGGAAACCATAGGATCTGAGTTTGCGTAATTTGGATTCCGTTTGCTCGAGATATGGTTGTTTTAATGAACATGTATGCACTGTTGCGGGTACTGCAAATCATAACATGATTAATGAGTTAATTACTGTTTATATCTGCCTCTAAATACGTGAAATATCACTTAGGTTCTGTCCTAAATCAAATTAGCAATCTTTGAAAATTGATTTTATCTAATTTGGATTTAAATTGACTGAGATATGTTAATTTTAATAAGTAGGGGTCACTGCTGAAATTACAGTCCTAATCAAGAACCATGTGATTGTCAATTAATGAAATTAATTGTTAGTTTCAAGAAATAATTATGGAAAATATTTGAGAAATACTGGAAGATGATTATTTCCTTAATTGACTTGGCCTCAACCAATAAATTGATTAGATTTGATCTAGATCAAAATTGGAAACACAATCATCAAACTTCTTGCTTAATAGGATTGGGAATTTGCCAAGAAAATTTCCTTATAATAAAAAATGTTTTGATTATTACTATATGGTATAATTTCGATTGAAGAACTGATGATCATCTCAAGTACAAATTGATCTATTTGGCATTATCCTTTCCCGAGGCAGATATGGTGTCTAGTCGGAGATCGCGGGGGTAGTGGGTTGCAGCGTATGTGGTCCGTCCCACTCTCGCCGATACTGGCCATGACAGCGGGTAGGGACTTGATAATGCCGAAGAAATCAAGATGTATTTTCTAAATATTAAAATTCGAATTAGTACGTACTTTGAGAATAATACCATATATATATATATTCAAGTAAAACAATCAAGTTTGATTGATTGAATTAGAATGATAATTAATTTAATATGATTGAATTAATTATGTCCAATTAAAACACTCTATTATGATTAGAGTTGTTGATTCCCTTGGAAGAATTAATTTCATGAATATGATTCATAATAATTAATTAAAATTTGAATATGAAATGGAGGATCACACAAGTGACATCCATGGTCTCCCGTCAAGACGAAGGGTTTCGTCGCCAGATATTATATGTAGGAGACGCATGTCCGAAGTGACAGCTCCTACATATGATCCATTTGGATCGGGCTTGTTGCTTCTCGAAAGAGTAAGGACGTATGCGTAGTGACCCCAATATCGGGTCCTCATATTATTGGGGCGATATTGGATTGCGCATAGCGAGTTGTATTCCTGTTGACGGTTGGTTCAATTAATGACGGGTCAACATCACCTTAGGGGTGGTGGGCCCGAGTATTAAAGACCGAATTGGGAAATGCAAGTTGGACTTTCAAGGCGGAATGTGTTCCCGCTTCTCTTTATTAGAGTCATAGGTTCTCATATTATTGGGATATGACAAAGATAAAGAGGAGATCTCAGTTCTTGCTTGAGATATAGCGGTAAGTATATCTCTTACTTTGAAAGTGATTAAGGGAATAAGCTTTCATAGTTGACATAACAAGACTAATTTGATTCAAAATGCCTTGATCAAATAAAATTAAATTGAATATATAATTATATGTTCTAATATAGTGCATTCTTAATTTCAGAAAATGGAGTCCATGAGCCCACTAAGCAGGCTTTTGGAGGTCAACAAGTTGACCGGACCGAAATACTCAGATTGGATCCATAATTTGGAGCTTGTACTCTCGGCTGAGCGCATAAGTTATGTGATCTCAGAGGACAAGCATGAAAACCCTAAATCAAAGGAAGAGAAAGCATACAATGACAAGTATGATGAAGATCATGTCTTGGCTAGATGCTACATCTTGGGTTCTCTCTCCAATGTTCTTCAGACTTAACATGTGGAGATGAGTATTTGCCAGGAGATAATGCCGAATCTGAAAGAAATGTTTGGTGACATTAACCACACTCAGCGGTACAACGTTATGAAAGAACTCGTTCGCTGCAAGATGCAGGAAGGTACTTCGGTCTGTGAAGATGTACTCAAAATGTTTGGGTACTTATCGGAGCTGGAGACTCTGGGGACAACCATGGATGCAGACATGCAATCTGATTTCATTATGCTATCATTGCCTAAGTCTTTCAATAACTTTGTGGTGTCATTCCACATGAACAAGATGGAGTTGACAAATGCTGGGCTTCTTGCTGCATTAAAGTCTATAGAAGACGTGATGAAGAAAGATGGTCCCGCTGGCAGTGCAATGGTTGATGAATACTCATTCATCACTATTTATTCTTATATTTTAGCTACAAAAACCTTTGCAAATGCATGTAGATATGTATAAATATAAATAATTACCAAAAGCATGCATTGTGTAAAAAGTCATAATTAGCATGTTTTTGTGCAAAAATAAAAGAATAAAGATTAAAAAGAAAAAGAGGAAATATTTAGAATAAATATTGAGCAACCTAACCCAAGGGAGGGCTCAACATGGGCCTGACCGCATAAAAGCCAAAGTAGAGGGAGATAGGGGCTCATGTGTGTAAATAGACCTGTAAATAAATAAATATATTTTCCTCTAAAAATAGAATAAAAGTGGTTTGTATATACTGTATATATTTGTAAATATAAAAATCAAAACAAAAATAGAAAAATTAAAAAGAAAACAAAAACATCCTTTTGTATATATCCACCATGTACATACAACCACTCCTATATTTATTTCACCCTATAAATAAATAAATTAAAATTCCAAAAATTTTGTAAATATTCTATCTTTTATGATGCAAATAAATAAAATAAAAACAACAAAAATAAAAACAAAATAAAAAGAACAAAATTAAAAACCAAAAATAATATTGAAAATATACCATGTACATAGATGTATATACCTATTTATTTCACCCTTGTATATAAATAATAACAATAAAATAAAAATACCTTTTTATTCCTTATTTTATGTTATAAATAAATAAAAAATATAATGAGAATAAAATGTATAAAAATAACAAATTAAAAATCAAAAATCCAAACCCTATATTGAATATATACCTATATATAGCTATATAGTGTAAATACCTTATTTTTATTTTGAGAAATTAATTAAAAATCACCAAAAAATAGAAAAAATCAAAACAAAAATATTTCATGTTTTAAGTTTTTAATAATTCAGCCATTTACTATTTTTAATTGATTTTCCAAATCATTTCCAGATGGATGCTTCCCATTGGTCCACGGGGATGTTGACCGCCCGGTCAACTCCCCCTGTGGACCACTTCCCACGGATTTTGGATGCCCGACCCGATTTCTCCTAATTTTCATGTCCAAACCCGATCCTCTCACACCTAAACCCCGGGTCCTACTTGTCCATGACAGATCCGACACCCTCGCCGGGGTGCCCGCCTCGGGGTCCGTGCACTGAGCTAGGGGTGTAAACGGACCGAACCTGAGCGAACTTATATTTTTTAGGTTCGGTTCGTTTATTTAATCAAGCCTAAACTTGTGTTCAGGTTTGGTTCGTTTTTTTCGAACCGAATCCGAATCGAACCTCTTTTTAAACGAATCGAACCTAAGCGAATATCGAACTTAAGAATTCTCTAATAAGAGGGAGTGAAAAGAATAGAAATGGAAATATATATGTGTATTTACAGTTAGAATAAATATTCATTTAGCTTTTTTCTTTATCTAACTCATCTTCATCTTTTGAAAAATTAAATTAATAAGGATTCGTCTCTTTGAAAAAAGTATAATTATAATATATTTTATATCTATTCAGATGGGGATAAGGAATAAGAATAACGCGGAGATATTCGATAAGTAATGTTTGTACTTGTTCTGTTGATTTGAAGATAAAGAAGGGAAAAGTACAAGATCATAGATGATAGATGTTGCAAACACTATGTGACTATTTATTTTTGGATAGTTTATACCGAGATAAAACCTAGTTATCTCGCAAATATCTAGTTATCTCTAGACAAAATTCACTTTCCTTGGGATAAAAACCACTCATCTCAAAATAAGTCCACTTCTATGGATAAGGATTTGTAAATATGTATATGTGTATGTTTATCGAGCTTTTAATGAATCGAACCTGAGCGAACCTATGATTTTTAGGTTCGGTTCGTTTATTTAATCGAGCCTAAACTTGTGTTCAGGTTCGGTTCGTTTATTTCCGAACCGAATCTGAATCGAACTTTTAGCGAGCCGAACCTGAGCGAATATCGAACTTGAGAATTTTCCTACACCCCTACACTGAGGTGCCCTACCCGATCGATTCTTGCCGGACCCTTGGCAGTATAAAGCCCGAGCTCCACCACCCATTTTCGCATCTTTGGCTCCCCCCCTTTCAGTCCCGTGACCTCCACAACCTTCCCTGAGGTGACAGCTCTCCGTCGGTGGTGTCGAAGAGAGGAGAAGGTGACCGAACCTTTGATCCGGCGAGCTAGCGCCGCCGTGCTCCGCCTGAAGCAGGAGCTCGAGCCTCGGGCCACGACGTCCCGCGAGGCAACGACCCAAAGCAAGCCCAGCTCACGCCCAGTCGATTCCTCCACTCAGGTAGCTTTAGTTCTTTTCCCTGTTCTTTGATTTTGCATTTACCCCAAATATCTCCGTCGCCGTCCATCGTCGATTCCGGTCACTTCAGCCATCATCCCGATCATCGGACCTCACCATCACGTTCGCCTTCCTCCTGCGCACGTTCTACGCCCCCCCATTCAACCCAGCTCGCACAGGAGCTGGGGTTTCGAGCTCCACCGTCTAACCCTCGACGGAGCTCGACCGCCCCGATTCACCGATCACCGTCACCCCCTCTCACAGGGTCGAGGCACTTTGCCCTCGACCCGTGAGTGTTCTGCTGTGATTTGCAGGTCCAGTCGATCCCATCTGAGGGTCCGACCATCCAGGAGCAGGCGCTTGACCTCCGCCGACTCCGCCTGAGCTCCTCGGAGCTCCGTCGGACCATCGGAGACCACCATTGGACGCGGAAGGCTTTCACGATTCTTCACCGATCTTTTGTGGCCTTCGAGGAGGACGCCAGTACCAGTGGCGAGCCGGCGAAGTTCGCCGGCCATCAGTTCGTCCTCCATCTTCCGTAGCCGTTGGATCGACCCAAGGCTCCAGTTCAGATCCTAGCCATCCGTGTGAGGAGCAGCTCCGACCGTCCGATCTTTGGGAGACTCGATCCAGTTTCGGCTGATCTTTTTGTGAGCCTGCGGTGGGAGATCGTAATGATGAGTCGGAGATGAGGCATATGATTCCCAACTATTGTCAGTGTCATCCTCAGACAAATTATGATGGATAGTGGATGAATTGTTTGAGTCAGATGAAAGATATCCATCATCGGAATTATCCTCAGAGGAGTAGTAATTGAAAGTGGGCATACTCCAAGTATTCTGGTCTTTTTGTTTTTTCAATTGTTTTCTCAGAATTCGTTCCTTCTTGGGGTCAATCAGTTTGTCCTCGAATGAATGCTCAGAAGCACCCGTCTCAGTCAGCTCATACGAAAGAATTCCAGTGTACTTGAAGAATGCCGGAGCATCAGCTTTGGATGAGTAGTAGTTAGGAACGGGAGTTGTCCAACGAGGATTGAGTTTTGGATCCTTACGAAGATATGGCTTTAGGGCTGCCGAACAGACTTCACTCATGTAAACCATCTTTTCCGGACCTGATGAGGGATCATCAACTGATTCCTCTTCCGAAAGGTCAAAGGTGACTTTCCTTTTATTTCGTCGTGAAGGTGTCGGTTCACTTGAGTATCCAGATGAATAGCCATTGAGATTCTCCTTGGTCGGTGCTTGGTCTGCGTGCTTGCTCTCAGTCTCCCGAATGTTTGAGCATTCTCGATTTGGGATGATTTGGTCAAGATATTCAGAGAATGTTGCTCCAGGGTGTGACCATGCATATGTCTCTGGATCGTAGTAGAAAGATTTGTCTATTTTGAGATCCTCGGGGATTTGAATATTGGGGAGATTTTCTAAACCAATAGTCTCATCAACAACTGCTATCTCAGGTGTGGTTGCGGGGTAGGGCTCTTCTACCGCTTCATGGTTACGGTTGTTGGGGACTTCGTGGGTTGCCTCAGAAGATCGTGGTTCCTCAAAGATAGGGTCAGATTTAAGTGCTTCCAATGCTGTGAAATTGATTTCCCGAGTCTCACAATCGATTCTCGCCTTGGCCAATGCCAAGAATGGCTTTCCGAGAATGATTGGAGACTGGGTAAATTCTCCTTGATGCTCAATATCAATGATCGTGAATTCTACCTTGAGCGGAGCACCTTGGAATTTTATGATGACAGAAATGGTTCCTCTCGGCCGCTTTATCGATCGGTCTGCTAATTGTACAATCTCTCGTATCTTCCGAATCGGTCCGAGTTTGAGTTTATGGAATACAGAGGTCGGGAGGATATTAATTGGTGAATCATCATCAATCCGAGCATGGGTGAAAATTGTGTCTTTGATTTTGCAGTCAAATCTGGGCAACCGCTTCACTATGCGGCTCTTGGTTTTTCTCCTCAACACCAAGGAGGAGGCCATTGACAAGATATGTCTTTCAGTCTTTGTTCGTATCCTGCCCGACTTTTTGTTCATTAATTTGTCTGTTATAAATCTTTTAAGGTCGGGGAAGTGTTCAATGGCCTGTATAAAGGGAAGTTCAAATATCAAACGTTTTTCCAGTGCTTCCCGTATAGTCGGATCCAAATTTCGCAGATCATCTTCTGTTTCAATTTTTATGAAATTTTCTGAATTTTCATTTTTTTTGTGATTTTCAAATATTTCTATTTTTTTGGTATTTTCTGGGTGGTGTGGGGGTGTGGGGTGTTCTTCAGACGAAGAGGGGCTCTGGTGTTCAGGGTGGTGGTCAGCAGTATAAAGATTTTCAGAACTGTCCATTGGTCCCTGAATATCCTCAAAATTTTCAATCTCAGATCCAGTCATTTCCTCATTCATTTTACTGTCCGAGCCACCATAGAATGTGATGAATCGATCGGTAAATTTTTGAAATCTCTCCTCTATTGACTTGAATTTCTTATTTATCCTCGAAATATCCTCCTCAAGATTTGGTTCATGATTAATTATGGGAGCAGTAGGTGTATGTTCGATAATTTCATCTTCCATCTTTCTCTTTATACTGAGAGGAGAGTTTCTTGGAATATCCGAAATATGATCATTATTTTCTGAAAATTTCTCCTCAAAAATAATGGAAGGAGACTGCTCATAAGGTTCAGACATGTGGAGTTGATCCGAGTAAAATTTATTTCTTTGATCATGAGTGGTCGGATCTTGGTATGGTGGAGCATGTCTGAAGAAGGGGTTGTCGTTCATGAAGCCTATCGAATTGGTGAAAAGAGATGGTGGTTGAGAATTTCTTGGAGGAGGTGTTTTGGGTCTAACCGACACGAATTCATTTTCATAGTATAATTTCGATGGGTGTTTCGTCATTTTTGAGAGGAATGGGGGGTTGGATCTGTGAGAGTATTTGGACAAGAGTTCCATTATGAGGTTTAAATCAAGAGAGGGAAGAAATGATTGCACGGGATAGTCAAGAGAATTTTTATCGAATGTGCGGCTATTGATCTTGAAATCGGTTCACGCACACCAATGCAAACATAATTCAAACCCCGGGTTCACCAACTCACACAATGAAGCCGTAAGAGTTCGGCTATTATCTTTTCAATTTTAGTTGGTGATAAATTCAATCTTGCAAGCCGTTTACGCGAGCTGTTAGGTTTGGAGCTGGGCTCTATCCTAGTGTGCGTCTCTCTCCTCGCTGCAAGATAAAATCAAACAATGTCGGGGTTGCTCTCCCGCAGAAATTCTTGATTTTATGAATTTTTTTGGATCGGCTATATTTAGCAGTCCCAGTTTTATTAAGGCGATCACTGTAGAATTTAGGTGAACACAAATACACGTCTGCCGTCCAGTCCCAATTTCCTTTAGATTTATGTGATAAAACAAGAGAGAGGAATTCGGGAAAAGTCGATGCACGCGAAAAACTATGATGAATGCTCAGTTAGAAGACTTACAGTGCCTCCTCGCAATCTCCATGTGGGATGCAATACAGAATTGAAAATTTATACTAAATGCGTGCAAGCCGATGAAAACCGCACCTAAGCAGAAAGTTCTATTAGCGGGAAGAATTGAGTTGAATTTGGCTAAGTTGAACGATCTAATGTGCGTCTCAGTTAAAGTGCAGTGTGGCTTAAGATCCTACGAGCACAATCAGAAATAAAAATTGCTCTAAGAGCCGTATGTGCAGGTCTATCCTAATCGCCACTCAAGTCGGGCCCCACCCTCTCCGGAGAGTGAAACAGGCCACGACACACCACAAATAAAGTTCAATGTCCTTTGTACACACGCGAGAGTCCAAACGGACACCGCTATAAATGAGCAGAAAATAAAAATGCGGAAATTAAAAACCTAGACTCTACTCTCTCTCACGACTCGACTCGATCTTAATTTAATTGCGGTTTCTTCGGGTGTCGGTGAAGATGCGTCGGTTCCTTGAAAAACCGCTCCACGTGCGCCGGGTACCTCGCAAGAAAAATAAGAGAGAGATTGTAAGAGAGTGACTCAGAAAATAATCAAAAATAAAATAAATGAAAGAAATGCTGAAAAATAAATACCAGAAATAAAATGGGATTTACAATGAAAGAATCGGGGGTCAGACTACCCGAATTCGAAAAACCGAACAAAAATTTTCAAAACAAAAAACTAAGCCGTTTGCCTCCCCGGCAACGGCGCCATCTGACGAGCCCGGAAAAGCCGCGATAAGAAATCGTTTTTATCGGTCGATCGTGAAAATAAATATGTCGTTCGTTGTAGGCGGCGATTCGGAAACAGTCAAGAAATAACCACAAAATAATGATTCAATTTTAATCTCGTGGTGTATGTTTATTTTACTTGGGCAAGTCCCAAGGTCGATCACAAGGAGGCAAAGGAACAACCTAGATTAATGTCTATCCAATTTTGAGTTCGGTTTTCAAGGCGGTCTTTTTTTGGAATTTTTCAATGCAAGATGAAATGCAAAATGCAAATTCGGCCTATTTTAGGGACTAAAATGTAAAATACGTTCAAACGGTGTCCGAAAATTACGAAACTTGGCCGAGATGTAAAAAATGATGAAACAAGTGCACTGTAATTTTTTTGGAATTTTTAGATGCTATATGAATTTTTTTATGAATTTTTAAGTGCAAACAAATCCATTTTCAATATTTAATTTTAATAAATATTAAACCTACTTATTTTCGAGAACTAAAATTATCTAAGATCTATCACAAGGTAATGGATCCTAAAAAAATCCTAGATCACAAAAATGTAGGGTCTAATACCTATTAAAAATTAAACAATGAAATATGCAAAATGATTTATACAAGGCAAATGATGCATGCAACTGAAATGATTTTTGGGCACAATGTTAATCTAATTAATCTCTACGATATGTGATTTTTGGGGAATTTTTAAATCAACGGTCAATTAACTACGAATTTCCAAGCACAGATTGGGCAAAATATCTCAATTTTCACAAAATAATTATTTATTAATTAACCGTTAATCACAAAAATATCCAAGACATGGCAAAATGTAGAGAATTAGTCAATGAACATCATGCTATTTTTAAATAAATAAAATGAAGTCTAGAAGAGGTTCAAAACAGAGGGAGAACACAGGGGTATGAATGCAAATGTAATAAATAAAATAAAGGAATAAAAAGTGCAGTGGGGGGGGCCTAAGTGCAATTACCAAACTTAAAGGGGTGAATTCTGCAAATTTCCCAAGGGGTCACGTGCAACGCACGTGACCTTGGCCTGAGGAACTTGGCGCGAATATGGAATATCCTCCAGGGCCTTTGTGTAATTTGCCCCTAGGTCACGTGCGGCGCACGCGACCTGGGGTGCTGACGCAAGGCCGACGTCCCCCCGCACGCGCCTCGCGCGTGGGGGGTCTCGGGCTTCGAGCCCGGCTGCTGGAGTCGAAGGCGGAGGCGGCCGATGGGGCGGGAGGTGAAGTCGGTGGAGCAGGCGACTGGCGGTGGCTGCTGATGTGGAGGCCCGGCTTCTGGAGGGCCGGTCGAGGAGGCGATGCCGGTGGCGTGGGCTAGAGAACCACCGCCTCCTGCGGTGGTGGTGCGACGGTGCTGGCGTCTGGTGTCGTCGATGGTCTGAACGGAGAAGGAGGTGCGGCTTGGCCACGGCGTTTGGCGGGGCAGCTCAGGCGGAGGGAGTAGCAGCGGAGCGGGACTCCTGTGGCGACGACGTTGACGAGGCGGAGTAGAAGCTGCTGTAGGAGGCCGATGAGGTGCGGAGACGTTGGTGGGTGGCTCAACGCCAAGGGGCGGAGCTGGGCACTAGCGGCGGAGGGGCCGCATGCAGCAAGGCGTCGCCGCCTTGGATCTCGTCGACGTCGAAGAAGCCCGGGCTGTCACCCCGGACCTCGGAGCTCTATCGGCGGATATCGTTGAAGGTGGCGGCGGTCGTGCTTATATAGGGTAGAGAGTCGGCGATAGGGGGCGCGGCGGTTGCGAGAATAAAGGAGCGGTGGTTGCGGAGAGAGCGGAGGAGGCGGCGCGCGAAGGAAGCGGAGAGGTGGTTGGTGGCTGGCGGATGTTACGGAGGGGGGCACGGGGGGTAGGAGATGCGGGTGGGCCGTCCGATCGGCCGAGATCGGACGGCCAAAAAGACGCCACGTGGCGAGGGCTTGGGCAAAGGGCGCGCACGTGCTTGGCGCGTGCCTGGGGGCACGTGCCTCGCACGTGCGTTGGCTTTTTATTTTTATTTTTTATAAAAATGATATTAATAAAGCTCAAAAAGCGTTGACACGTGGCGGCCTCTGGGGCTGCCACGTGTCAGCTCCAGAAAAATCCACGAATAAAATATTTCTAAAATCGATATAAAATAGCAAATGACCTCCGATCGAAAAAGTTCCTTCACGAAAAATGCTCGTCTCGACGAGATCTACAACTTTCATGAAGACATCAAAGCCAAATTCGGTCAAATGTGAAAAGTGAATTTTTGGGGTATCCCATGTACATAGAATACCTTGATTTTTGGGTTTTCTAATTTTTTTTGTCAATTTTAAACACGATAAAAAATCCGGAAAAATAAGGAAAACTCAAAGATAAATAAAAGAGACCTTAATCTAATTTTTTTTGATTTTTATTAATAAAGAAAATATACACATAAAATACAGGTCAAAAAGCCGCGAAAATACAACGTACAAAAGAGGCCCAAAACCCAACTTTCACATACGAGCTCCGATTCACTTGAACTTGATCTTGTTTTGAAGGTAATTGAATGTGCATTAGTTCAAAAGTGAGTAGGATCAAATCGGACACTGGATGGGGAAGATATGTGGCTTTTAGTCCGAAAATCCTGAAACTAGGGTTTGGGTTTTTGGTCCACTTAACAGGGTTAATTATTTTTTTGTATTTTTTATTTATTCTTGTTAGTGATGTGTACACAGTGGAAGTGAGTTTGTGGTATGCGGTGTTAGCGTGAAGGAGTTAAAAAATAGGGGAAGTTAGGCTTATTTACAGGTCACTTTTGGCTTGGATTTTTGGCTTCTTATTTTATGCAGAAATTAATGCTAAAATGCAATTCTTATGCAATCGTGCATGAATGATAATTATGCAGAATAAGTGCAGAAATGCAGTTGATTTTGAGGGACTTGAGCTTTAATTAATGAGACTTAGAATGGTGAATCTGAGATTCATCATCCCCCTATACTTAAACCATGCTCGTCCTTGAGCATCAAAAAGAAATGCCATGAAGTGAAATGAGACTAGGTTCCATACCAAGATCATGAACTGAAGGTGAAAGTGAAACTAAACTCGACCTTTGGATTAATAGTGTGGAGGAACTTCTGTGAGACTTAGAATTTCAAAATCAACAGCCCTCAAGTTCTACACATCATTGACACAGTTTCAACTCAGAAGTCATCTTAGATCAATCCTCTTCCCAAAGTATACCCTATGAACATTGAATAACCGACTCATGTGTGTGAAGGGTTTTAGCTCTTCCCATTCAGAATGTCGGACTACCATGCTCCTCTCCTCTCCAGTAACTCGTCCTCGGGGAGTCAGGTATTTCCTTCTAAGGTCTGTCGTGCTGTGTTCACAATCGAATGAGGGAGAAGATAGAAGAAAAAGAAAAGAACTGGAGGGTGGCCAGTGTAGTCACCTCTCCTTGTGGAGATGGCCAGTGTAGCCGAGTCTCCACCAAGATCTGTAGGTTTCTGAAGCTTGGACCTTTTTGGTCGGATTTTTATTTGGTAGAATGCTTCTATGTATTTGGAATTTTTGGTGGTTCTGCTTGGATCTTGTTGTGCCCCTACGGATATAGAATCTTTTGTTCCGTACATTTTTTTGGGGTCTTAGAAAAATTGTGCCCAGCCGTCCATCCCTTTTCCGAAGCTTTATTTCAACCCGTACTCCGGTCTTTAGATTTCCACGCTACCAGAAAAGAGACTCACACAGTCTTCCAACATCCCGTTTGGGTTGAGCTAAGTGCATAGTGCGAGAGTGCGAATTAATTCCCTATTCCAGAGTGGTACCCAGAATGAAGAGACCAGGTTAGACACTAAGAGTCAAACGCTGTACATTGTCATGTGGAACTTAAGGAATTAAGTCACAAAGACCTGAAGCTCTTAAAATTCTATTTCTCGGTGAAGTTCCTCTGAAAATTAGGTGGATTAAGGTCAAGCCCAGACCACTCTCGGTTTCGTCTCATAACTCGGTTCAAAACCCAATGACTTTTCACAGATGCAAATGCATGCGGTGATGGATGGAGTGCAGGTGCGTGAAATGCAGACATTTCATTTTTTTTTGACATTTTATGCAAGGGTTTTTTATGCAGAAAATGGAATAAGAAGCCTCTTTTTCAATCTTTTTTTTGTCAAATTAGGGCAAGTCAGTGTTTTTTTTCTTTCTTTCTTTTTTTTTTCAAGTTAGTACCCACCCCGTAAATACATATAGACTTACGCGAAAGTACGAGATATGGGTAAAATATATACAAAGTATATATACAGACCCCCCTATACTTAGCGAGTGCTGTGTCCTCAGAGCACCAGAAGCGTAAAGAAGACATAGCTTGGGCTAAGCGTAAGAGAGTGAGAAAGAAAAAAGAAAAGAAGAAAAAGAATGAAAAGAAAAGCGGTCAGGAAATGAGGAGAGTATATACGGGTGGATGTCGGTTCCCCCTATACTTAGGTTCTGGATAGCCTAAGTATGGAAGAAGGGTGGATATGGAGCGATTGGGAGTCAGGAGAAGAATGGTATATACAGATGGCATCGGTCCCCCCTATACTTAGGCCTTGACCTAAGTAGAGGAAGAAGCTGTACAAGGGAACCGATGTGGTCGGGAGGGAGGGTGGGTAGCCGATGATTAAGGCGGTTCTCGACTGATCTTTTTGTGAGCCTGCGGTGGGAGATCGTAATGATGAGTCGGAGATGAGGCATATGATTCCCAACTATTGTCAGTGTCATCCTCAGACAAATTATGATGGATAGTGGATGAATTGTTTGAGTCAGATGAAAGATATCCATCATCGGAATTATCCTCAGAGGAGTAGTAATTGAAAGTGGGCATACTCCAAGTATTCTGGTCTTTTTGTTTTTTCAATTGTTTTCTCAGAATTCGTTCCTTCTTGGGGTCAATCAGTTTGTCCTCGAATGAATGCTCAGAAGCACCGGTCTCAGTCAGCTCATACGAAAGAATTCCAGTGTACTTGAAGAATGCCGGAGCATCAGCTTTGGATGAGTAGTAGTTAGGAACGGGAGTTGTCCAACGAGGATTGAGTTTTGGATCCTTACGAAGATATGGCTTTAGGGCTGCCGAACAGACTTCACTCATGTAAACCATCTTTTCCGGACCTGATGAGGGATCATCAACTGATTCCTCTTCCGAAAGGTCAAAGGTGACTTTCCTTTTATTTCGTCGTGAAGGTGTCGGTTCACTTGAGTATCCAGATGAATAGCCATTGAGATTCTCCTTGGTCGGTGCTTGGTCTGCGTGCTTGCTCTCAGTCTCCCGAATGTTTGAGCATTCTCGATTTGGGATGATTTGGTCAAGATATTCAGAGAATGTTGCTCCAGGGTGTGACCATGCATATGTCTCTGGATCGTAGTAGAAAGATTTGTCTATTTTGAGATCCTCGGGGATTTGAATATTGGGGAGATTTTCTAAACCAATAGTCTCATCAACAACTGCTATCTCAGGTGTGGTTGAGGGGTAGGGCTCTTCTACCGCTTCATGGTTACGGTTGTTGGGGACTTCGTGGGTTGCCTCAGAAGATCGTGGTTCCTCAAAGATAGGGTCAGATTTAAGTGCTTCCAATGCTGTGAAATTGATTTCCCGAGTCTCACAATCGATTCTCGCCTTGGCCAATGCCAAGAATGGCTTTCCGAGAATGATTGGAGACTGGGTAAATTCTCCTTGATGCTCAATATCAATGATCGTGAATTCTACCTTGAGCGGAGCACCTTGGAATTTTATGATGACAGAAATGGTTCCTCTCGGCCGCTTTATCGATCGGTCTGCTAATTGTACAATCTCTCGTATCTTCCGAATCGGTCCGAGTTTGAGTTTATGGAATACAGAGGTCGGGAGGATATTAATTGGTGAATCATCATCAATCCGAGCATGGGTGAAAATTGTGTCTTTGATTTTGCAGTCAAATCTGGGCAACCGCTTCACTATGCGGCTCTTGGTTTTTCTCCTCAACACCAAGGAGGAGGCCATTGACAAGATATGTCTTTCAGTCTTTGTTCGTATCCTGCCCGACTTTTTGTTCATTAATTTGTCTGTTATAAATCTTTTAAGGTCGGGGAAGTGTTCAATGGCCTGTATAAAGGGAAGTTCAAATATCAAACGTTTTTCCAGTGCTTCCCGTATAGTCGGATCCAAATTTCGCAGATCATCTTCTGTTTCAATTTTTATGAAATTTTCTAAATTTTCAATTTTTTTGTGATTTTCAAATATTTCTATTTTTTTGGTATTTTCTGGGTGGTGTGGGGGTGTGGGGTGTTCTTCAGACGAAGAGGGGCTCTGGTGTTCAGGGTGGTGGTCAGCAGTATAAAGATTTTCAGAACTGTCCATTGGTCCCTGAATATCCTCAAAATTTTCAATCTCAGATCCAGTCATTTCCTCATTCATTTTACTGTCCGAGCCACCATAGAATGTGATGAATCGATCGGTAAATTTTTGAAATCTCTCCTCTATTGACTTGAATTTCTTATTTATCCTCGAAATATCCTCCTCAAGATTTGGTTCATGATTAATTATGGGAGCAGTAGGTGTATGTTCGATAATTTCATCTTCCATCTTTCTCTTTATACTGAGAGGAGAGTTTCTTGGAATATCCGAAATATGATCATTATTTTCTGAAAATTTCTCCTCAAAAATAATGGAAGGAGACTGCTCATAAGGTTCAGACATGTGGAGTTGATCCGAGTAAAATTTATTTCTTTGATCATGAGTGGTCGGATCTTGGTATGGTGGAGCATGTCTGAAGAAGGGGTTGTCGTTCATGAAGCCTATCGAATTGGTGAAAAGAGATGGTGGTTGAGAATTTCTTGGAGGAGGTGTTTTGGGTCTAACCGACACGAATTCATTTTCATAGTATAATTTCGATGGGTGTTTCGTCATTTTTGAGAGGAATGGGGGGTTGGATCTGTGAGAGTATTTGGACAAGAGTTCCATTATGAGGTTTAAATCAAGAGAGGGAAGAAATGATTGCACGGGATAGTCAAGAGAATTTTTATCGAATGTGCGGCTATTGATCTTGAAATCGGTTCACGCACACCAATGCAAACATAATTCAAACCCCGGGTTCACCAACTCACACAATGAAGCCGTAAGAGTTCGGCTATTATCTTTTCAATTTTAGTTGGTGATAAATTCAATCTTGCAAGCCGTTTACGCGAGCTGTTAGGTTTGGAGCTGGGCTCTATCCTAGTGTGCGTCTCTCTCCTCGCTGTAAGATAAAATCAAACAATGTCGGGGTTGCTCTCCCGCAGAAATTCTTGATTTTATGAATTTTTTTGGATCGGCTATATTTAGCAGTCCCAGTTTTATTAAGGCGATCACTGTAGAATTTAGGTGAACACAAATACACGTCTGCCGTCCAGTCCCAATTTCCTTTAGATTTATGTGATAAAACAAGAGAGAGGAATTCGGGAAAAGTCGATGCACGCGAAAAACTATGATGAATGCTCAGTTAGAAGACTTACAGTGCCTCCTCGCAATCTCCATGTGGGATGCAATACAGAATTGAAAATTTATACTAAATGCGTGCAAGCCGATGAAAACCGCACCTAAGCAGAAAGTTCTATTAGCGGGAAGAATTGAGTTGAATTTGGCTAAGTTGAACGATCTAATGTGCGTCTCAGTTAAAGTGCAGTGTGGCTTAAGATCCTACGAGCACAATCAGAAATAAAAATTGCTCTAAGAGCCGTATGTGCAGGTCTATCCTAATCGCCACTCAAGTCAGGCCCCACCCTCTCCGGAGAGTGAAACAGGCCACGACACACCACAAATAAAGTTCAATGTCCTTTGTACACACGCGAGAGTCCAAACGGACACCGCTATAAATGAGCAGAAAATAAAAATGCGGAAATTAAAAACCTAGACTCTACTCTCTCTCACGACTCGACTCGATCTTAATTTAATTGCGGTTTCTTCGGGTGTCGGTGAAGATGCGTCGGTTCCTTGAAAAACCGCTCCACGTGCGCCGGGTACCTCGCAAGAAAAATAAGAGAGAGATTGTAAGAGAGTGACTCAGAAAATAATCAAAAGTAAAATAAATGAAAGAAATGCTGAAAAATAAATACCAGAAATAAAATGGGATTTACAATGAAAGAATCGGGGGTCAGACTACCCGAATTCGAAAAACCGAACAAAAATTTTCAAAACAAAAAACTAAGCCGTTTGCCTCCCCGGCAACGGCGCCATCTGACGAGCCCGGAAAAGCCGCGATAAGAAATCGTTTTTATCGGTCGATCGTGAAAATAAATATGTCGTTCGTTGTAGGCGGCGATTCGGAAACAGTCAAGAAATAACCACAAAATAATGATTCAATTTTAATCTCGTGGTGTATGTTTATTTTACTTGGGCAAGTCCCAAGGTCGATCACAAGGAGGCAAAGGAACAACCTAGATTAATGTCTATCCAATTTTGAGTTCGGTTTTCAAGGCGGTCTTTTTTTGGAATTTTTCAATGCAAGATGAAATGCAAAATGCAAATTCGGCCTATTTTAGGGACTAAAATGTAAAATACGTTCAAACGGTGTCCGAAAATTACGAAACTTGGCCGAGATGTAAAAAATGATGAAACAAGTGCACTGTAATTTTTTTGGAATTTTTAGATGCTATATGAATTTTTTTATGAATTTTTAAATGCAAACAAATCCATTTTCAATATTTAATTTTAATAAATATTAAACCTACTTATTTTCGAGAACTAAAATTATCTAAGATCTATCACAAGGTAATGGATCCTAAAAAAATCCTAGATCACAAAAATGTAGGGTCTAATACCTATTAAAAATTAAACAATGAAATATGCAAAATGATTTATACAAGGCAAATGATGCATGCAACTGAAATGATTTTTGGGCACAATGTTAATCTAATTAATCTCTACGATATATGATTTTTGGGGAATTTTTAAATCAACGGTCAATTAACTACGAATTTCCAAGCACAGATTGGGCAAAATATCTCAATTTTCACAAAATAATTATTTATTAATTAACCGTTAATCACAAAAATATCCAAGACATGGCAAATTGTAGAGAATTAGTCAATGAACATCATGCTATTTTTAAATAAATAAAATGAAGTCTAGAAGAGGTTCAAAACAGAGGGAGAACACAGGGGTATGAATGCAAATGTAATAAATAAAATAAAGGAATAAAAAGTGCAGTGGGGGGGGGGCTAAGTGCAATTACCAAACTTAAAGGGGTGAATTCTGCAAATTTCCCAAGGGGTCACGTGCAACGCACGTGACCTTGGCCTGAGGAACTTGGCGCGAATATGGAATATCCTCCGGGGCCTTTGTGTAATTTGCCCCTAGGTCACGTGCGGCGCACGCGACCTGGGGTGCTGACGCAAGGCCGACGTCCCCCCGCACGTGCCTCGCGCGTGGGGGGTCTCGGGCTTCGAGCCCGGCTGCTGGAGTCGAAGGCGGAGGCGGCCGATGGGGCGGGAGGTGAAGTCGGTGGAGCAGGCGACTGGCGGTGGCTGCTGATGTGGAGGCCCGGCTTCTGGAGGGCCGGTCGAGGAGGCGATGCCGGTGGCGTGGGCTAGAGAACCACCGCCTCCTGCGGTGGTGGTGCGACGGTGCTGGCGTCTGGTGTCGTCGATGGTCTGAACGGAGAAGGAGGTGCGTCTTGGCCACGGCGTTTGGCGGGGCAGCTCAGGCGGAGGGAGTAGCAGCGGAGCGGGACTCCTGTGGCGACGACGTTGACGAGGCGGAGTAGAAGCTGCTGTAGGAGGCCGATGAGGTGCGGAGACGTTGGTGGGGTGGCTCGACGCCAAGGGGCGGAGCTGGGCACTAGCGGCGGAGGGGCCGCATGCAGCAAGGCGTCGCCGCCTTGGATCTCGTCGACGTCGAAGAAGCCCGGGCTGTCACCCCGGACCTCGGAAGCTCTATCGGCGGATATCGTTGAAGGTGGCGGCGGTCGTGCTTATATAGGGTAGAGAGTCGGCGATAGGGGGCGCGGCGGTTGCGAGAATAAAGGAGCGGTGGTTGCGGAGAGAGCGGAGGAGGCGGCGCGCGAAGGAAGCGGAGAGGTGGTTGGTGGCTGGCGGATGTTATGGAGGGGGGCGCGGGGGGTAGGAGATGCGGGTGGGCCGTCCGATCGGCCGAGATCGGACGGCCAAAAAGACGCCACGTGGCGAGGGCTTGGGCAAAGGGCGCGCACGTGCTTGGCGCGTGCCTGGGGGCACGTGCCTCGCACGTGCATTGGCTTTTTAATTTTTTTTTAATTTTTTTTATAAAAACGATATTAATAAAGCTCAAAAAACGTTGACACGTGGCGGCCTCTGGGGCTGCCACGTGTCAGCTCCAGAAAAATCCGCGAATAAAATATTTCTAAAATCGATATAAAATAGCAAATGACCTCGGATCGAAAAAGTTCCTTCACGAAAAATGCTCGTCTCGACGAGATCTACAACTTTCATGAAGACATCAAAGCCAAATTCGGTCAAATGTGAAAAGTGAATTTTTGGGGTATCCCATGTACATAGAATACCTTGATTTTTGGGTTTTCTAATTTTTTTGTCAATTTTAAACACGATAAAAAATCCGGAAAAATAAGGAAAACTCAAAGATAAATAAAAGAGACCTTAATCTAATTTTTTTTGATTTTTATTAATAAAGAAAATATACACATAACTTACAGGTCAAGAAGCCGCGAAAATACAATGTACAAAAGAGGCCCAAAACCCAACTTTCACATACGAGCTCCGATTCACTTGAACTTGATCTTGTTTTGAAGGTAATTGAATGTGCATTAGTTCAAAAGTGAGTAGGATCAAATCGGACACTGGATGGGGAAGATATGTGGCTTTTAGTCCGAAAATCCTGAAACTAGGGTTTGGGTTTTGGTCCACTTAACAGGGTTAATTATTTTTTGTATTTTTTATTTATTCTTGTTAGTGATGTGTACACAGTGGAAGTGAGTTTGTGGTATGCGGTGTTAGCGTGAAGGAGTTAAAAAATAGGGGAAGTTAGGCTTATTTACAGGTCACTTTTGGCTTGGATTTTTGGCTTCTTATTTTATGCAGAAATTAATGCTAAAATGCAATTCTTATGCAATCGTGCATGAATGATAATTATGCAGAATAAGTGCAGAAATGCAGTTGATTTTGAGGGACTTGAGCTTTAATTAATGAGACTTAGAATGGTGAATCTGAGATTCATGAACCGTCGATCGACGAGCAGCAGCCAGCGCACCGGAGCCGACCGGTCCCACACGTGGCGAGGCCACCGTCGTTCGATCAGCACGAGGACTCCAGCTTTAGGGCGCCACCCCGTCCTAGCCGTCGATCAGCACACGTGGCGCCCATCCGACGGCCTCCTTAATAAAGAGTAAATTATCCTTAGGCCCTTAGCTTTAGCTCTA
>JAZKJV010004780.1:600000-788561 GCA_037367405.1 Ottelia alismoides | reverse complement strand
TTTGATATTTTATTCAAAAATAAAGTGGGGCACTGTGCACAGGGACCTAAGTGCAAATACCCAAGAGATCTGGGGGCCTTGGTGCAAAATACCCAGCAAGTCACGCGCTTCGCGCGTGGCTGGGGCACACAGGGACCAAATTGCAATAAAAACCAAGTCCTAGGCTATTTGATAACTCGTATCAAAAGCCCAGGGGTATGGTTTGCAAAATTCCCAATAAATAACGCACATGCGCATAAACAATGCTCACAGGGGTATATATGCAATTATTCAAAATATTCATGCATTCATTAACACTCCAGATCTACAGGACAAGATGTGTAAAAAGCCCAAAACACACGTGACGACGCACGTGTTCACACACACACAGGGGCATACATGCAATTAAAATAAGCACAAGGTTCCAAATGCAAATAACCCTTCGTGAAAAAGTTCTAAAAATGTTTACAGGACTAAACAGGAAATGAAAAACTAAGAGGGGGCCTACGATATTTACCCCTTTATTTGGCGACGGTTGGATAGGCGCCACGTGGAAGATCGGATGGTGGCGATGAGCGGGCGCCTTTGACCTTGAGAAGCTTCGCCTGATCGAACGACGGAGGGTCCGCCACGTGGGATCGAACGGTCCGCGTGCGTGGTGGCCGGACCCTCGGTGAATCAACGGCTGAGATCACGCTGCGGCCTGATCTGACGATATCTGCTGCTCCCCGAACGAACGGTTGAGATCTGATCTGGAGCGCCACGGGCTGATCTGACGGTCGGAGAGGGTGTGGGAAGAAATCGTCGCCGGCTAACTTCGCCGGCCTCCTGCGTGCGCTACACCCCTCCCTCAGTTGCTGCAAATGGTCGGAGAAGCTCCGCTGGACTATCCCGCAGCTGCTGGTGGTGGCCAAGGGCCCAACCGAGCCCAGGAGGGGCTCCGGCGAGGCCTAGTTGCTCGAAGCTCCTGGCTGAACTGTGAAGGAGGCTCAGACACCCCCTTTTGGACCTGCAAAGTGGACAAGAAGCTTCGCGGGTCGAGGGTAAAGTGCCTCGACCCGGTTAGGCGGCGTGAAGGTGGTCTGTGGGTCGAAGTGGCGAGCTCCGGCGAGGGTGGTCGGCGGAGGAGCTCGATTCCCAGATCCTGTGCGATCTGGGTTGTGTGGAGGGGTGAAGAAGATGCGGAGAGGTCTGGCGGAAGTGATGAGATGGTCGGATGGTCGAGATGTTACGCGAGGTGGTCGGAATCGGAGATATGCGTCGGAGATGTGAATTGGGCGAAATCCTAAATTAGAAGAAAGTAGAAGGAACTAAGGCTACCTGATGGATGCTGGAGACTGTGGTGGAGCTGGTCTTGCTCCTGGTCGTAGCTTCGAAGGGCGTCAAGGCCTGAAGCTCGATGCTCGACGCCGGCGGCGGAGCAAGGACGGCGAAGTACGCCGGATCAAAGGAATCGCCTCCTCGCCTCACTGCAACAAAGGCAACGGCTTGCTGTCACTCTTGCGATGCCAATGGAGGTCACGGGGAAGAAGGAGAGGGTCCAAAGATGCGGCGCGAAGGCGGCGGAGGGAAGAATATATAAGGTGACAGGGGCGTTTAGGGTTGAGGAGTGACAGCGAAGGAAAGCGTGGATTTGATGGCGAAGGATCCGGCGAGGGAGAGGGATGAATGGCGAAGAATCCGGGCTCGAGATATGCGTGGAAGACAGCTGGAGAAGCGTGGATAAATCGGCGAAGGAGGCGCGGCACGCATCTTCCAGAAAAGGAAGGAGGTCGCGGGGGAGTTG
The DNA here is from genome assembly GCA_037367405.1 of Ottelia alismoides. NCBI lineage: Eukaryota > Viridiplantae > Streptophyta > Magnoliopsida > Alismatales > Hydrocharitaceae > Ottelia > Ottelia alismoides. Next base: position 786,796 of record JAZKJV010004780.1, on the reverse strand, counting down.
ACCGGGGTCAACATTCCCCCGTGGACCAGTCAGACGCTGCCACGTGTACCCGAATTTTGTTTATTTATTTTAGGGTAGAAATAGGTCGAATTAAAGAAAACTCAAAACATGAAATATTTTTCTTTTAATTTTTTCTATTTTTGGTGATTTTTAATTAATTTTTGGAGATAAAAATAGGGTAGCTCTATATATAGGTATATGTACACTACATGGATTTTTATTTTTGATTTTTAATTTGTTATTTTATGTATTTTTGTGCTCATTTTGTATTTTATTTATTTACAAGATAAAATATGGAATAAAAGAATATTTTTATTTGATTTTTATCACTTATATACAAGGGTGAAATAAATGGTTGAATACATTTATATACATGGTATTTATACAATGTATTTTTGTCTTTTTCAATTTTGTAATTTTTATTTGATTTTTGTTTTGTTTCTTGTTATTTTATATATTTACAATATGTAACATAGAATATTTACAAAAAGTTTTGAAATTTAATTGAATTTATTTATAGGGTTAAATAAATACAAGATGATGGTCTATACACATGGTGAAGAATGGTATTTTTGAATTTTTGATTTTTATCTTTTTATTTTGTTTTTAATAGTTTCTATGAAATATATACAAATATTTACAACCTATTTTGGGTGAGGAAAATATATAGTTTTATTTATGTACAAATATATACACATGAGCTCCTATCTCCCTCTACTTTGGCTTTTATGCGGTCAGGCCCATGCTGAGCCCTCCCTTGGGTTAGGTTGCTCAATATTTATTCTAAATATTTCCCTCTTTTTCTTTTTGCTCTTTATTCTTTTATTTTGTGCACAAAAACATGCTAATTATAGGTTTTTACACAATGCATGCTTTTGGTATTTATTTGTATTTACACATATCTACATGTATTTGCAAAGGTTTTTGTAGCTAAAATAGAAGAATAAAGAGTGATGAATGGGTATTCATCACCCCCCTATGCTTAACTTTGCTAGTCCCTTAGCAAACACTTATTTGAAAAAGAAGTGAAAAAGAAAGAAAAAGAAAAAGAAAAAGAGGATGTACATGGATCAAGGTTGACTTATTAAATTTTCCTTCGTTAACTTGAAATATGGAGCTCGATCAGATCTTTGGATTATTAATGTGTCGGAACCTTATTTGGACTTAAGCCTAAAACTCAACAGCCTCCAAGTTCCACCAATCTATGGGCAAGACTCCTCAATAAACCAGATCAGAACAAGTCTACATACACAAACTCTAATGACCATGAATCTTTCCTTGCGGTGTAAGTGATATGTGGCTCCCCACCTCAGAAGTAACAAAGAAACAACCTCCCTCAACCTGGTAACTCTAATGCCTCAGTCTAGCAACTCTTTCCTCGAGAAGCGGGGTATTCCCTTCTAAGTTCAAGTGCAACCGGCTCAAGGAGAGGGGGTAGAAGTATAGAGTTTTGGAAGCTTAGCCAGTGTAGCTAAGTCTCCCGCTGCAAGCTTCATGAGATGTAACATGGATACCATAAGCTTTTGCTTTATACTCCGGTGGGGTTATTAAATTTTCAATCCGACCCACCACTTTTTTGGAGTTCTTTTTGCATTTTTGCAATTTTTTTTTTCAACAACTTCTGTACAACATATCTACATGGTGCAGCATATATAAGAAATTTCCCCTTGAGCCAGTAGACTATCCCTCTTTTGAAGCTTTATTGCAACCCACAGCTTCTGTCTTTAGCTTTCAACACCACTAGACCAAGTTGAGGTGCACTTCCTTCACTATAAGAAGAAGAGAGGTTCCGCCTAGAAGTACTACCCTCATATGCTACCCCAAGCCAAAGGAAACTGCCTCTTCACCACCTCATCCATGGAGAGCCATGTGTAAAGTGCAGGTGCAAGTTAAGCCATTGTCTCTGAGAGTCATGCGTGTGTTGTTAAGTGCTCTACTTAGGCTCATCAAGATGACATATGCTCATAGCCTAGTGGACTCAAAGAATTAAGTCCTTATGGACCTGAAAAGCCTTAACCCTAAGTCCTACAAGGTTCCTCTTAAAGTTAAGTGGATTAAGATCTTATTCAAGCTCCATTTCTCAATTTAATTCCAGGCTTAGTTTAAATGTCAACTCTCATCCAGGAAAAACTATATACATATATGTACACAAGATGCTATTTACAAATATTTTACAATCATGCAAAATTTTGAAAAATATTTTGAAATCATGAATGAATGATGCATGAGGTGCAAGTTTTGCAAAATGATATTTACAAACATTTTACAAAAGATTTTTGCAAATTTTTGATTTTCAAAAAAATTTTGGAAAAATTTTGTACTATATACATAATTTTGATAACAAAATATTTTACACAAGCTTTACACAAAAGATTTTTGAAATCATTTTTACAAAAATACTTTATACACTAGCTATGTATGTGCAAGAATAAAAGAGGTTTATGTACATGAAAAATTTTTAATTTTTGTGATTTTAGCCATTTTATTTATTAACACACTCACACAAAGTACGAGTTATGGCTAAAGTATATATGAAATATATACACACCCCCCCTATACTTAGCTCGAACGATGTCCTCAGAGTGATCAAGAGCGATGAAGAAGACATAACTCGTGCTTAGTAAAAGGGAAGTGAAAAGGAATGGCGAAGTACAGGAACGAATAAATGAATAGAATGAGAGGAGCTCGGTGGTTTCCCCCTATACTTAGGATTAACTAATCCTAAGTATAGAAAGCTGTACATGAAGGGAAAGCCGAGTGAAGAATATACAGAATCTGCCCCCCCTATACTTAGGGTAAAATATCCCTAAGTATAGGCAGCAAAAACAAGAGCAGAAAGAATGAAAAGAATACTCACAGGTCAGACATCCCCCCTATACTTAGGGTAAAGTACACCCTAAGTATAGCATAATCATAAGATGAGAGATGGGATGTGAGACTAAAGAATAGAATGATATGGACAACTGGAGCTATACAGGCGGAAGAACAGTGAAAATCAGGCGTGAGATGCAAAAGATGTGAGTCAAAAGACCACATCTCACGCAAAATGAATAGCGGCAATAATAACGTCCCGCGGCTCATGATCTAGAAATGGTTTGAGCCGCTGGCCGTTCACTCGGAAGGTACTCTCAGAGATAACTCAGATATATCAATGCTACCGTTATCGTGTACCTTTCTGACCAAGTAAGGTCCTTTCCATTTGCTCTGTAGCTTCCCTGGAAATAATCTAAGCCTTGCATCAAACAGCCATACTTTCTGTCCAATCTCAAAATGCTTGTGGCTGATATGAGAATCATGCCACTCTTTGACTTTCTCCTTATAATGTAGGCTGTTTGAGAAAGCTGCATCTCTAAGCTCTTCCAAGGCGGCTAACTCTGCCCTCCTCTGGTCTCCTATACCATCTGGATCCATAAGAATATCTGTGACTGCCCAGAGTGACTTGTGCCTCAGCTCAACAGGTAGGTGGCACGGCTTGCCATAAACGAGGCGAAAGGGGAGATGTACCCAATGGAGTCTTGAAAGACGTCCGATATGCCCACAAGACCGAGTCCAAAAGCTGTGACCAATTCTTTCGGTCAGGGCGGACGACTTTCTGCAAAATATTCTTGATCTCCCTATTCGATACCTCAGCTAGACCATTCGTCTGTGGATGATACGGTGTAGCAACACGATGATTCTATGCCGAACTCGCTAGCAAGTGCCTTCACCTGGTCGTTGATAAAATGAGATCCCCATCAGAAATCAGAACTCGTGGAACCCCGAACCGCATGATGATGTTCTTCTTCAAGAATTTGCAAACTGTCTTTGCATCTGCGGCTCGGGCGGGGATAGCCTCAACCCAACGACTAACATAATCTACGGCCAACAGAATGTACTCGAATCCTGACTCTTAGGGAATGGACCCATGAAATCGATGCCCCATGCGTCAAAAAACCTCACAGAAATGAATGGGCTGCATCGGCATCATATCACGTTGTCCACAAGTGCCCATCCTCTGACAGTCAGTACACCTCTTCACAAACTCATCAGAGTCCTTGAAGAGTGTAGGCCACCACAAGCCGGATTGGAGCACTTTCTGTGCCGTTCTCCTCCCAGAATGATGTCCTCTTGCCTCAAGCTTGTGGCAGTAAGTGAGGACACTATGATGCTCCTCCTGAGGAATACACCGACGCCAGATGCTATCCCCTCCTTCGTGGTAAAGGATGGGATCCTCCCAATGGTAAGACTTGGCCTTCGCAAGGAAGGTCTCAATCCTCTGCTTGGGCCAGTCTTGTGGAACTTTCCCAGCAACGAGAAAGTTCACAATATCAGCGTACCATGGGAGTGAGGTGATAGCAAGGATCGCCTCATCTGGGAAGGTATCACAAATGGGATCAATCTGCTCAGAATCCTCAGGCTGCTCTAATCGGGATAAATGGTCCGCCACCACATTCTTGACTCCAGGTTTATCCTTGATCTCAATGTCGAACTCCTGGAGTAGAAGGATCCATCTAGTAAGTCTGGCCTTGGCATCCTCTTTGACAATGAGGTACCTGATGGCGGTGTGGTCAGTGTACAAGGTCACTCGGGATCCAATGATATATGATCTGAATTTATCTAGGGCAAACACTACTGCTAGCATCTCCTTCTCTGTGACCGTATAATTCCGCTGGGCGGAATCCAATGTGCGGCTAGCATAGTGTATCGCAAATGGTACTCCATCCCTCCTCTGTCCTAGCACTGCCCCTACGGCAAAAATCGAGGCGTCCGTCATGATCTCGAATGGGAGAGACCAATCAGGCGGCTGAAGGACAGGAGCCTCAATTACACACTGCTGGAGAGTCTCAAAGGACGAAAGACACTTGTCATCGACAAGGAACTCGGTGTCTTTCGTCAAGAGGTCAGTCAACGGTCGGGCAATCTTGCTGAAATCATGAATGAATCTCCTATAAAAACCAACGTGCCCCAGAAATGAACGTAACTGCTTCAGATTGGACGGAGGTGTGAGTTTCCTAATGACATCGACCTTGGCCGGATCAACCTCCATGCCTCTGTTGGAGATGATGTGGCCAAGCACCGTCCCTTGAGTCACCATGAAGTGACTCTTCTCCCAAGACAGAACTAAGCGGGTAGCAATACATCGCTGGAGCACTCGGTCTAGGCAGTCAAGACAGGAATCGAAACCGTCGCCGTAAACCGAGAAGTCGTCCATGAAGACCTCCAAACACTCCCCTACCATGTCCGAAAATATCGACAGCATGCATCTCTGAAAAGTCGCAGGGGCGTTACATAGCCCAAATGGCATGCGTCGAAAAGCGTATGTACCGAAGGGACAGGTAAAGGTGGTCTTCTCCTGATCCTCAGGAGCGATGGCCACCTGGTTGTAGCCCGAGTACCCATCTAGGAAGCAATAATGGCTCTTCCCTGCCAGTCTCTCTATGATTTGATCAATAAAAGGCAGGGGGAAATGGTCCTTCTTGGTGGCATGGTTGAGTTTCCTGTAGTCAACACAGACCCGCCAAGAGGTGGGTACTCGTGTAGCAATCTCCTCTCCCGACTCACTGATCACAGTCGTGATGCCCGTCTTCTTAGGCACCACATGCAAGGGGCTGACCCACTTGGAGTCGGAAATGGGATAAATAAAATCTGCACTCCACCATTTTGATATTTCCTTCATAACAACCTCTCTTAGGTTGGGGTTCAGTCGCCGCTGGAACTCACGTGACGGCTTAGCCCCTTCCTCAAGATAGATATGGTGGGAGCACAATGAGGGACTAATCCCATGGAGATCTGCTACGCTCCATCCAATTGCCTTGCGATTCTTTTCAAGAACCTCCATCAGACGGGATTCTTGTTCTCCAGTCAGATCTGCAGAGATGATGACTGGGTACATCTCAGACTCTCCCGCAAGGAATCTATACTTCAACGAAGTAGGGAGCGGCTTAAGCTCTGGACAGCTGGGTGCTGGCAAATCTGGCTTCTGAAGAAGATGTGTGTATGCGGATAATTCTGCCAAATTGCCTGGGAGAATGATAACGAACTCTCACAAACTGGATCGGGAGAAGGCGGGTCCTCTACATTTGTCTCTGGTCTGCTCTGCCTCTACCTCCTCCTCTGTAGGCTCAGGTGGATCCAGATCTGGCATCTGATCATCACAATCTGCCCAATCAGATTCTGAATCCGAGGGATCTGTATCAGACTCGGTGGCATCAGTACCACCGGATGACAAGGTGGCATCAGTACCACCATCACTGGAAATCGTGTCGCGATCAAGGTCCGACTCTGCTGACTCAATAGTATCCTGAACCAGGGCTGTGCTCTCCAGACTATCCTCTGCTATCATCTCTGCATCAGCTGTATCTGAGTATGAGAGGATGGTCCCCGGCAACGGCGCCATTCTGACGACCGCCCAAATGACAGAGGTAAAGGTGTAAAATAAATTAGGTCGTTGCGACCTCAATCACTCGGGCTGAGTCAATCAAGAAAAATAAACCACTCACAGAGATAAAAACAAGCAAGCACAAAATCGAGCGATCTAGCTATAGGATTAACCTGGTATAGCTCCCAGGGTCGAACACAAGGAGCACAGATTGGCCTTGCGGCCTACGATGTAGTCAGGAATCCAAGGAAGTCTTTTTTTTTTATGGTTTTTATTTATTTTTATATTTTTTTAGATTTTTTAAATGATGAGAAAATGAGAGAAGGTAAATACAAGGGAACTTTAACAATTTATTAAACACACAAGAAATGATGCAAAAATTCCAGAAAATTGGTTTTTAGGTTTTTTAAGTTTTTTACTGTTTTTGGTGAATTTTTGGAATTTTTCTAATGGGTAAATTATTTATTAAAAATCAAACAATGCGAAAAACAAAGGGTACTGTCCAGCAAGGCTTAAGAATCCAAAAATAAAATACTCTTGGATCTCAAAAAGCCCTAAAGGTAATTTTCCTATAATCTAGAAAGAGTAAGGAAAATTTAGGCACCCTAATTATTGTTTTTGGATTTTTAATTTATTTATTACAATTTTTATGAGTTTTTAGGGGATTTTCAATTTTTAGGGTTTTTAAGTGATGAACAATAAGCCAAAATTGGCTAGAAAATCAATCAACAAGCAAGAAACATTACCTAATTTTTTTAGAATTTTTGGTGGAGTTTTTATATTTTTTTGGTATTTTTAAAGTCAAACAGTAGCAAAAATAGGGGTTTTTGAATTTTTAAAAATAATAAATAAAATCAAAAATGTCCCCAAAAATCATAGAAATTCCTACACCATGGCAGGAGCCATGTGTCAAAATCTCATTGGATTTGGAGGTCGTTTGATATTTTATTCAAAATAAAGGTGGGGCACTGTGCACAGGGACCTAAGTGCAAATACCCAAAGATCTGGGGGCCTTGGTGCAAAATACCCAGCAAGTCACGCGCTTCGCGCGTGGCTGGGGCACACAGGGACCAAATTGTAATAAAAACCAAGTCCTAGGGGCTATTTGATAACTCGTATCAAAAGCCCAGGGGTATGGTTGCAAAATTCTCAATAAATAACGCACATGCGCATAAACAATGCTCACAGGGGTATATATGCAATTATTCAAAAATATTCATGCATTCATTAACACTCCAGATCTACAGGACAAGATGTGTAAAAAGCCCAAAACACACGTGACGACGCACGTGTTCACACACACACACAGGGGCATACATGCAATTAAAATAAAGCACAAGGTTCCAAATGCAAATAACCCTTCGTGAAAAAGTTTCTAAAAATGTTTACAGGACTAAACAGGAAATGAAAAACTAAGAGGGGGGCCTACGATATTTACCCCTTTATTTGGCGACGGTTGGATAGGCGCCACGTGGAAGATCGGATGGTGGCGATGAGCGGCGCCTTTGACCTTGAGAAGCTTCGCCTGATCGAACGACGGAGGGTCCGCCACGTGGGGATCGAACGGTCCGCGTGCGTGGTGGCCGGACCCTCGGTGAATCAACGGCTGAGATCACGCTGCGGCTGATCTGACGATATCTGCTGCTCCCCGAACGAACGGTTGAGATCTGATCTGGAGCGCCACGGCTGATCTGACGGTCGGAGAGGGTGGTGGAAGAACTCGTCGCCGGCTAACTTCGCCGGCCTCCTGCGTGCGCTACACCCCTCCTCAGCTGCTGCAAATGGTCGGAGAAGCTCCGCTGGACTATCCCGCAGCTGCTGGTGGTGGCCAAGGGCCCAACCGAGCCCAGGAGGGGCTCCGGCGAGGCCTAGTTGCTCGAAGCTCCTGGCTGAACTGTGAAGGAGGCTCAGACACCCCCTTTGGACCTGCAAAGTGGACAAGAAGCTTCGCGGGTCGAGGGTAAAGTGCCTCGACCCGGTTAGGCGGCGTGAAGGTGGTCTGTGGGTCGAAGTGGCGAGCTCCGGCGAGGGTGGTCGGCGGAGGAGCTCGATTCCCAGATCCTGTGCGATCTGGGTTGTGTGGAGGGGTGAAGAAGATGCGGAGAGGTCTGGCGGAAGTGATGAGATGGTCGGATGGTCGAGATGTTACGCGAGGTGGTCGGAATCGGAGATATGCGTCGGAGATGTGAATTGGGCGAAATCCTAAATTAGAAGAAAGTAGAAGGAACTAAGGCTACCTGATGGATGCTGGAGACTGTGGTGGAGCTGGTCTTGCTCCTGGTCGTAGCTTCGAAGGGCGTCAAGGCCTGAAGCTCGATGCTCGACGCCGGCGGCGGAGCAAGGACGGCGAAGTACGCCGGATCAAAGGAATCGCCTCCTCGCCTCACTGCAACAAAGGCAACGGCTTGCTGTCACTCTTGCGATGCCAATGGAGGTCACGGGGAAGAAGGAGAGGGTCCAAAGATGCGGCGCGAAGGCGGCGGAGGGAAGAATATATAAGGTGACAGGGGCGTTTAGGGTTGAGGAGTGACAGCGAAGGAAAGCGTGGATTTGATGGCGAAGGATCCGGCGAGGGAGAGGGATGAATGGCGAAGAATCCGGGCTCGAGATATGCGTGGAAGACAGCCTGGAGAAGCGTGGATAAATCGGCGAAGGAGGCGCGGCACGCATCTTCCAGAAAAGGAAGGAGGTCGCGGGGGGAGTTGACCGGGGTCAACATTCCCCCGTGGACCAGTCAGACGCTGCCACGTGTACCCGAATTTTGTTTATTTATTTTAGGGTAGAAATAGGTCGAATTAAAGAAAACTCAAAACATGAAATATTTTTCTTTTAATTTTTTCTATTTTTTGGTGATTTTTAATTAATTTTTGGAGATAAAAATAGGGTAGCTCTATATATAGGTATATGTACACTACATGGATTTTATTTTTGATTTCTAATTTGTTATTTTTATGTATTTTTGTGCTCATTTTGTATTTTATTTATTTACAAGATAAAATATGGAATAAAAGAATATTTTTATTTGATTTTTATCACTTATATACAAGGGTGAAATAAATGGTTGAATACATTTATATACATGGTATTTATACAATGTATTTTTGTCTTTTTCAATTTTGTAATTTTTATTTGATTTTTGTTTTGTTTCTTGTTATTTTATATATTTACAATATGTAACATAGAATATTTACAAAAAGTTTTGAAATTTAATTGAATTATTTATAGGGTTAAATAAATACAAGATGATGGTCTATACACATGGTGAAGAATGGTATTTTTGAATTTTTGATTTTTATCTTTTTATTTTGTTTTTAATAGTTTCTATGAAATATATACAAATATTTACAACCTATTTTTGGGTGAGGAAAATATATAGTTTTATTTATGTACAAATATATACACATGAGCTCCTATCTCCCTCTACTTTGGCTTTTATGCGGTCAGGCCCATGCTGAGCCCTCCCTTGGGTTAGGTTGCTCAATATTTATTCTAAATATTTCCCTCTTTTTCTTTTTGCTCTTTATTCTTTTATTTTGTGCACAAAAACATGCTTAATTATAGGTTTTTACACAATGCATGCTTTTGGTATTTATTTGTATTTACACATATCTACATGTATTTGCAAAGGTTTTTGTAGCTAAAATAGAAGAATAAAGAGTGATGAATGGGTATTCATCAGCAACCATCCAGTGGTGCACCTTAATATAGGGTAATTTACCCTTAGGCCCTGTCTTCTCTTTTATTTCATTTTAGTCCTGTAAATATTGAAGTTAGTTGTTTAGTTTTAGGTTTATTTGCATAGAGGACCCCGTACTTTATTTTCCTTGCATTTATACCCCTGTGCGTTGTATGCCACGTGCTTCGTCACGTGTTTGTCTGGTTTATTTGCAATAGATGCCCCTGTAGTTCTGGTTGTTCTTGAATGAATGAAAGTTTTTATCTATTTGCATTTATACCCCTGTGCATGATATATTTCAACATGTGCGTGATATGTTGGGTATTTTGCGAATAATCCCCTAGACTTTTGGTACCTGTTACCAATAAGTCCTCGGGACTTATTTTCTTTGCATTTGGGGTCCCTGAGTGCCCTAGGCACGCGCGTGGCGCGTCTTTAGCTGGGAAAATTGCACCAGACCCCCAGACTCTTGGGTATTTGCACTTTGGTCCCTGTGCACTGTACCCTTTTCTTATTTTTGAATAAAATAGCAAACTACCTCCTAATCCAACGAAAATTGGACATATGGCTCCTGCCATGGTGTAAATTTTTGTAGATTTTTGAGGACATTTTTGTTTTCATTTGTTATTTTTAAAAAATAAAAAACTTTTAATTTTGTTACTGTCTATCTTTAAAAACCCCAAAAAAATATTAAAACTCATTTAAAAATTCCACAAAAATTAGCTACTGTTTGCCTTGCTTAGTTTGATTTTCTAGCCAATTTTGGCTATTTTTCATTATCTAAAACACCTAAAAATTGAAAAAACGCATAAAATCTTATAAAAATTCTAGTAAATAGATTAAAAATCCAAAACAATAAAATTGGTGCCTAAATTTTCCTCATTTGTTTTTTTACAGGAAAATTACCTCCCAGCCATTTTGGGGCTCTTAGATATTTTATCTAGGCCTTTTTGGCTCGACTGGACAGTACCATTTATTTTAGTCACTGTTTGATTTTTAGAAAATTAAATAAACATCAGAAAATTCTCAAAAATTCACCAAAAACACTAAAAATTATAAAAGACGTAAAAATATTTTTGTTTGAATTTTTAGTTGCTTTTTAGTGCTTTTAATAATTTCTTGAAGTGTGTGCTTGTTTACTTTTCTTATTTGCTTTATACATTAAAAAATCCAAAAAAATATAAAATAAATTAAAAACCACTAAAAATATTTTGTTCTTTGATTTTATTTCTTTTTACTACTTCGTAGGCCGAGAGGCCAATCCGTGCTCCTTGAGTTCGACCCTGGTCGCTATACCAGGTTAATCCAATAGCAGGACCGCTTTCGCATTTTTGATTGATTTTATCTCTATTAATGGTTCATTTTTCTTGATTGAGCTGAGTCTGATCGCTTGGGTCGCAACGACCTATTTAGCACCTTTACCTTAGTCGTTCAGAACGCTCATCACTACCTTGATCACATCAGCTCGACACAGGAATGCTCCAATGTCAAATCAATTGAGAACGAACATGCATACTCTCCCAACTATTTAAATTCCCGCGGATCTCACAATAGAAGAATGTTTCCTTTGTGATCCTGAGACATATGCACAGTCTCACCCTGGATCAACCTACTTTAAATACCTTGACCAAAACATCCCAAATCAAGAGTGCACCAGCATTAAGAAGACTAAGAACAAACACGCAGGACGAACACTGACCAAGGAGAAGAATTCCAATGGTTATTCATCTGGAGACTCAAGTGGACCGACAACTTCACGAAACAAAATGACTACTCGTTCATCGAAAAAGAAAGTTACCTTTGACCTTCCGGAAGAGGAATCAACTAATGATCCCTCATCAGGTCCGGAGAAGATAATCTACATGAGTGAAGTCTGTTCGGCAGTTCTAAAACCATATCTTCGTAAGGATCCAAACTTCGATTATCGTTGGACAACTCCCATTCCTCACTATTATTCATCCAAAACCGATGCTCCTGCTTTCATCAAATACACCAGAATTATTTCTTATGAGATGACTGAGACCAGTGCTTCATAGTATTCATCCGATGACATATTGCTTGATCCCAAGAAGGAAAGAATTCTGAGAAAACAACTGAAGAAACAAAAAGACAAGAAGATCTGGAGTGTGTCCACTTTCAAATACTGTTCCTCTGAGGATAACTCTGATGATGGTTACCTTTCATCTGACTCATACACTTCATCCACTATCCATCAAGATTTTTTTGAGGATAACACTGATAATAACTGCGAATCATATGCTTCATCTTCTTCTCATCATTACGATCTCCCGTCGGAGGCTCACAAAAAGATCAGTCGAAAATCACCTTAATCATCGGCTAACCACCCTCCCTCCCGACCACATCGGTCCCCTTGTATATCTTCTTCCTCTACTTAGGCAAAGGCCTAAGTATAGGGTGGGGGGACAGATGCCATCTGTATATACCATTTCCCTCATCAAACTCCTCACAATCGTTCCATTTTCCACCCTTCCTTTGTACTTAAGCTGACCAAAGCCTAAGTATAAAGGGAACCGATGCCCATTTGTATATACTCTCTTCATCTACATATCCCGACCACCTCATTTTTTTGCTCTTCCTCCATACTTAGATTGTTCACAGTCTAAGTATAGGGGGGCGGTCTGATCCATCTTTTATTTTTCTTTTTCACTCTCTTACGCTTAGCCCGAGCTATGCCTTCTATACACTTCTTATGCTCTGAGGACACAACACTCGCTAAGTATGGGGGGTCTGTATATATACTGTGCATATATTTTACCCATATCTCGTACTTTCGCGTAAGTCTATATGTATTTACGGGATGGGTAACTATTTTTGAAAAAGACAAAAACAAAACAAAAACAAAAAGAGTTTTGCTACTAACATTGAATGTATCCAACCCAATTTTTTTGAAAAAATGGCTTCTTATTCATTTTTGCGTTAAAAAACCCAAATAACCACCTGTGTGGGACCACCTATCACTAGTCTCTCAGTTTCTTTATACTACCTACAGTTCTAACTAGACTACTACTTCCCGGCGCTTTCTCTCGCAACTATATATAACGCACTCGCCCCTCGGCTCTTCTTCTTCCATTATATACTCTGTCCTGAGCCTGCCAATATATAATCACTTTCTTGATCTCTTGCAATAAAAGACAATGAAGTAGAGTAAAAAAATCCCTTGCAAAAAAAATTGTGTCTGCATTTCACACACCTGCACTTCATCCAGCATTTCATTCATTTACATTTGTGAAAAGCTGTTGAGTTCTGAATCGAGTTTTGAGAAGAAACCGAGAGTGGTCTGGAATTGACCTTAATCCACCTAATTTTCAGAGGAACTTCACCGAGAAATAGGATTTTAGAGCTTCAGGTCTTTGACTTAATTCTTTGAGTTCAACATGATAATGTGCAGCGTTTGACTCTTAGTGTCTAACCTGGTCTCTTCATTCTGGGTACAACTCTGAGATAGGGAATTAATTTGCACTCTCGCACTATGCACTTAGCTCAACTCAGACGGGGTGTTGGAAGATTGTGTGAGTTTCTTTTCTGGTAGCGTGGAAATCTAAAGACCGGAGTATGGGTTGAAATAAAGCTTCAGAAAAGGGATGGACAATTGGGCAATATTTTTTCTAAGACCCCAAAATATGTATGGAAACAAAAAGATTCTATATCCGTAGGGGCACAACAAGATCCAAGCAGAACCACCAAAAAATTCCAAATACAAAGAAGCTACTACCAAATAAATATCTAACCAAAAAGATCCAAGCTTCAAGAAAACTGCAGATCTTGGTGGAGACTCGGCTACACTGGCCAGCTTCACAAGGAGAGGTCACTACACTGGACACTCTCCAATTCTTTTCTCCTTCTTCTAACTTCTCCCCAATTCGATTGTGAACACAGTGCGACAGACCTAAGAAGGAAATACCTGACTCCCCGAGGACGAGTTACTGGGAGGAGGTTTGCATGGTAGTCCGACATTCTGGATGGGAAGAGCTAAAACCTTTCACACACATGAGTCGATTATTCAATGTTCATAGGATATGCTTTGGGAAGGGGATTGATCTAAAATGACTTCTGAGCTGAAATTGTGACAATGATGTGTAGAACTTGAAGGCTATTTATATTAAAATTCTAAGTCTCACAGAAGTTCCGCCAAACTAATAATCCAAAGGTCGAGTCTAGTTTCATATTCACCTTCTTCTCATGGTCTTGGTATGGAACCCAATCTCATTTCACCTCAAGGCATTTCTTTTGATGCTCAGGGACGAGCATGGTTTAAGTATAGGGGGATGATGAATTTCAGATTCATCACTCTAAATCTCATTAGTTAAGCTCAAATCCCTCAAAATCATCAGCATTTCTTCACTTATTCTGCATAATTATCATTCATGCATGATTTAATAAGAATTGCATTTTATCCTTTATTTTTGCACAAAATAAGAAGCCAAAAATCCCAACCAAAATTGACCTGTAAATAGCCTAACTTCCCTAATTTTTAACTAATTCATGCTAACTCTGAATGATCCAAAACCAATCCTCTGTGTACATATCGCTAACAAGAATAAATGAAAAATACAAAAAAAATCACTAACCCAAATAAGTGGACCAAAAGCCCAAACCCTAGTTTTAGGATTCCCGGACTAAAACCCTCATATCTTCCCCATCGAGTGTATGTTTTGATCCTACTCACTTTTGAATTAATGTACATTCAAATACCTTCAAAAAAGACCAAGTTCAAGTGAATTGGAGCTCGTATGTGAAAGTTGGGTTCTGAGCCTCTTTTGTACATTTGTATTTTAGCTACTTTTGACCTGTTATTTTATGTACATAACTAACCTATTTTATGTGTCTTCTTTGATAAAAGTTTTTTAAAAATGCGTAAAAATCTAAATCCAAATTGAGCTTGAAATCAAAGAAACTCACCGGGTCCAAGTCTTCACAAATTGTCTGTACAAAATTAGTCTTTTCGTGTTTTATTTTATTTCTTCATTTTCTTAAGTAATAAAAATCCAAAAAATAGATTAATGTGTAATTATTTATTTTTGATTTTACCATATTTTTTTTCGGATTTTTATCTTGTTTAAAATTAACAAAAAATTATAATGCCAAAAAATCAAGGTATTCTATGTACATGGGATACCCCAAAAATATCACTTTGTGCAATTGATCGATTTAGGTTTTGGTGTCTTCATGAAAGTTGTAGACCTCATAAAAATGAGCAATTTTCGTGAAGAAACTTTTTTGATCAGAGGTCGTTTGCTATTTATTTTGGATTTTTAAAGTTTTTATTTTCCGAATTTTGTGGTGATGACATGTGGCAGCTCCTGGAGCCGCTATGTGTCAGCCAATTTTTGAGCTTTTATTTATTCATTTCTATTATATATATATATTTATATATTTAAGCCACGCACGTGCACCGCCTGGACCCCTCGCCCCCTGCTGCCACGCGTCACCACCTCGACCACCCGATCTCGGTCGATCGGACGGCCTAGGACCATCGTCCTCCTTCCTCCGCCTTTCCCAAATCAGGCACCGCTCCGCCCCGAAATTTCCGTTGCGCCGCCCGTTCAATCAGCCCCGTGATTCATGCCACCGCCGACCTCCCAAACCAATCACCGTCGTCGCATATCTCGCCCTCGTCAAAACGCCAATCAGATCTTCGTCTCTCCCCGCGAATCCCCCAGATCCTCTTCAATCGTCGATCATCAAATCACCGTCAACCCTTACCTTCCATCGCCGGCCACTCCAAAGTCCTATTTAATAGCTCCGCCGCCCCTCGATGGGTGGCCATCCGCCGTTCACAGATGGAGTTCCTTCGTCAGGCATGACAACCGTCGAACCCCCTCCCGTCGGCGTGATCCGGGGCACCTAGCCTCACCGTAGCTACGTCTCTCAGCCGCTGCTCTGCTCCGGCAGTTCGCCGTTGAGCCCCCTCCTCCAGGTATGCTCCACTACTCCACTTTATATCCCATCTCTATTCGTCATCTACCCTGCACTCCATCGTTGCCCCTATCGAACCCCCATCTTCAATCATCAAACACCCGACACCATCTCGCATCGTCATCGTTCTCTACAAGCTTCCAGCGACCATCGCCAACACCGTCCTCATCAACATGACGCTGGCAACCAACAGACACTCCTCCACCGCATCGACGCTCCGGACCAATCTTCTCCAGCCGGCTGCCATCACGTCATCGACCACGCCGGCATCACTGACCTCGTGATGCCACCTCTTGCTCCAGCAAGACCACTGGAGCTCCGCCGCTCCGCCTCTCCACCGACGCCGCAGGCCGTGTGTCAATCAGTAGCAGCCGTTACATCAGCATCTGACCATCCAAAAGGCGCTCACCCTCAAGCATCGGATACACCTTCATCAACTGTCCTTATTCGCTCCGAAGCTAGATTCAAACCAAACCTCCAAGCCAGGAGCCTCAGGCCACTCCAAAGCATGCGAACGCACCATGTAGAGGCCCATGTCGATCCTCTATCTGAGCTTGCCACGT
This sequence comes from Ottelia alismoides, assembly GCA_037367405.1. NCBI lineage: Eukaryota > Viridiplantae > Streptophyta > Magnoliopsida > Alismatales > Hydrocharitaceae > Ottelia > Ottelia alismoides. The sequence goes on along the minus strand of JAZKJV010004780.1, from coordinate 770,262 downwards.
CACGTGAGCGTCACGTGATCCGCGGCATAATTGCAGCGAAGCCCCTGAGATTCTCATAATTATGCGTTAGCCCCCACCGACCAGGTCAAGTGCTTGGCACGTGACCCCTCTTGAACCCTTGGAAGATTTGCACCAGACCTCCCAGGAGTTTTGGTAATTACAAAATAGTCCTCCTCTGCATATTTTATTTTTATTTATTTAATGTAATTGCATTTATACCTCTGTATTCCCCTTCAGTTTTGAACCTCTACATTGCACTATTTTTATTATCTAAAAATAGCATTTTGTTACGAATTTAATTCTCTACATCTTGACATATTATGACATTTTTCTGATCAATGGTTAATTAATAATTAATAATTAGTGGAAAATTGCATACTTTACCCACTTTATGCTCTGATTTTTATAATTAATTAACCGTTGCTCTAAAAATTCCCGAAAAATCATGGATTGTAGAATTAATTGTGTTTAACAATGTGCCCAAAAAGAATTGCATTTGCATGCATGGTTTGCCTTGTAAAAATCATTTTGAATATTTCAATATTTGATTTTTAATTGGTATTAAATCTCACATTTTTGAGGTTTAGGATTTTTCTTAGATCAATTACCTAGTGATAGATATTAAATAATTTTATCCCTTGAAAATAATTAGGTTTAATATATTATAATTAAATAATGAAATTCACTCTGTTTGCATTTAAAAATTCATAAAAATCATCTTGCATCCCAAAATTCCAAAAAAATACAGTGCATTCATTTCATCATAATTATCATCTTGGCCAGGTTTCGTAGTTTTCGAACATAGTTTGATTGATATTTATATTTTAGTCCCTAAAATAAGCCAAAATAGCATTTTGCATCCTTAATTGCATAAAAAATTACAAAAAAAGACTGCCTTGAAAACCGTACACGAACTTAGATAGACAAAATTCTAGGTTGTTCCTTTGCCTCCTTGTGTTCGACCTTAGGACTTGCCCAAGTAAAATAAACATAAAACCACATGATTAAAACTTGACTAAATTTTATTGTGGTTATTTCCCGACGAATTCCGATTACCCACATACAACAAAACGACAAATTAATTTTAACGCACAATCAACGCATATATTTAACATAGGGAAAATCTTGGAGCCGTCACTAGGAGAGTCCACGGGAGAAGAATCGGGGCGGTGGGTTGTGTGATCCGCCCGGGAAAATTAGGAGAAAACGGTCCGGTGAAGAGGTCAGGTTGGGTCAAGCCTGAGAAGAGGCGGTTGACCGGAGTCAACTATCTGACGCAGACCAATCAGACACGGGCTGGAATAAGACAGAATAGGCTACAGGACAAAATAACAGGAAAAAGTAAAGATAAATAAATTAAAAATAATAAATGAGTTTAAAATAAAAAATGAATATAATGAAAAATGTTCATTATTTTTCAAAGAATTTTTCTATGATTTATATTTTTTTAAAAAAATAAATTAGTCTATATACATTATAATGTATTATATTTAGGTATAATTTACCTATGTTTTGGAACAATTATTTTTATTTTGTTATTTTTACAAAAATATCCCAATTTTATTTTTTTATATTTACAACATAATTTTTTGGAGTAATTATGACACTGATTTCGACGAGGTTAAGAGATGTAAATAATATGCAAATGTGTCGTTGTTCTCAACCACTCGAATCGGTCAACGAGAAAAAAAAATTTTAACCACTTAAGAAAATAATCAAACAAGCAAAGGAAATGTAAGCGGTTTCGCTATTCTATTTACCTGGTATAGCGACCAGGTTCGAACACAAGGAGCACGATTTAAAAACTATGCAGTTAATTTTCGAATTAATTTTTAGTGGTTTTTGAAAATTTTTTATTTTTATTTTTAAGAAAAGTACAAAGGAATAAAATGCACAACTCCACACTTTTTTGTATTTATCAGATAATAAAAAATACTCTGAAATTAAAAAGAAAATGTTTTGTGTTTTATATATTTTAAAACATTTTTGGTAATTTTTTATAGAATTTTTCTGATGTTTTTTGTGATTTTCAAAAAATCAAATAGTAGCAAATAAGGAAAATATTACACTGCCAAGAGTATTTTGCAACTTAAAATTAATTTAAATTCCCAATACTCCTAGAAATTATATTTTAAAAAAATTACCAGTAAATTTCTACAAACAAAGACTGGATTTAATTTTTTGGATTTTTCTTAAATTTTATACATTTTTTAAGATTTTTTATTTTTCACATTTTTTTGGTGTTTATAAATGATTAAAGCACAAAAATGGATAGAAATTAAAAGACAAGAAAACACACCTACATTAATTTTTTTGGAATATTTAAGCAATTTGCAAATTTTTACGATTTTTCTAATTCCAAACATGCATAAAGATGCAGTTTTTTATTTTTTAAATATATAAAATGGCAATAAAAGTTGATGAAAAATTTATATAATGACAAACACTACATCAGGAGCATATACAATTTTTTTTTCAGAATTTTCAGATCAATAAAAACATTTATTTTATCAGAAATATCAAGTAAATTATTATTCTGTAAATCCAGGGAATAAATTGCAATTATTCAAAAGTTTTCATATCATAAGGTAACAAGAAATAAAATACAGGATGAGTTTTATAATTTACCCAAGTAACACGTGCCAAGCACGTGATCTTCTAGAGAACAAGGGCTCACCAACAATTTCCAAAAACTCTAGGGTTCTTGGCTTTTTCCACAAGATTAGGGCAAGGGGGAAGCGGCGCACGGACTGGAGATCTCCGCGACAGTGGTACACTGCCGCACAACAGAGGAAAAGGGGTTGAAGGGCTACGCGCAGATGGGCTGGAGATGGAGGGCCGCGCCGCTATGGGGCTGAGCACGGTGCCGACTCAGTGCCGTAGGGGCAACCGTGGGTTGACGGAAACGGAGGGGGGCTGAAGGGCTGCTGGAGTAGCGCGCGTCGGCACGCGGTGAAGATCAGCGATCGGGGGGCCGACGCAGCTCAAGCTGAGGGCTTCCACCCCTGACAGATGGCAGTGCGGATGCCCGCTGCTCTGGCGGTTGAACGTCGATGGCGAGGGCGCAAGAGGCACCTGGTGACACAGGGCTGTCGCTGGGTTGTTGTAGAAGGGGGTACGAGCAGAGAGGCGTCGATGAGGCCGGTGCTCGCATCAGAGGTCGCGTGTCGAGGCGGAAGGTGGTTGCGAGTCTCCTTCGCGGGCAGTGGCGGTCCAGGCGGGAGAGTCAGCGGAGGTTGGGCATTGCCTGGAGGAGGCCATGGAGAGCCGCACATGGGGCTCGGGCACTGCCTGGAGGCGGCGCTGGATGGCAGGGGAGAGGACGGTGGAGGCGGCTGCACCACCCTCTGGAGGATGAGGTGCTTGGCCGCGGCGTCGGGCCTGGAATGCGCGGCTGTGGTTGACGACGCTGCCGCCCAATGTTTTTTAATTTTGTTTGTTTTTTACTGTAATCAGAAATACAAATAAAAAACTCTTTTTTATTTTTTATTTATAAATGTAAAAACATAAGTTGTAAACAAGAAAGGATTTTTTATAATTTATTATTTTTTTTTAATTTTTCCTGCAAAACAAAGATTGGAGACAAACCAAATATTTTTTTATTGTATCCTGCAAAAACAAATGTTAGAAAATGAGATACATTCTCTTTTTTTATTTATTTATAAAAAAAGGGATTCGGTGAATGAGTCAGATCTTGTTGATATGGAACATATATCCGTAGCTCCGGTCACCTTGCGTGACTGGAGGTGGAAGATAGCGTGAGGTAGAAAAAGAAATGTAGGGATCAAGATGTGAGATGAAAAATTCAGATTCGAATGTGAAAAATGTTTGGTGGAGAATTGTTTAGATTTTGAGATTTAAAAATTAATTATGAAACAAAGATTTAATCTGCAATCTACCTATGAATAAAAATGACGAGAAATAAAATGGATCTCACCTCGGGTTTCGGAAATACCGTGATGGCCTCGATAAAGGACGACACGCTGTCACCGGAAGGCTCAGAGGCTGAACACCCTTCTTCAACAAGATCACTCTCTGAGATCGGGCTCCTCTCCACCAAAGGTTGATCAAGAGGAAATGAGGGAGGAGGAGCCCATTAAAAAGAGGAAGAAAATAAAAAAGGAAAATATCTACGAACAGGGAAAGTTTTTATTGGTGAAATTAATAAAATAATTAAATTAATTAATTAATTATTTATTTATGAAATTCGGAATTAAATAAATTAAATAATTTATGGAAATGAATTGGCCACCTTAATGGTGGCCATTAAAGGTAAGTAATCAAATATTATATACATGGTAGGTTATAAAATCAAATAATGAGTTAAATAATTAAATCTAAATACACTATTCGTAAATAAATTAAATTATTAATTAATGTGAGATATTTTATTTTTTTTGGTGATTTTTATATAAGGAAGTTAGTTTTATACAAATATTATGTACATATAATACACTATACATATATACAAATAAGGAAACATTTTTTTATATACTTTTGTAATTTTTTATTTATATACATATATATATATATTTACTTCTATTCAAAATAATATTTATAATTATATACATTATATAAAAATAAATCTGAATAAAATATATATAATAAATAATGGTGAAACTGCACAAAACACCCTAGAAAAATGACTTTTTTAACCGTAACTCCAAAAATTTTGAAACTACAACCATTTGAAAGATAATTTAATTTAGAGTATACTAGAAGTGATTTTAATTCAATTTGAGTTCGTGTGGAGCAGGAATTGGTATTTCAATAATTACTTTACCACTTTTTCTAAGGGTGATTAATTGTAATATGTACGTTATTTATTTGGCAATTATTTTTATTATTTACAACACAATTTTATTTGCAACTTTTATTTTCAAAAATAATTAATTTGAAGTCAATTTATATACAAATAAAATAATGTAAGTTTTGTACAAATATACATGAAAAAGTATTTACAAAATATATTTGGATTTTCGAATTGTAGACCCTATCTCCCCCTACTTTATTCCTTGTCGATCCGGTCAAGTCTTGACCTTCTCTCGGGGTTCGGGTCAGTCTACATTTATTTCATAAATTCATCTTTCATTTTCTTTTCCTTTTCTTTTCTTCTTTATTCTTTTATTTATGTACAAAAAGTGTCAAAAATGCATATTTAACAAATGCATGCGAAATGATAAATTCATGGAATTAGTGGGTATTTATACATGTTTGAGTAAGGAAATGAAGCTAAAATAAAAGAATAAAGGTGATGAATCGTGGATTCATCATTCCCCTATACTTTACCTTTGCTAGTCCCTTAGCAAACACTTATTTGGAAAATAAGTGAAAACAAAAATAAAGAAAAGAAAAAGGAAAGAAGTTAGAACAATGTTGACTTTTAAACTTATCTTCATAAAAATGTAGTATGGAGCTCTGTTAGACCTTTGGATTATTAGTGTGTCGGAACCTTAATGGGAAATAGATTTAAAACCTAACAGCCTCTAAGTTCCATAAGACTCCTATTCAGGTCTCTTCAATAGCCAGATCAGACAAGTCTACATACACAAATTCTTATGTCTATGAATTCTTACTTGTACAGTGTAAGTGAAATATATCTCCTCATCTCAAAAGTAGCAAAAAAAATAGCCTCTCTCAACTAGGTTACTCTAATCCCCCAGTCTGGCAACTCTTTCCTCGAAGAGCATGGATATTCCCTTCTAAGTTCAAGTACAACCAGCTCAAGAAGAGGGGATGGAGAAGAGAATGGACGGTAACCTGTGTAATTACCTATCCTTAGATGCATGACCAGTGTAGCCATGTCTTCTGCTGCAAGCTTACAAACATTTGACTTTGAAGCTCTTATTCTTTTTTTCACTTGTATATACACTCCGGCGGGCATTTTATTTTTCTATCAGGCCTTTCTACTTTTTGAAATTTTGCATTTTTTTTCTTTTTTGACAATATATACAAGGTTCAGCATGTACATAAGGAGTTTTTCCTCTTGAGCAAGTAGACTATCCCTCTTTTGAAGCATTATTGCAACCCCACAGCATCCTATCTTTAGAACTCAACATCACCAAACCAGGTTGAGATGCACTCCCCACCCTAGAGGAGGACGAGAGGTTCCGCCTAGATGTACTACCCTCGTGTGCTACCCCAAGCCAAAAGATTCTGCCCCCTCACTACCTCCTCCATGAAGAGCTACGTGTAGAGTGCATTGTCCAAGGTAAGCCATAGTATGAAAGAATCATGCGTGTGTTATTAAATATTCTACTTAGACTTATCAAGATGACATATGAACATAGTCTTATGGACTCAAAGAATTAAGTCACTAGGACTTGAAAAGTCTTATCTCCAATTCTTATAAGGTTCCTTTGAAATTAAGTGGATTAAGGGCCAACTAAGCTCATTCTTCAAATTTATTCCAGAGTTAGTTTACATATAAAAATTATCCTGAAAAATGCACATGCTAATGCAAGAAATATGTACAATGCAAGGAAAAGAAAGCAAAATCTTTTTATGAAACAATTTTCTAATTTTGAACTTTTTATGGATTTTTTAAAAATAATGCACATGCAAAATTTTTTTTAATATACTCATGTAAAGAGATTTTTTATGCATTTTTTAAAATAAAAGATTAGTAATATATACAAGTACATACAATTTTTTAATAAGTGTTAGGGGTGAGATACACATATTTACACAGGGGTGAGTTAATTATTTACAAGAATAAGATGAAAGGATTTACAACTTGAGTAATAGGTATATACATACAATTGGATTTTTTTGTGTAATGCATATATTCCTCAAATTTATTTGAAAATAATTGCACAAATAGTTTTTTGAAACAATAGTCCAAAATAATTTTTCACATAATTTTACAAATATTTACACACATTTGAAAACTATTTTGCAAACATTTTTCAAACAGTATATATAGATTTCAAAATATTTTTTCAACCATTTTTCAAAACATTTGCAAATAGTATTTACAAAATAATTTTATTTCACACAATGAAAAAAATTTTACAAGCCACAATATTTTTACAAAGGTTGAAAATATTTTTCAAACATTTTTCAAATAGTTTTCAAAAGATTTTTCAAATAGATTTTCAAACTATTTTTCAAAATATTTTCAAAATATTTTAACCTGACTTATTAATCAGTATATACAAAAAGAATTTTGAGAAAATATCTGCATCTTTTTATTAGTTAGTTTTTTTTAATTTTTTGTGTGTATTTACACAGTATTTTAGCCTTATTAAAAATACGAAAGTATGAGTTATGGCTAAAATATATATACAATATATACGACACCTCCCTATACTTAGCTCGAATTATGTCCTCATAGTGATTAAAGAGCTGCAAAGGAAGACATAACTCGTGCTAAGTATTGGGAAGTGAATAGAATGCTATGCTACAATGAAAAATAAAAGAATGTAATCAATAGGAGTCAGTGATCCCCATATACTTAGGATCAAGTAATCCTAAGTATAGAAGACTGTACACAAGGGGACAACTGAGGAGAAGGATATACAGAGTCTACCTCCCCTATACTTATGGTAAAGTATCCCTAAGTATAGGCACCAAAACAGAGGTAAAAGAAATCAAAAGAATAATCACAAGTCTGACACCCCCTTATACTTGGGGTAAAGTACAACCCTAAGTATGGAATGATCATGAGATGGAAATGGGGTGATAAACGAAAGAATGTATGATATGGACAGAATGGATCTAGACAATCGGACAATGTTGAGGTGCCTCTCAACAAGCGCTAGAGTTTACACCCCTAGCTGGGCGTAAATGTCAGGATAACGTTGTATCAAGGTTCAAGACGGTATCCGTAAGGCGTATATTGTACTGTCATCACAGTCTCATTGGGAGAACAACGATGAACTCGATAATGTAATTGATAACACCCAGATAAACAATCAGGCAGGTGTTTGCTACCGGGTAAAGATATGGGTAGATGAAATCAGACTCCGGTAGCATAAAAGAAATCATTGGCTCAAGATCTGTATGGAGTGAAAGGGGCAGAGCGAAGAAGTCGAACGTGGAGAAGGAAGGATCTGTCAGGGAATCCTCTACTTCAATCACCATCTCGAATAGATAAGGGAGATCAAGATCAGGAGACTCACTAAAAAGGTTGATACCCGATGCATATAATGTAGACAAATTAGTGAAATCATCGAATACCTCAAAGATCGGGTCATCCTCACGAGGTTCGTCGAGGAGAGAAACCTCAAACTCATGATTACAAATATCAGAAGACACGATCTTGTGATCCGAAAGATCGGATGCACTCCCAAAAAGTGAAAAAGAGTGCACATGGTCCGTGGCATCGCATAGTTTTTAAATCATGCTCCTTGTGTTCGACCGTGGTCGCTATAACAGGTAAATAGAATAGCTAAACCGCTTACATTTGCTTTGCTTGTTTAATTATTTTCTTAACTGGTTAAAAAATATTTTTCTCGTAGACCGATTTGAGTGGTTGAGAAAAATGACACATTTGCATATTATTTACATCTCTTAACCTAGTCGAAATCCGTGACATTAGAATAACGACGTTGTCGGGGAGCACAACATTGTATTCATTTTTTCGGTTTCATTTCTTTTTATCTCTATTTATTATAACTGTCATCTGACCATCTCTTGTCTCTCTTTTTCTGCGAGGAACCACCGTAAAAACGACTCGGGCTCTTTGGAGTGACCATCACAAAAAGAGGAGCATAGGAGCAGAAGACTGTTATTTTATCTAAAGAATTTTTGAATAATTGTAATAATTTAGAACTGTGGACTTGGACTTTTTTTAGAGGTCTGTTTCTCCAAGTGCCGGTGCACTTGGGGGACCTCACCGCTATTTTTCACGTTTTTTATTTCACCGGCATAACTTTCTATTTGATTCTCGCGGTTTTTAGCCCCTAGACGTAGGATTTTTTGTTGATTGTGATGTAAATAACTAAGGTCCAACACTTCATAAATTATCTGTTCTTATAGAATGTAATTGGACCTTGCTAAAAATAAATTGAAAAAGTTAACTTAATCGTTTAAGAGGACACATGCCACTAGAGGTCATACACAGCGCGTGCAGGATCCGTTGTGGCAGACACCGATCGACATCTGAGATCGGACTCAGGCCTCTCTCTGATTAGTTAGCTATATGTTCTTCACGATCAATAGAAGATGCTCATCTAAGACCGATTTCCTCGTGTATCATATAGTTAGTTTACTTTCTGTATTTAATTTATGCACAGATCATATTGCATGTAGAGTGATGGAGTAAGGTATACATTTTCTATCTCTGCATGCATCATCGTGTTTGACCGTGCATTGGCTTTTCTCGACTTCATCCCCCTATTTTTGGACTCAAATTAATCAAAGAGGAAATCAAAAAGTTCATTAATCGTTATTTTTGAAAAAAAAATCCAAAAAAATAGAAAATAAAAAAAATATAATTTGGGACTACTAATTGAACTTGACTCTAAAATTAAACATAGCTGATTCCTCATTGTTTTGGGAGAGCAACCCCCTCGTTGTTTGCATTTTTAATTGTCGCGTACACACTAAGGAGTAGTGCTCAAATCCCATTAAGCCTCCAAAGTGTTTGTACAACTTTTTGTGATCACTAAACTCTTAAAATTGAAAAGATAAAGACCAAAATCTCACTGTCAGATTTGCGTAGAGTTGGTGAATTGGGGGTTTTGCATTGCGTTTGTATGTCTTTGGTGTGAGTCGGTTATGATCATCTTTGAATCATTATCAGTCACCTTCTATCTCTCTCTTCTATCCCACCCTCTCTCACCTTCTCTCTCCTTCACTCTCTTTCATCCCATCCTCCCTCCTTCATTCTTTCCTCCTCTTCATGATGGGTCACATTCCATTTCAGCTGGATTTTGCGGCTTCTACATTTCATACCCATCATTCCCGCCCACTCTATTGGGAGGTTGGAACTCCAACCGACATCCCATCTTTTTCCTATCCATACCCACCCTCCCATTCGAGACATGTTGTAGTGAAGCCCAAGGAGACCAGATTGTCCAAATACGAGACCCGGCAATTACCTTACTGAGATGAGAGTGCATTCCATAGGCGATCATATGGAGCAGTTGCGAGCTTTAGATGACTTCTATCCTGACATGATGGATGAGTACACAGATCAGGAAGCACAGTCCGCTTCTACTTTGAGAACCTTCATTCTAGATTTAGAGTTCATTGATCTACTGCTAAAATTTTCAGGGGAAGTGCATTTGGAACCTTATGTGCATATCAATGAGTTTGAGGATATTTGTGTATCACGATCATATTCTGATATCACTTCTGAGGACATGATCCTGATTACCTTCCCATTTACACTTCAGAGTAGAGCCAAGAGTTGACACAAATGATTGGGAAGGAAGACTGCTACGTGGGAAGACTTATTATCGTTGTTTTTGCAGAGATTTTACCCCCAGCGTAGAGCAGAGATGATGCGGTCTTGTATTCGTGATTTTTCAGTTGACCCCCAGGAGCCATTTATAGATTCATGGTTGAGCAAATGTGATCTTTTGAGGCGATTTACATATCATGGATTTTCGATGACCGACCTTATCCACATCGCCATGAGGGGGAGGACCGTAGAGCAGATTACTTATGTCATTACCTCATGTGGTGGTTCACACCATTGTCCCAACCTGGATTTAGTTGAGACCATCTTGGATACACTTTCAGACATTCCATATTCACAAGATGATTTATTCGGGACAACACACGATGGAGATATGACATCTGTTGAGTGTGTGACACATCATGCCGATCTTGATAGCACACACCAATTAGAGGATATGGATGCTACTATTGTTCATATGATGGAAGTGTTGACTACCAATGTGAGTTCCCAGAGCCGAACATTGGTCGAGTTTACATTGCATTTATAATCAGATTTTGAGCTAGTCCCGCACTTCCGCATCGAGGATTCTTGGATTCTAGATCTGCTAGTATCCCAAGAAATAGAGGAGGAACCCATATCTCATCCATCCTTTGAGTCATTCCAGTGTCCATGTCCAGTTGAGTCAGTATCTTTTCTTCAGGAGATCTTCTCAGATTAAGAGATATATTTGGATTCATCTCAGTATAGAGAGCTTGATGAGGGACCGATTTTTTATTTGACAGACCTTGATAGTCCCATATTTAAGCCTTGTGTCCTCCCAGTTGATGAGGTCGATACATTTTGGGAGGACCTGATATTTGACAGCATAGATCCCCAATTTCCTGATGATTTGGCATTACTCCCCGAGGGTTATCTACGGTCAATTTTCGGAATTAATCTTTAGTGGTTTTTTTGACTTTTTTATTTTTTATTTTTATTTTTTTAAAAGCGCAAAGGAATAAAATGCACAACACCACACTCTTTTTGTAGTTTTCAGACTAATAAAAAATACTTAGAAAATTAAAAAGAAAACATTTTTGTGTTTTATATGTTTTAAAATATTTTTGATATTTTTTTATAGAATTTTTATGATATTCTTGTGATTTTCAAAAAATCAAATAGTAGAAAATAAGGGGAAACATTGCACAGTTAAGAGTATTTTGCAATTTAAAATTAATTTAATGCTCAATACTCCTGGAAATTATTTTAAAAAAATTACAAGTAGATATCTACCAATAGAGACTGGAATCAAAGTTTTTTGATTTTTCTAAAATTTTATACATTTTTTTTTAAGATTTCTCATTTTTCGTAATTTTTTGGTTTTTATAAATGATTAAAGCACAAAAAATAGATAGAAATCAAAAGATGAGAAAACACACCTACAGTAATCTTTTTGGAATTTTTAAGCAATTTTCCGAATTTTTATGATTATTCTAATTTGAGACAAGAAAAAAGATGCAGTTTTTTATTTTTTCAATATATCAAATGGTAATAAAAATTGATAAATAATTTACACATTGACAAATACTACAACATGAGCATACATAAATTTTTAGAGAATTTTTAGATCAATAAAAAAATTTATTTTATCAAAAAGATCAAGTAAATTATTGTTCTGTAAATGCAGGGACTAAATCGTAATTATTCAAATATTTTCATACCATAAGATAACAAGAAATAAAATACAGGATGAATTTTGTAATTTACGTAATTAGCAAATGCCAAGCACGTGATCTTCTAGAGAACATGAGCTCTTCTGCAATTTCCAAACACTCTAGGGTTCCTAGCTTTTCCACAAATTTGGGGCAAGGGGGAAGCGACGCACGGACTGGAGTTCTCCGCGACGGGTGCGCTGCCGCGCGGTGGAGGAGAAGGGGTTGAAGGGCTACGTGCGGATGGGCTAGAGATGGAGGGCCGCGCCACCGCAGGGCTGAGCGCGGGGTCGACTCGATGCCGCGGGGGCGGTGCGGATTGTCGGGCACAGAGGGGGGCCAAAGGGCTGTTGGAGAAGCGCATGTCGGCACGCGATGAAGATCGGCACTGAGGGGGCCGATACGGCTCAGGCGGAGGGCTTCCACCCCTAGCGGATGGCTGTGCAGATGGCCGCCGCTCGGGCGGCTGAACGTCGATGGCGGGGGTACAAGAAGCACCTGGTGACACGGGGCTATCACTGGGTTGTTGCAGAAGGGGGTACGAGCAGAGCGGCGTCGATGAGGCCGGTGCTCACGTCAGAGGCCATGTGTCGAGGTTGAAGGTGGCTGCGGGGCTCATTCGCACGCAGTCGCGGGCCAGGCGGGAGAGTCAGCAGAGGTTAGGCACCGCCTGGAGGAGGCCGTGGAGAGCCGTGCACGGGGCTCAGGCACCTCCTGGAGGGTAGCGTTGGACGGTATGGGAGAGGACGGTGGAGGTGGCTGCACCACCCTCTGAAGGATGCAGCGCTCGGCCGCGACGTCGGGCCTGGCATGCGTGGTTGTGGTGGACGGCGTTGTTGCCCACTGCTTTTTTTACTTTTTTTGTTTTTACTGTAATCAGAAATACAAATAATTTTTTTTATTTTTTTATTATTTCAAATGTAAAAACAAAAGCTGTAAACAAGAAAGAAAAAAATTTATATTTTTTTATTATTTTTTTAATTTTCTTGCAAAAATAAAGATTAGTGACAAACCAAATATTTTTTATTGTATCCTGCAAAACAAATATTAGAAAACAAGATACATTCACTTTTTTTTAAATTTATTTATAAACAAAAGGATCCGTGAATGGGTTGGATCTTGTCTTTATGGAAGAGAGATCCGTAGCTCCGGTCACCATGTGTGACTAGAGGTGGAAGATTGTGTGAGGTAGAAAAAGAAATGTAGGGATCAAGATGTGAGATGAAAAATTCGGATTCGGACACGAAATATGTTTGGTGGAGAATTGTTTGGATTTTAAGATTTAAAAATTAATCACGAAACAAAAATTTAATCTACGATCTACCTAAGAATAAAAATGACAGGAAATAAAATGGATCTCACCTCAGGGTTCGAAAATACCGTGATGGCCTCGACAAGGGCCGACATGCTGTCATCAGATGACTCGGAGGCTGGGCACCCTTCTTCGATAAGATCGCTCTCGGAGATCAGGCTCCTCTCCACCAAAGGTTGATCAAGAGGAAATGAGGGAGGAGGGGCCCATTAAAAAGAAGAAATAAAAAAGGAAAATATCTACAAATGGGGAAAGTTTTTATTGGTGAAATTAATAAAATAATTAAATTAATTAATTATGAATTTTGGTATTAAATAAGTTAAATAAATTAAATAATTTATGGAAATCAATTAACCACCTTAATGGTGGCCATTAAAGGTAAGGAATCAAATATTATATACATGGTAGGTTATAAAATCAAATAATGAGTTAAATAATAAAATCTAAATACAATTTTCGTAATTAAATTATATTAATTAATTAATGTGAGATATTTTATTTATTTGATGATTTTTATATAAGGAAGTTAGTTTTATACAAATAGTATGTACATATAATACACTATACACATGTACAAATAAAGAAATATTTTTTTATATATTTTTTTAGTTTTTTTTATTTATATTTTTTAATGAAAATAATATTTACAATTATATACACTATATAAAAATAAATATGAATAAAATATATACAATAAATAATGGTGAAACTGCACAAAACACCCCAAAAACCCGACTTTTTAACCGTAACTCCAAAAATTATGAAACCATAGCCATTTGAAAGATAATTTAATTTAGAGTATAGTGGTAGTGATTTTGATTCAATTTGAGTTCATATGGAGCTATAGTTAGTATTCCAATTATTACATTGCGGTTTTTCTGAGGGTGATTAATTGTAATATGTACTTTATTTTATTTGGCAATTATTTTTATTATTTACAATACAATTTTATTTACAACTTTTGTTTTCAAAAATAATTAATTTGATGTCAATTTACGTACAAATAAAATAATGTAGGTTTTGTACAAATATATAGGAAAAAATATTTACAAAATATTTCTAAATTTTCGAATTGCAGACCCTATCTCCCCCTACTTTATTCCTGGTTGATCAGCTCAAGTCTTGACATTCTCTCAGGGTACGGGTCAGTTTGCATTTATTGCATAAATTCATCCTTTATTTTATTTTCCTTTTCTTTTCTTCTTTATTCTTTTATTTATGTACAAAAAGTGTTAAAAATGCATATTTAACAAATGCATGCGAAATGGTAAATTCATGGAATTAGTGGGTATTTATACGTGTTTGACTAAGGAAATGAAGCTAAAATAAAAGAATAAAGGCGATGAATCGTGGATTCATGATTCCCCTATACTTTACCCTTACTAGTCCCTTAGCAAACACTTATTTGGAAAATAAGTGAAAATAAAAATAAAGAAAAGAAAAAGGAAAGAAGTTAGAACAATGTTGACTTTTAAACTTATCTTCATAAAAATGTAGTATGGAGCTCTGTCAGACCTTTAAATTATTAATGTGTCGGAACCTTAATGGGAAATGGATTTAAAACCTAACAACCTCTAAGTTCCATAAGACTCCTATTCAGGTCTCCTCAACAGCCAGATCAGAACAAGTCTACATATACAAATTCTTATGACTATGAATTCTTACTTGTATGGTGTAAGTGAAATATAGCTCCTCATCTCAAAAGTAGCAAAGAAACAGCCTCTAAATTTTTGAAAATTTTATGATTTTTTGATAAAGGATTTTAGCCATTTTATTTATTAACACACTCACACAAAGTACGAGTTATGGCTAAAGTATATATGTAATATATACGACACCCCCTATACTTAGCTCGAACGATGTCCTCAGAGTGAATCAAGAGCGATGAAGAAGATATAACTCGTGCTTAGGATACGGAAGTGAAAAGGAATGCTATACTACAATGACGAATCAAAGAATAGAATGAAAAGGGCTCGGTGTTTCCCCCTATTTTTGTATCAAGTAATCCTAAGTATAACAGATTGTACATAAAGGGAAAACCGAGTTATAGAATGTACAGGATCTACCTCCCCTATACTTAGGGTGAAATCTCCCTAAGTATAGGCATCAAAATAGAGGTAAAAAGAATCAAAAGAATAATCAAGAATCGTACACCCCCATACTTAGGGTAAATTGCACCCTAAGTATAGCATAATCACAAGATGCAGATGGGGTGTTGTACTAAAGAATGAGATGATATGGACATCTGGAAATATACAAGGCGTAAGACAGTGATAATCAGGCATGAGATGCAACTGATGTGAGTCAAAGACCACATCTTATGCAAAATGAATTGGGGCGACATCAACGACCATCGGCTCATGATCTAGATATGGTTTGAGACGCTGACCGTTAACACGAAAGGTAGACTCAGATGACATCTCAGATATGTCGATACTCCCATTGTCATGTACCTTTCGGACTAGGTATGGTCCCTTCCACTTGCTCTGTAATTTCCGTGGAAATAATCTAAGCCTGGCATCAAACAACCAGACTCTATGATCTGGCTCAAACTGCTTATGGCTGATGTGAGAATCATGCCATATCTTCACTCGTTCCTTATATTGTAGGCTGCTCGAAAAGGCTGTGTCTCTAAGCTCCTCCAAGGCTGCCAATTTTGCCTTCCTTTGATCACCAATATACACTGGATCCAATAATATATCTGTGGCAACCCAAAGTGACTTGTATCTAATCTCAACAGGTAAATGGCAGGGCTTCCATAAACGAGACGAAAGGGAGATGTAGCCAAAGGAGTCTTGAACGAAGTCCGATATTCCCACAAGACCGAGTCCAAAAGCTATGACCAATCCTTTTGGACTGGGCAGACTACCTTCTACAATATCATCTTAATCTCCCTATTAGATACTTCAGCAAGACCATTGGTCTGAGAGTGATATGGAGTGGCAACTCGATGGTCTATGCTAAACTCGCTAGCAAGGGTCATTACCTTGTCATTGACGAAATGAGACCCCCCATCAGATATCAAAACTCTAGGTACCTCGAACCGTGAAATGATATTCTTCCTCAAAAATTTGCAAACAGGTATAGCATCTGCGGTTCGGGCAGGAATGGCCTCAACCCAACGACTCACATAATCCACGACCAATAGAATGTACTCGAATCCCTGACTCTTAGGGAATGGACCCATGAAATCGATGCCCCATGCGTCAAAAACCTCACAGAAGTGAATGGGCTGCATCGACATCATATCATGCTATCCACAAGTGCCCATCCTCTGACAGTCAATACACCTCTTCATGAATTCATCAGAATCTTCGAAGAGGGTAGGCCACCATAGGCTGGATTGGAGCACTTTCTGTGTTGTTCTCCTCCCAGAATGATGTCCCCCTGCCTCAAGCTTGTGGCAGTATGTGAGGACGCTATGGTACTCCTCCTATGGAATACACTGACACCAAATGCTATCCCCTCCTTCATGGTAAAGGATGGGATCCTACTAGTGGTAGAACTTGGCCTTCGCGAGGAAGGTCTCAAGTCGATGCCTGGGCCAACCTTGTGGAACTTTCTTGGCAACAAGATAGTTCACAATATCTGTGTACCACAGGAACGAGGAGATAACAAGGATCGCCTCATCTGGGAAGGTCTCAGAAATGGGATCAGTCTTCTCTGATTCCTCAGGATTATCTAATCGGGAGAGATGATCCGTCACCACATTCTTGACTCCAGGTTTATCCTTAATCTCAATATCAAACTCCTGGAGTAGAAGGATCCATCTAGCCAGTCTCGCTTTGGCATCCTTCTTTTCCATGAGGTACCTGATGGCGGTATGGTCAGTAAAGATAGTCACTTTGGATCCAACGATATACGATCTGAACTTGTCCAAGGCAAAAACTACGGCTAGCATCTCCTTCTCAGTGACAGTGTAGTTCCGTTGCACGACATCAAATGTATGGCTAGCGTAGTGAATGGCAAAAGACACTTTATCCATCCTCCGTCCCAGCACGACCCATACGTCAAAATCGGAGGCATCCATCATGATCTCGAATAGGAGAGACTAATCAGGCAGCTGTAGGACCGGAGCCTCAAGAACTAGACTTTTGAGAGTCTCAAATGATGTAAGATACTTATCATCTACAATGAACTCAGTGTCTTTGGTCAGCAAATCAGTCAACGGTCGGGCAGTCCTACTGAAACCATGAATGAATAGTCGGTATAAACCGACGTGCCCCTGAAAAGACCGTAACTGTTGTAGGTTGGACGATGGATTGAGTTTCCTGATGACATCCACCTTGGCCAGATCAACCTCCATGCCCCTGTTGGAGATGATATGACCAAGCACCATCCCTTGAGTCACCATGAAGTGACTCTTCTCCTAGGATAAAACAAGATGAACCTCGATGCAACGCTGAAGGACATGATGGTCTAGGCAGTCAAGACAAGCATCAAACCCATCACCATAGATCAAAAAGTCATCCATGAAGATTTCTAAGCAGTCACCCACCATATTCGAGAAGATGGACAACATGCACCTTTGGAATGTCGCCGGAGCATTACATAGACCAAAAGGCATCCGTCTGAAAGCATAAGTCCCAAACGTACATGTGAATGTAGTCTTGTCCTGGTCTTCGGACGTAATGGCCACCTGATTGTAGCCGCAGTACCCATCAAGAAAGCAGTAATGACTCTTTGCAGCTAGCCTCTCTATAATCTGAATAATAAAAGGCAACGGGAAATAATCCTTATTGGTGACCTGATTCAATCATCTGTAGTCCACACAGATCCTCCAAGAAGTGGGACATGACGGTATAGTTCTCGGCCATCTTCTCATATATGGCCCAGACCTCATCCTCATCCTTGGCAAAATAGGATCCCTCTCAAGATGCGTTCATAAGCCCTTGCAGCTCTGGTGTCAACCCACAAAAGAAACTCTGCACAAGGTTGGGCTTCGATATATCATGGCATGGACACTGGTCAATGAGTTCTCGAAATCGGTCCCATGCTTCATAAAATTGCTCATTGGGAAGCATCGAGAAGTTGTTGATGAGGGATCGAGCTACGTTCCTCCGGCCGAGTGGATAGTACTTGTTCAAGTACTTATTCTGGAGTTGTACCCACGAAGTGACGTATCTCCCCAAATGCTTCATCCAGTAGGCTGCTCTGTCGACAAGAAAGAATGGAAAGGCCATCATCTTAATGGTATCCTCGTCCACGAATTTGTCGTGGACCATGATGGAGATCATCTCAAACTCTTGGAGATGTAGATGCGGCTCCTCGGTGGCTAGCCCATGAAATCAGGGTAATAACTGAATCATCTGAGGAGGGAGCTTGAAATCTCCCAGATCGCTGGTAGCTGAATCCAATGGTGTGTCAGAGTTGCACCAGTGTTGTGCAACTCTCTCATTGGGCGGGCTGGTCGGACAGGCTCCTGTGGCTCATCTGGATGTGGTCTATCTCCTCCTTTGAGCTCTGGTATCTCTCCACCACCTGCTCTATTCGACTCTCCTCTTCCAGCTCGCATTTGTGCCATCTCTCTACGCATATCATCCATGAAAGCTCCTCGGTCTCTGATCTGTCGCTGCATCATCTGCAAGGAAGCTAACAGGGTGTTGTTGATGGCGCCCTGATCTAGAACATATGTGGTTGTATGGGTTGGTCCATCGGTGCCCTCCTCGTTGTTGGCCATCTCTTGGGTCTCTGCAAAGGCAAAAGATCCGAACTCAGGTGCCGTCAAATGAATATATATCTACTCCGGTCTCTACTCGGGCACTCGGTACTGGAATAAGAATGGTCGAGGGGGAACAGGGCGGAGTCGAACTCGGGTTCGGAGAGAGGGTCTGGGCTCTCACGAACCAACCTAGATGAACGGGATGGAGTGCTCGAAAGCGGTGCAACCAAGGGCTGCCTAAGGGACCTACGACCCATCATCGTGATATAGAGAGGAAAGCGGATGGGATCTAGAAACAAACGAGATCAGAAAATAAATCCCCAATTCACCTACTCAACATTGAGATCTGATGACCGTAAAGGTTCGGTCTTTTATCTTGTCGATTTTATTTAGGTGATAATTCAATCTAGCAAAACGATTAAGCGGGCTGGTAGGAACCCGATGCTCTCGAGAGACTGACCCAATCCTAAAGCTAGATCTTTCCCAGCCAGTACATGTTGCGGACTGTTTATCGGCTACCCGATCAACTCGATCTGTTAAGGTTATCGCGACCTGCTTTACCGGAGACCGGAGCGATCCTCACTGGAGAACAACTAACCCCAAGACCAGTAGTCTGATGAAAGTTCAGATATGGCTCTAGCCTAGTGTGCAGGTCACTCTCTCTCTCATGCAAACTAAACAAGGAGGGGATTACTCTCCCAAGATATATTTTAAATCTGGTGTCTTTTAGGATCAAATGTGTTTAGCAATCCCAATTTTATGGTTTTTACTTTTTATGTATTTTTCAATAAACAAACGCCTGACGAATTTTTCGATGTCCTGGTTATTTTAAGTCCAAAAAAGGCGAGAAGTCGAAAAAGCCGATGCGCAGTCAAACACGATGATGCATGAAAAGTCAGAGATGTGTACCTGTCACCAGCACTCTACATGCAGGGTGATTCGCGCATAAATAAAAGACAAAAATTAAAATACCTATATGATGTAAGAAGAAAGCGGCCTTATATGAGATATTTCTACACGCGAAGAACATGAGCTAATAGGTCAAGGAGAGAGGTCAGAGTTCGGTCTCTGATGCTGATCGGTGTCCACCACGGATCCTGAACGTGCTGTATACGGCCTCTAACGGCACGTGACCTCTCAAGTGACCAAATTAGCTTTTTCTTGTGATTTAATTAATTAAGTTCAATTATGATCTATAAGTGCAGTCAGATAATTAAGGATTAGGACTTAATTAATTACGTCACAGTGAGAGAAAATCCTAAGTCTAAGGGCCAAATTCTTCGAGAATAAAAAATAAAAGAAAAGTCGAGAAAACAAAACAAGCGAAAACCGCGGTGAGGTCCCCCGAGCACACCGTTGCTCGGCGAAATAGACCCTTATAAAGGCCATGTCCACAATTGTCCAAGGGTCCTGGAAATTATTACAATAATAATAGAATAAAATGCTAAAAGTCCTCAAACGATCTCCCAAATCTTCTTCTCCTCTTCTCCTACGCTCTTGATGAATACCCATTCATCACTCTTTATTCTTCTATTTTAGCTACAAAAACCTTTGCAAATACATGTAGATATGTGTAAATACAAATAAATACCAAAAGCATGCATTGTGTAAAAACCTATAATTAGCATGTTTTTGTGCACAAAATAAAGGAATAAAGAGCAAAAAGAAAAAGAGGGAAATATTTAGAATAAATATTGAGCAACCTAACCCAAGGGAGGGCTCAGCATGGGCCTGACCGCATAAAAGCCAAGTAGAGAGAGATAGGAGCTCATGTGTATATATTTGTAAATACATAAAACTATATATTTTCCTCACCCAAAAATATACTTGTACATATTGTGTGTATATTCTATTAAAAACAAAATAAAAAGATAAAAAGCAAAAAGACCAAAAACATCCTTCCTTCACCATGTGTATAAACCACACCCTTGTATTTATTTAACCCTATAAATAAATGAGTTTATTTTCTAAACTTTTTGTGAATATTCTATTTTACATTTTGTAAATAAAATAAATAAAAAGAAACAAAACAAAAATCAAATAAAAATCACAAAATTGAAAATTCAAAAATACATTGTATAAATACCATATAAATGTATATAACTATTTATTTCACCCTTGTATATAAGTGATAAAAATACAATAAAAATATTCTTTTATTCCATATTTTATGTTGTAAATAAATAAAATACAAAATGAGCATAAAAACACATAAAAATAACAAATAAAAAATCAAAAATAAAAACCCATATAGTGTACATATACCTATATATAGAGCTAACCTATTTTTATTTCCAAAAATTAATTAAAAATCACCAAAAAATAGAAAAAAATAAAAGAAAAATATTTCAGCTCTCCTGTTGCTCGATGAAGAAACGAGCCGCCTCTGCTTCGCTCGGGTGTGCCGGTGCTCCTAGGAATGCCACCCTCACTCGTCGGGCCCTCGCAAGAAAGATAGAAACGAAAGATATGTCAGATCATAGTTATGAAAAATAAAACTAGAAAGAAATAAAGAAAGAAAAATAAAAATGGAAAGCAAGCAAATAAAGAAAAGTAAAAATAAATAAAAAATAAAAATGAAACAAAGAAGTCTGAAAACTGACTACTAAAACTGCTCCCCGGCAACGGCGCCATTCTGATGACGACCCCAGGCTACTCAGTTTAAGTAATATCTATGGTCGTTGCGACCCGAATCGCAAGGCACGATCAATCCAGAAAAATCAGACCACCAATAAAAGCAATAAAGCACGAAAATCAAGACAACTGATCTCTCTATTTATTTAACAAGGTCTAGCCACCAGGTGAACACAAGGAGCACGGGCTAAGACTATGTAGTAGTCGAGAAATCAAAGAAGAAAATAGGTATTTTTGGTGGCTTTTAATTTGCATATTTTTATATTCTCTTAATAAGAAAAAGAATAAGAAAATAAAAGCAATTTCATTACAACAATTTTTATTAAGGTAAAAATGCTCGTAAATTCAAAATAAAAATGTTTTTATATTTTTAAATTATGCAAGTATTTTTTGTTATTTTGTGGGATTATTTAGATTTTTATATAATTTCTAAAAATAAAAGAAAGGAAAAATGTGCAAACAGTGTACAACCTAGATAAAAAGGCAACTTTAAAATATCTAAAGTATCCCTAAATTCCTAGTTGCAATTTTATGTGAAAATAGATAGAAAGAGCTAAATACATAAATTGAAAACACATTTCTTTATGGAATTTTTATTAATTTTTATAAGATTTTAGGTTTTTTGAGATTTTAATGGGTTTTATAAAAGATAATGAAATAAAAATGCTACAGAAATTAAAACAAACCAAAACACACACACTCAAGAATTTTTTCAGAATTTTTAAATGATTTTCATATTTTTTTAATTTCTAAATTAGACAGACACACTTTTTAGGGTTTTTTATATTTAGAAAATAACAAATAAAATCAAATAGCATCACAAAAATTAACAAAAATATTTCACAATAACAGGAGCTACTAGTATTTTTTTGGGAATTTTTGGAGTAGATTTGATATTTATTTATTTGAAAACAAGACACACAGGTCATAGGAACCTAAATGCAAATAGTTTAAGTTTCTATACTAAACAATAACATGCGCTAAAAGTCCAAGGGGGTCTCTGTAAAATTTCCAATCAATTCCAGCACATGCGTAATACAACGCTAACAGGGGCATGATGAATCCACATTTCATCATCTTTATTCTATCATTTTGTCCTCAAAACCCTAGCAAATGCGTGTAAATATCCTTAATTCCAGCATCTTAGCATTCATGCATGTGCATGTAAATAGTGTATAAAATACTGTTTTTAAAGCCAAAATTATAGAATAAAGAAAAGAAAAATAATAAAACATTATAAATATTTTATGACCCGAAACCCCGAGACCTAGGCATCTCGATGACTAGGTCGACAAGGAATAAAGTAGGGGGAGATAAGGGCCAAAATACAATAAAAATTCATTTTATTTCATTCATTCTTTACTCATTTTGGGATCTATTTTTGGTTCCACTTTTTATACCTCAAATATAGAAACTTTGAACATGAAAGTTGTAGATAATTAAATACATAAAAATACAAAATAGATTTCACTCAAATATAATATACAGATAAAAAGTTATGGTCTGAAGAAAATTCTAGAATCCCAACTTCCCAGACCTGTATCTCCCAAAGAAAAACTCGAAATGCGTCAAACTCACCTTTAATTGTATATAATTTAAAATAAGCTATTTAATGGCGGTGGTTTCGCATTTGGCAGAGCTACGGTTTAAAAGTTGAGTTTTGGAACCCTATTATATACTTTGTACAGATTAAAATATTCATTTTATTTATTATTCATTATTTTTATAATTTTATATTTTTATAATTTTGTAAATATTATTTATAGTAAATATATATACAAAAATTAGAATAAAAACACAGAAGAAACACAAAATAAAAATACTTGTATATAACATACATAGATATAATACTTGTATATATACCTACATAATTATTACTTTTATTTTATTAAGTGTATAAAAATATTCTATACATTTATAAATTAATAAAAAAAATAAATAAATTAAAAAAACAAAATAAAAATAAAATATTAAAATATATAGATATATACCTATATAGACTTAAAAAGGCAACTTGTATTTATATACCTCTAAAAATAATTAAAAATTATATTAAAATACCTTATAAAATAATAAATATTTTTTTATTTAATAACCTAAAATTAATAAAATCGTTTACTATTTTAAATTGATTTTACAAAGTATTTTTCCAGGCTTTTTCCTGGTTGGTCCACGTGGACCAACCAGGTGGGCTGGAGAGTTGACCTCGGGTCAACTCTCTAACCCCTGCCTGTGCCTTTGTCAGAACTAGGTTTCAATCTATTTTCACGATATTTTGGGGGCCACTCCTTTCACCATCTTGTGACGCTTTCTTCTTGAGATTTTTTCCTCGATTAGTGCTGATACACGCCCAAGGTCCACCTTGGGCTGTGGATCGCTGCCTCGAGCTGACACCATCGATTTGTGAGCCCACTCGACCATCTTTTCAGAAACCACCCTAAACCCCCCTTTCTTCTTCGAACCACTTTTGGCCGAAGCTTAGACCTCCAAGCATCAGCCGTGAGTCTCCTGTGACAAAGGATTGAGCCCGGCTCCTTGTCGAGGTGCGGCGAATGCCTGAGGTTGGCTTCCACCACCTTCTCCGGCCAAGTGGCCGTGAGGTACCTATCTCGAGTTAACCACCCTCGAGGTCCTGTTATTCTTCCCTTTTTCTTGCATTTTTTTGTAAGTTTACGTGCTAAGTTTATTTTGGCCAATGCTTGTCGATTAATCGCACTATCTCGTTTCATTCACCTTCGACGGAGCTCTGCTCTAACCTCCACCATTTCCCGCTTTTTCGCCCTCACATCCGAACCAATAAGGCCCTTGGACCTTCTACTTGTGTTCTCGTGCTGCACCTGCAGGTGCCAGGGGTCAAGAGACTCCCTTTGGAGTCGGATTTTGCCAACGAAGAGGTACTTGGGCCGCTACTTTTCTTTGATGCCGTGGAGGCCCACCAGTGGTCTCCCCACCATTTTGACGTCGCCAGTCGTTTGAGGGACTCTCCAAGAGGTGTTTGGGATAGGCCCTTGAGCTTCCAGTCGATGGAGTTGCGTGATTCGAGTGGACGAAGAAGCCCCAAGCTCCAGTTCATCCCAGTTCATCATGGGGCCTTCATCGTCGTTCGATCAGGTGCACCTCAGCCGTTGATCGCCATCGCCGGGTCTAATCTTGCCCGTCCGTGCCGATGCGTCATCGGTGTCTCCCGTGCTGACACATGGTTAAGTGAAGGTAGAGGCGCCGTTGGATCGCGCCCGTGAGTGGGTATTTTGCATCTTAGACCCGTCTGATTTTGTATTTATTAAATAAAACTCAAATATTCATCTGTAGGGAAAATATATTATGTATTTTGCATTTTGACCCGCAGTTTTTCTTTAAATTACATTGGTACCCTTGCCAGGTGCGCGTGCGTACGCATGTGGGTCTGGAGTTTTTGCAAGGGAACCCTTTAGGGTCTTGAAATTTATAATTGGTCCATCAAGTCGTTATTTCAGTTATACATTTTGTGGAAATTTTACATGCATGCCTTCATACTTTTCTCTAATTGCATTTATGCCCTTGCCTGTGTATAGTTTCTTGTTGTTATCTCGAATTATTGCATGCATCTATAAAATCCCAAAAATTCCCCAAAAATCAACTTAAGTCTCTGTTGCATTGCACATTTACGCCAATATTTTTATTTTACATTTTATTGCATTTTAATATTTATAACAATTCAAAAACAAGCATTTTCAACACTGTTTGCATTATAAAATCCATAAAAATTATAAAAAACATAGCAGAAAATTCCCAAAAAAATACATTTTTCCTATTTTAGTGTCTTCTAACTTCAGACCAAAAATCACAAAAAAATATAAAACCCCTAAAAATTATAAAACCCCAAAAATCTTCATAAAAATATTAAAAATTCTACAAAAATCCTAAAAATACCATTTTTATCTCTGAATTTTCTTTGTTTGATTATCTTTGTTTGAAAGGTAATTTGGGAAATTTTTGATACTGTTTGGTATTTTTCATTCCCATTTTGGTTTCAGATTTCTAATTTGTCCACTGTTTTCAATATTTTTGACATTAAAAATACCAAAAAATTAGGAAAAATCTAGAAAAATCACAAAAATATTAGAAAAATATATAAAAGCCAAAAAGATTTTATTTCCTTTTTTTGAGTATTTTTACCTATTTTTATAAATCCTGATTTCTCTCTTTTCTTATTTTATATATATACTTTATTTTATCTTATTTTATAGAAAAGAAAATATAAAAAAAATATAAAACATAAAAAGAAAATATAAAATTAGAAAATTAAAAATCAAAATATAAAATAAAATTATAAAAAATAAAACTGAAAACCCACAAAAAATAGCATAAATGGACATTGATCACAGTCACACACTTGTGCATTCACTTGCCCCGTTCAACATGTCTTCTCCCTGAGTTCGACACTTAACACATACTTGTACTATACACATTATTGTAGAGTTAAAAATAAATTTGACTCCACATTTATTTCTCATTGCTTGATTTATATATTGTGGGTTCTTTGTTGACTAACTAGGGTTTCTTGCGGGTCGCCACAGCGACTCTTGTCTCCGCCTTGTGTGAGACATCTATAGACCTGCAATAAACCGTGGTTATCAAATGGCGCCGTTCCGGGGAGCAACAGCGCTTAGTTCAGGTTTTTATTTGTATTTGTGATTGTTATCTATTCTTGCGGTTTATTTGTTTGCTTTTTATTTGATATAATTGTTTGAGCTGTCTAACCCCGCTTCTTTGTTGACTTTGTGTGAGGTACCATGGATCGAGGGAGGCGCTCCACCCTAGGCTCATGTGCACCCACGTGAAGCCGGCTCTAGCCAGCCTAGCACCGAGGAGACGAGGAGAGGAATTTTGAAGACCGGGCTCCATCTTTAGTTGTAGCATTTATTTTCTTGTATTTATTTTTGTAATTTTAGCGAGAGAGAGACTCTATTTTTGTAATAATACAGGTACTCGGACATTGGACTTTCGAGCCTAATTTCCAAGTGATTGTTCACTTGGGGGCTCACCACAGCTTTTCTCGCTTTTTTCTTCGCATTTTTTATTTTTTTTTCCAGTTTTATTTTCTTTCTTTTGTGTGATTGAGCCCTTACTTTTTAGGCTTGCTTGATCGAGTAAATTAGGTCGAAATACCTTAATATGTTGTATGTACCTATAGTGCGATTTGGACTTAGTTTAAAACTTTAAACAGTCGCCTCATCATCTTCGAGCCTTCGTGCCGCGAGCCCACCCTGCCAAGCGCTGCTCCTGAACTCGATGTGTCGAGAGGAGGAGGGGTGAGCCTAGACCGGACTCCTGGATTGAAGATTGATGATCGACTTGTGGTGCTTCACGCTAATAGCAACTTCTCACACTTAGGGCGATTTCATCAGTTTGCATTTGCATATAGATAGGTTTCATTTCGCTGAGCATCCTTGCATGTAGAGTGTTGGAGGTAAGGTGAGCTTTTACGCTTTAGCATACATCATTGTTTTGCCACTTGCATTGCTTTCCCGCTCCTCTACCTATGATTTTGATCACCTAGGTGCTTAAAGGAATTGACTCCTCGATAGGCTCGTGCATTTCTTATTAAAAATCCAAAAAAAGTGATAATCAAATAAAATTGGGACTGCTAACACTTCTCGACCCTAAATTCAACCAAAAAGAAAACCTTGTCTTGAGGCGAGTAATCCTCTCATTGTCTTCGCTTTTACTTGCCCGCGCACACACTAAGGATTAGTGCCAAAATCCCAGTTTCAGCCCCTAAGTGTTTGTGCAACTTCTTGACTTCTCACCTAACTCTAAAATAGACAAGATAAAAAGACCGACTTTTTGGTCTCTACCGAGTTGAGTAGGTGAATTGAGGGTTTGTCTTGTGTGTGTTTGCTTGTGACTGCTTGTGTGCATTCTAGATTGTACCCGCGTACTTGCGCTTTTCTTCTTCACTCTCTTGACTTGACCATCGTGCTCTCCCGATCATTTCCTTTTGCTTTCGAGATGGACCCCTAGAGCGCATTTTATCCGGACTTTGTGGATCCCCCGTTCACTCCAGTCGGTCCACCTCCCTTTTATCATGAGGATCCTCCTCCTACTTTTTTTTGATTTTGGTACATACCCGCCTCAGCCACAGTATCAGACCTCGGACTTCTACCCACCTCCACCTCCACCTGTATATTATCCACCTCCACCGTCACATCCACCCGAGTCCGACCTGTTGGAGTCACCTCTCGCGGTCTCCATGAGTGTTGTCTTGAACTGGATGATAGGGTACATTAATTCATGAATGATGGTCTTGCTATCTTGGGGAAAAACCAGATTAATGCTCCTTTCGTCGAGGTTACGGATTTCCTTGTGGGTGATCATGGGAGCTTGCAATCGCCCAAAATACAAAAAATGAGAAAAATTTAAAAACACAAAAAGAGTTCGGAGACATTTGGTTGATTCAGACCGTGAGGAGAGGGTCCATCTGCCAGATCATTCACCCACACATTCATTCACACACTGTCCCACCTTTGACCCCGAGGATGCCGCTGTACAGACTGTTCTTGGCATTCCTCGTGTACATGCTGATTCCGACTTCCTCCCTTGTATGGAGGAGGTTCAAAAATTAAAAAAAATTGTTGACTGAACCCGAAGTGGTGGCCACCATTCCATGAGATCATCCATGCCCCACTTCAGCAGGCCATGACTGATTCATCTGCCCCTCTTCCCATGGAGAGAAAGAGGAGGAGAAGATCTGAGCGTCACATTCTGACCATGGCCACTGCCCACGCCATCACACACCGTCCCATTCCTCGGAAGAGGAACACTGCCACACCCTTCATTAGCTGCACCATCTCTAACTTCACATGTGATCACACTCTCCTAGACGGCGGTGCCTCGATTAGTATCATACCCTTCTCGCTGGTACAATCTCTTCACTTAGGGCCTCTCAAGAAAACCAGGATGATCGTACAGTTTACTGATGGATCAATAAAGAGGCCTAAGGGTATCCTAGAAAACGCCGTCATTTCGATTCAGGGCACAAGCTACCAGGTCGACTTGGTCGTTGATGAAACCCAATTTCATCATCTTTATTTTCCGTAATTAATCCCCTTGCTTAAAGTTGTGTCAATAAAATCCCATTAAAGTCCTGTAATTATCAGAGTCCTTAATAAATTAAAAACCACAAAAAAATATCAAATAAAAAATCTGTGGTATTTTTAGCCTTAAAAATACCCTCAAAAATATTTGGTAGCTACAGTTGATCTCATCTCTACTTTTGGTCAACATGAACTTGTAGATCTCATCGAGATCTACAACTTTCATGTTTTGAGTTTTCTCAAATTCGGCCTTCTATCCCTTCAAAAGTCATCTGGAAGCTTGGAATAATCTGATTGGGCCACGTGGCCCGTTCTGGGTGAGCCACGTGGCTCGCCTCCCTTGCTTTAGCCGCCTGCGCCTCTGGCCGTTGGATTTCTCTTTGAATCCAATGGCCCAGCCTGTTCCACGTCTGCCCTTAATCCTCCACCATCGGATCCCCCCCGCCTCTGATCCTCATCGTTTGTGCGCACCTTAACCATAACGTTCCACGTGTCGCCTCTTGAACCATACGATCGAACCCCCATCTCGCCATCACCGTTGTTCATTCCCGCGTCGTCTCCAACCGCTCGATCAACCCTAGCTTCTCACCCAAGCCGTTCGCCTGCGCCACGTTTCCAGCTCTCCACGTGGCACATTTTGTGCCTTCCGATTACGCCATTATCTCTCCTTCTCAGCCGTTATCTCCGCACCCATTCTCAACCGTCCGATCACTTCCCAGATTTCATCTCCACTGATCGCTAGCGCCTCGCGCATTGTCTGCCACGCGGCAGCTCCGAAGCCCTTAGATCGCTCCGCCTCGATCTCATCCTAGCCACTCACTCCCGCCTTAAATTCCTTTCGACACGTGGCTTCATCATCTCCATCCGATCACACATCCCGAAATCTAATCCTAACCTTCCCAACGCGCCCTCACCAGGACCGTTGGATCTCACGATCCTACGATCCGGACCTCGACTTCCTCCTCATGCAAGCTCCGCCCGAGCCCCGCGCTTCGCACACCTCCTCCACCCTTCCATTTTTAGCCAGGGCCCTGGTCATCCTCGCCATGCTCTAACCACCCCACGTCCGAGCCATTCCTCCATGATTCTCGCACATATCTCCACTAACCTCGATCCACTCCCAGTCACCCCATGCGCACCCTTGAAACCCGCGACTCCACTCATCAGCTCCTCCCTCACCACCTTTAAATACTCCCCTTTCACCGCCTGCCATCTCCGTCCATCTTTTCACGGGGCATAGCCCAGCCCTCCTCCTCCTCCTTGTAACAGGGGGAGGAGTGTGGATCGAGCGAAGACGACATGCCACCCGATGAGACCCACAGCCCATTATGGCGGTGTTGCGGAGGCTCCAAGCCCTGCCCGAGCTTGCTGGGACGGCCGCCCAGTATGTGCGACGGCCCCGAGGTCCTCCGATGACCTCGAGCCCAGGCCATCCACTCCACCCAATCTCAGGTAACCCTCTGATGTTCTCTTATTTTTTTATCTTACTTTGCGTAATTTTCTAGGTCTCTACAAACACCCTCGACCTCCATTAAGCATCCCACGAGCTCCACCCACCATCAATCACCCTCGCTGACCCTTTCGATCACCACCCTCCTCCGTCACGACCCTTGACATCCCAAGCCTTCTCCTCCGCTGGAGGCGGAGGAGGACACACTCAGGGCTCCAGTTCTCCGCCACTTAAGCCCTTCGCTCACCTCGCATCGCACGCACACACAGCTACCACTTCTGTAGGTCAATTAACGTCATTGGCCGGACCTTGGGCGGAGCTGAGTTCTAGAGCTCCGCCTCCGGCGACCCAGTGTCGATCGAGCATCCCAGGTACTCCCGCGTCTTCTCTGACCTCAGACCTTCATCGCCTGACCTTCAACGATCTTCCCCGAGCTTCACGGAGCACGGCGAGGGGCGGCGGAGCTTCTGGCCTTACGCCGGAGCTCCAATAGCGCCGCCAGCCATTGAGGAGGAAGGAGGAGCAGTTACCGTTGGATCTCGCCCCACGGCGGGGATCCAACGGCCCTGGAGTGCCCACATCGACCGTCCCGGAGCGCAGAGGCTCGGTGGGACTGAGCCTCGCCCGAGGCAACCTCGAGCCGCCACGTGGCCCGAGCCACCTGCTACGGCCCCCGAAGCTGCACCGAACCTCGCCCCCACCCGAGCCTGAGCTCACGTGCCTCACGCACGTGAGTTCTGGGCTTTTTGCATTGGTGCCCTCGCCAGTTCTGCATATTGCATCCAGGTCCAGTGTCACGTGTGTCACACGCGCACCTGTGGGCATTTTGCATTGATGCCCTCGTGGGTTTTCAAATTTACAAAAATGCCCCTGTGTGTGAGGGTAATTTACATGGAAGTCCTAAACTTTTTCATAATTGCATTTTAGTCCCTCCCAAGGACCTGTTTGTAATTTTGTTTTCATGTTTTCTTTCACTTATGCCCATGTTTACTTTCATGCATATCTAGAGCCTCGTAACTCCGATTGAGATGATTTCCGTGGCATTTTGAAGCTTGTTCTATGCTCTTCCTAATGGCATATTAAATTTCTTATTATGGACACTTGAATTTTTATGTATCATTTTGTTAAGCCGTGTCCCGTATGCCTTGTTCAACCTTCAAATCACGTCGGTCTTCTTAATTAAACCTGAAATTGATGTTTATTAACTTGGCTCATCATTCTGACCTAGGGCATATTTGTGATGCATTTCTCTACATGATTAAAATATAAAAATGCATGTTTTATTTTAATGCATTGTTGTGTCCCCTTGTCCTTCATGCATAATTTGACCTATATTGTCTCTCATTTAACGCTTAGTTAAATAGATAAAAATCTGACTAATACGAGAGAGGCGCGTGTCCCTGAGTTTGACCTTGGTTTCTTGCCAAGTAAAATAAGATAAATACGACCATCTCATTTTGACATATCTAAATGAGATGGTCTTTGACGAGCCCAATCGGCCCGACTGCGATGACATTGTCAAGTGCTAATATAGCACTGTTAAAGGGCCAATTTCGCGGCTCGTCAAATGGCGTCGTTGCCGGGGACACAGCTTATTTCTTATATTTTTTTGATTTTTGTTTATTTAATTAAGTGTTCATTTTATATGTCAAATTGTTCACATATTTTACATTATAAAATTTCTCTTTTTTAACTGATCTCTAATCCTTGTTTCTGTCGCAGGGCCCTTGATCAATCAAGGAGGCGAGGAGCTAGTGTCTCCCGCTGCGAGGAACCGCAGGAGCATGCTTGGAGCACATAAAGAAGAAAGAAAAAATGTGTCGCGTTTTTATTTCCATTGCATACTTGTAATAATTCGTCTTTTACAGCGATCTTCGATCGAAGGCTCGCGATTGTAATCGAACGATCGTGGTTGTGTGGGGATCGTCCCCACTTGAGTGTCGACCTAAGACCAGGCATGCGACTCTTCTAGCTTAGTTAATTTTTGTATTTTTATGTGCTTGCTCGTAGGTAGGACACACCTTAATTAAGGATGCACGTAGCATCGCTTCACTTAGTCAAATTAAAAGAAAATTTTCCCCCGCTAATAGAAGCATGTTAGGCGCGGCTTTCTTATCGACTTGCATACATGAGTTTTTGTTCTTCAAAACAGCCCAGGTTTTTCATGGATTTTCACCAAATCACTGTATGTTTTATCGCTAGCCTAGATCGTGGTTTTTATCGAATACATGGTTTTTCTCGATTTCTCTTTCCTAGCTTGATCACCTAGGACTAATGGAAAATATGAATGAATGGTAGACGTTGAATGCTTGGTTTATGGGCTAACCTTAATTCAGTGACAACCACAAATAATAACTAGGACTATTAATTGCAAATCAACCTAAAATGGAGTAAAACTTTGGTTTTGGGAGAGCAACACCCTCGTTTACGCATCGATTTTTACTTAACATTTTTCTCCGCGTAAAATACCTAATGTTTTATCACCAATAAAACTGAAAAGATAATAAACCAACCACGGTTGGTTTCATGTGTGAGTTGGTGAATGTAAGGGTCTTGCTTGCTTGATTGAGCCTTTTTTGCTTCGATACACTCCCCAAAACCTTAGTCACTCCATTTATTTCCGTAGATTCATCCGCTCATCTGTACATCCATCCATCTTCTTCGTTCCCCTTGGGTCCCTCCCAGCATCAATTCCCATCTTTATACTTAGGCTAATCTCAGCCTAAATATAGGGGGGACCCGAGTCCCCGTGATTTTCTCTACTCTCTTCTCCTTGCCTTTATACTTAGGTTATTTCTAACCTAAGTATAGGGGGAGCCCCTCTTAGCTCCAGTATATTCCTATATATTTAAATGGACCTATGGACTTGTAACATCTAGTGCTATGAGGACATAGCAAAGTTTAAGTATAGGGGGGTATACCGTATATACCGTATACGTACTTTAGCTATAAATCTGAAAAATTTGAAAAATGTAAAACTTTTTGGCTAAAGTAAAATTCTTTGAACTAAGAGAACTCAAATGTTTTTCACGGCTTTTCGATATTATGTTACACTATTTTTAATAAAAATACTTTTGAAAATGGTTTTTCATTATTTTGAAAAAATTCTTTTGAAAAATGTTTTGAAAACTTTTTATTTGTGTGACATGGTTTTGAAAATATTTTGTCTCTTTTCAAGGAAAGTCGAGTCTAACTTGTGTTTTAACTCTCAAATTAAAATCCATAAAAATGAGAAAAACCCAAAACCCTTTAAGAGTCATTGGTGACTACTAAACCCAATTAAGTAAGCCGCATTCAGTGAGGGTTCGCCCTTAGCAGATTGGATGGTTTAGAGGACATCGCGTAAGGCCCCGTCCTTAAGCAACGTGCTTCGGCCTGTACTTACATCCATACTGGCTGAATTACAGATGCTCAATTGAGTTTAGGCAGTTCTAATATCTCTTGAAGTAAAAAAAAGTCTTGTTTTTAATGAAGAAGTTGGATTAATCCTCTACACTTACACTTCCACCCATGATCTGAAACAATCAAGGAGACTTAGCTTTTTGAGGTCTTTGAGATTTTAGGTTAATCAGCCTTAGCCATCAGGGCCTTAGACTTAATCATCCACATTCCCTTAGGTTTCTAGATTTGCATGTTATATTCCATGCTTAGTCTCAGACAAAAAGAATATGATCAGCACATCACATGCATGACTGCGGTTTTTGATGAGATGAGTTGATTTTTCACCTGAGGGATTGGGATGGGGAAGTCGAGTTTGGATTATATCTAATGATGCTCGAGGATGGGATAAAATCTTTGGAGGCTTCATGAAACCTGAGTGTCAGCAATATTAGCTAGTATGAGAACTTGGTTCTTATACTAATCTCTTGATATTGACATAAGTGTCAGGGTGTGAATAAATAAAAAATTATTGATCAGTGTGCGCCAACTCTTGGTAAAAGCAGTGGAGCTAGCCACAAATTATACAAGTCAATGAAATTCCAAAGAAAAGCTCATCCCACAAAGTCAAATATCAAAGAGCTTCCACCAAAGGCGAGCGCTCCAAAACTTTTCAAAGTATCCACTTGGACCACCGCTATTAGGACCAGGAGTCGGGCTTGCACCAAAAAAGGGCTCTACATCGTAAATGCTACAAGTCTGGGTGTAGAAGGTATGATAGGTACTCAAAAGAGACACACCCCGGTGTACTCCCAGGAAAACAAGTGCAGACGGCTCCAACTTCTCTTGACGGACGCACTGATCAACACCAAAAAAATGTGTTGCGTAAAAGGCACTAGAGAGAATCCTTGTTCCAATGAGAGGGAGAGAAGAAATGACACAAACCCATACCCTCCATTACTGGCCTGCCATCTACATTTTCTACGTCTAACAACTAAAGAGACGGTGGAATGGATGCAAGATTTGATTTATTCCCTAGTGTTGAGGATTGGGTCCTTAGGAGATTTTCTGGGACCAAGACTTTGGGTGACGATTTGACTCTACTCTCAGAATCGCAGTCAACACTAAAATGTCATATCCTTTAGATTATATGTACATCAGAGAGAGTATGGAGAAGTAGAGGAATTGGATGCCTCTTGATAAAGGCTAGGTTGAACTCTACGATTTTGGACCTCTAAAGTCAAATCGACTTGATCGGATTGGATCCTGTACTCACATGCACAAGGGGGATAATCCAGCTTATTAATTCTTTGGTGCTCGAGGATGAGCATAGTGCTCGAGGACGAGCATCGCTTAAGTATAGGGGGTGATGAAACCCAATTTCATCATCTTTATTTTCCGTAATTAACCCCCTTGCTTAAAGTTGTGTCAATAAAATCCCGTTAAAGTCATGTAATTAT
The DNA here is from genome assembly GCA_037367405.1 of Ottelia alismoides. NCBI lineage: Eukaryota > Viridiplantae > Streptophyta > Magnoliopsida > Alismatales > Hydrocharitaceae > Ottelia > Ottelia alismoides. The sequence goes on along the minus strand of JAZKJV010004780.1, from coordinate 735,248 downwards.
CAGAGTCCTTAATAAATTAAAAACCACAAAAAAATAGCAAATCAAAAATCTGTGGTATTTTTAGCCTTAAAAATATCCTCAAAAATATTTGGTAGCTACAGTTGATCTCATCTCCACTTTCGGTCAACATGAAACTGGTAGATCTCATCGAGATCTACAACTTTCATGTTTTGAGTTTTCTCAAATTCGCCCTTCTATCCCTTCAAAGGTCAACTGGAAGCTTTGAATAATCTGATTGGGCCATGTGGCCCGTTCTGGGTGAGCCACGTGGCCCGCCTCCCTTGCTTTAGCCACCTGCGCCTCTGGCCGTTGGATTTCTCTTTGAATCAACGACCCATCCTGTTCCACATCCGCCCTTAGTCCTCCACCATCGGATCTCCCCCGCCTCTGATCCTCGATGTTCATTCCCGCGTCGTCTCCAACCGCTCGATCAACCCTAGCTTCTCATCCAAGCCGTTTGCCTGCGCCACGTTTCCAGCTCTCCACGTGGCACATTTTGTGCCTTCCGATTGCGCCATTATCTCTCCTTCTCAGCCGTTATATCCGCACCCATTCTCAATCGTCCGATCACTTCCCAGATTTCATCTCCACCGATCGCTAGCGCCTCGCGCATCGTCCGCCATGCGGCAGCTCCGAAGCCCTTAGATCACTCCGCCCCGATCTCATCCTAGCCACTCACTCCCGCCTAAAATTCCTTTCGACACGCAGCTTCATCATCTCCGTCCGATCACACAGCCAAAATCTAATCCTAACCGTACCAACGCGCCCTCACCAGGACCGTTGGATCTCACGATCTTACGGTCTGGACCTCGTCTTCCTCCTCCCGCAAGCTCCGCCCGAGCCCTGCGCTTCGCCCACCTCCTCCACCCTTGCATTTTTAGCCAGGGCCTTGGTCATCCTCGCCATGCTCTAACCACCCCACGTCCGAGCCCATTCCTCCATGATTCTCGCGCATTTCTCCACTAACCTCGATCCACTCCCAGTCACCCCATGCGCACCCTTGGAACCCGCGACTCCACTCATCAGCTCCTCCCTCACCACCTTTAAATACTCCCCTTTCACCGCCTGCCATCTCCGTCCATCTTTTCACGGGGCATAGCCCATCCCTCCTCCTACTCCCTGTGACAGGGGGAGGAGTGTTGATCTAGCGAAGACGACATGCCACCCGATGAGACCCACCGCCCATCACGGTGGTGCTGCGGAGGCTCCAAGCCCCGCCCGAGCTCGCTGGGACGGCCGCCCAGTATGTGCGACGACCCCGAGGTCCTCCGATGACCTCGAGCCCAGGCCATCCACTCCGCCCAATCTCAGGTAACCTCTGATCTTCTCTGATTTTTTGTCTTACTTTGCGTAATTTTCTAGGTCTCTACAAACACCCTCGACCTCCATTAAGCATCCCACGAGCTCCCCCCACCATCAATCACCCTCGCTGACCCTTCCGATCACCACCCTCCTCCGTCACGACCCTCGTCATCCCATGCCTTCTCCTCCGCCGGAGGCAGAGGAGGACACACTCAGGGCTCCAGTTCTCCGCCACTTAAGCCCTTCGCCCACCTCGCATCGCACGCACACACACCGCTAACCCCTTCTGCAGGTCAATTAACGTCATTGGTCAGACCTTGGGCGGAGCTGAGTTCTAGAGCTCCGCCTCCGGCGACCCCGTGTCGATCGAGCATCCCAGGTACTCCCGCGTCTTCTCCGACCTCGGACCTTTATCGCCCGACCTTCAACGATCTTCCTCGAGCTTCACCGAGCACGACGAGGTGCAGTAGAGCTTCCGGCCTTACGTCGGAGCTCCAATAGTGCCGCTAGCCATTGACGAGGAAGGAGGAGCAGCTACTGTTGGATCTCGCCCCACGGCGGGGATCCAACGGCCCTGGAGTGCCCACGTCAACCGTCCCGTAGCGCGGAGGGTCGGTGGGACCGAGCCTCGCCTGAGGCAACCTCGAGCCGCCACGTGGCCCGAGCCACCTGCTACGGCCCCCGAAGCTGCACCGAACCTCGCCCCCACCCGATCCTGAGCTCACGTGCCTCACGCACGTGAGTTCTGGGCTTTTTGCATCGGTGCCCTCGCTAGTTCTGCATATTGCATCCAGGTCCAGTGTCACGTGCGTCACACGCACACCTGTGGGCATTTTGCATTGATGCCCTCGCGGGTTTTCAAATTTGCAAAAATGCCCCTGTGCGTGAGGGTAATTTACAGGGAAGTCCTGGAGTTTTTCATAATTGCATTTTAGTCCCTCCCAGGGACCTATTTGTAATTTTGTTTTCATGTTTTCTTTCTCTTATGCCCCTGTTTACTTTCATGCATATCTAGAGCCTCGTAACTCCGATTGAGATGATTTTAGTGGCATTTTGAAGCTTGTTCTATGCTCTTCCTAATGGCATATTGAATTTCTTATTCTGGACACTTGAATTTTTATGTATCATTTTGTTAAGCCATGTGTCCCGTATGCCTTGTTCAACCTTCAAATCAAGTAGGTCTTCTTAATTAAACCTGAAATTGATGTTTATTAACTTGGCTCGTCATTCTGACCTAGGAATATTTGTGATGCATTTCTCTGCATGATTAAAATATAAAAATGCATGTTTTATTTTAATGCATTGTTGTGTCCCCTTGTCCTTCATGCATAATTTGACCTATATTGTCTCTCATTTAACGCTTAGTTAAATAGATAAAAATCTGACTAATACGAGAGAGGCGCATGTCCCTGAGTTCGACCTTGGTTTCTTTCCAAGTAAAATAAGATAAATACGACCATCTCATATTGACATATCTAAATGAGATGGTCTTTGACGAGCCCAATCGGCCCGACTGCGATGACATTATCAAGTGCTAATACAACACTGTTAAAGGGCCGATTTTGTGGCTCGTCAGTCGTTTTGCCCATGGAGACCTCCACAGGGGAGCATTCTCCAATCATTCTGGGACGACCATTCCTCGCCTCTGGGACGGTCATTATTGATTACGGATCAGGAGAGATTCGCTTCCGTCCTGCTGACGAGAGCGAAGTGTCGATCACCGCACTCACTGCCGACCAGAGACCTGCACCTGATGCGACTTCACCTATCTTGGTTGACCATGAGGCCTATGACCTTTATGAGGATATCAGAGAGACTTTCTTTATGACCGATGATGAGACTCGAGAATTCCTCTCCAAGGAGGAAAGCTCGGAAAGCATAGACCTTGGCGTTTCTGCTTCTTGTGATTGGCGTTGTGTTGATGACATCTGCGGAATTTACACAATTGATACCATTGAGCGGAGGGCAGATGTAGAGACTAGACATGACGGACATGTTTTGACTTCTTTCACTGATGAGTCTGCTCCTGTTCACTTAGATTGAGATGAGCCAAATGCCGAATTTGATCTAATTGCTTTTATTCGAGAATTCGGGCCTTTTGATGAGAAAGATGACCCGGTTGAGATTATAGAGGACGAACAGAGTTCGACTACTTCCACCGATGAGTTCATTCCTTTTGGTTTTGACCTGGATGAGACCTCACAGATGACTCAGATTACACTACTTCCGATGATGATGAGTTCGTCACATTCCACTTTGATATCAGCGAGACACCCAAAGCCAGATCTGACCACACTTCTTCCACTCATCCGTCTGTGCCTTCACACCTAAGGACCCCTGAGGATCTCCACTCTGTCAACCCTGATCGGCTTCCGTCCATTGTGGACCCCGATGTCGACCTGCACCACACCAGATTTATTCCTCAGCGGTCCCGTAAGAAGGTTCACTTTGAACCTTCTTGACCATTTGTACATCCATCGCTGTTGTACATTCTCTTTTGTTCACCTCCGTCCCTCTCCCGTATTTCCCGTTCATCCATTCTCGTGTTTGCCTTGCTTAGGACATACTTTGTCCTAAGTATAGGGGGGTGGACGAGCCGAGTGTTCATTCATTGTTTTGTTTCATCACTCCTGTTGTTGCTTATACTCAGGGGGTATTTTACCTTAAGTATAGGGGGAGTGATGTGTACATCCATTCTCATCTCTTTTCTTCTTTTCTTCTTTTCTTCTTTTCTTTTTCTATCTTCTTTTTCTATCGAAAAGGTGTCGCCCCTTGTAGACAGTCTTCTATGCTTAGGACGTACTTTGTCCTAAGTATAGGGGGGTGTGCACCTCGAGTTTCTCTATCCTTTGATCCTCTCCATTGTCTCCTCTTCTTGTCTATACTTAGGGATATCTTACCCTAAGTATAGGAGAGACAATCTGAGTACGATATGTTCATTCCCACCCTTGACCCTCCCATCTTTGTATACAGTCTTCTATACTTAGGATTATTTGATCCTAAGTATAGGGGGGACGGTCAACTTCTCATTGATTCATTTATTCTTTCGACTTTCCTATACTTAGTACGCGTTATGTCTTCTCTTTTCTCTCCGATCTATGAGGACATAGCTCAAGCTAAATATAGGGGGGGTCGTATATACTACGTATATACTTTAGCCATAACTCGCACTCTCGTATTTTCTTAAAAATATGGCTAATAATTCTTTAAAATTCATTAAAAACCTCAATAAAAAGATGTGATTATTCCTCAAATTCTTTTTGTATTTACTGATTAATAAATCAGGTGAAAATATTTTTTGCAAAATGTTTGAAAAATAGTTTGAAAATCTTTGTGAAAAATCTTTTGAAAATTGTTTTGAAAATGTTTTGTTACATGTTTTCAAGCTTTGTAAAAATGTGTGGTTCGTAAAATTTTATTTTATTTGGGTGAAATAAAATGTTTGAAAAATGATTTGCAAATGGTTTGAAAAATGGTTGCAAAAATATTTGAAAAATCTATCAATACTATTTGAAAACCTTTGCAAAATAATTTTCAAATGTGTGTACATGTTTGTAAAATTATTTGTAAAAACCTTTTCAAATAAGTTTGAGGAATACAAACATCAAACCAAAAATCCATTATATATATACCTATAAAATTGACCACTTACCCTTGTAAATTCTTAAAATCCACTTCTTGTAAATATAAGAAGCACTCCTATGTAAATATTTGTACCTAGTTTTTAGCCAAAAATCTTTGTTTTCAAAAATTCCCAAAAACATTTGCAAAACAAAAATCCAAAAACATTTGAAAAATCTTTTTTTGAAAAAAATAAAAAAATTGCATGTGCATCATCATCTTTTCAAAAATCCATAAAAAGTTAAAAATCTTGAAAATTGTATCACAGAAATATTTTCTGCATTCTGCATATCATATGCATAGCATGAGCATTTTTCGGATTGAGTTTGATATTTGAACAAGTCTAAATAAAATCCGGAGATTGGAGCTTGATTGGACCTTAAAATCTACCTAATAATAGGAACCTTATAGGAACTTGGTTTGAGGTACTTCAGGTCTAGTTAACTTAATTCTTTGAGGACCATGAGACTTAGTTCAATGGATTCTTGACTTCCTAAGTAGAGTATTTCGAAGCACACACACGACTCTTGTTGATAATGACCTAACTTGGACACCTGCACCTTTCACTTGGCTCAACTCAGTTGGAGTGGTGAGGGGATTGGATTTGTCGGTATGAGACGCACACAAGTGAAAACACTTGTCCTCCTCTAGGGAGGGAAGTGCACCCCAACCCATCCAGTGATGAGGAATTCTAAAGATAGGAGAATGTGGGTTGCGATAAAGCTTCAAAAGAGGGATAGTCTACTGGCTCAAGAGGAAAAACTCCTTATGTAAATGCTGCTGTAAATAGTACTTCAAAAAAAGAGAGAGAGAGACATGCTTGAACAAAAAAATGCCTACAGAAGTATGTACATATGTTGTAAAGAAAATAAGCAAGCTTGAGTTCCAAAGTCATATCATGTGAGCCTGCAGATGGATGACTTGACTACACTGGTCTTGCATCCTAGGATAGGTAGCTACACTGGCTACCGTCCATTCTTCTCTTCACCCCCTCCTCTTGAGCTGGTTGCCACTTGAACTTAGAAGGGAATACCCCGCTCCTCGAGGAAGGAGTTATTGGATTGGGGAATCATTTGGTTGTCATACTGGAGAAGTCAGTCTCTTTATCATTCTAGTTGGGGAGAGCCACAATCACTTACACTGTACGAGTCAGATTCATAGTCGTAAGAGTTTGCATATGAATTGAGATATTTCTGACCTGGCTATTGAGGAGACTTGAGCAGAGTTTTGGGATTCTCGAAGGATGTGGATTTCAAATCCGGTTCTCATTAAGGTTCCGCCTGCACTAAAATTCCAAAGGTCCTACTTAAGCTCCAAACTTTGATTTTGTGAAGACAAGTTTGATAATTAAAATTCATCCACCTTTCTTCTTTTTCTTTTCTTTGTTTTTCTTTTCTGCACTTATTGCATAAGTGTTTGCTAGGGACTAGCAAAGTCAAAGTATAGGGGGATGATGAATCCACATTTCATCATCTTTATTCTATCATTTTGGAATCAAAAACCCTATCAAATGCGTGTAAATACCCTTAATTCCAGCATCTTAGAATTCATGCATGTGCATGTAAATAGTGTATAAAATACTGTTTTTAAAGCCAAAATTATAGACTAAAGAAAAGAAAAAAATAATAAAATATTGTAAATATTTTATGACCCGAAACCCCGAGACCTAGGCATCTCGATGACTAGGTCGACAAGGAATAAAATAGGGGGAGATCAGGGCCAAAATACAATAAAAATTCATTTTATTTCATTCATTCTTTACTCATTTTGGGACCTATTTTTGGTTCTACTTTTTATACCTCAAATAAAGAAACTTTTAACAAGAAAGTTGTAGATAATTAAATACATAAAAATACAAAATTGATTTCACTCAAAAATAATATACAGATAAAAAGTTATGGTCTGAATAAAATTCCAAAATCCCAACTTCCCAAACCTGTATCTCCCAAATAAAATGTCGAAATGCATCAAATTCACCTTTAATTTATATAATTTAAAATAAGCTATTTAATGGCGGTGGTTTCGCGTTTGGAGGAGCTACGGTTTAAAAGTTGAGTTTTGGAACCCTATTGTATACTTGTACAGATTAAAATATTCATTTTATTTATTATTCATTATTTTTATAATTTTATATTTTTATAATTTTTTAAATATTATTTATAATAAATATGTATACTAAAATTAGAATAAAAACACAGAAGAAACACAAAAAAAATACTTGTATATAATATACATAGATATAATACCTGTATATATACCTACATAATTATTAATTTTATTTTATTAAGTGCATAAAAATAATCTGTAAATTTATAAATTAATAGATAAAAATAAATAAATTAAATATACAAAATAAAATTAAAATATTAAAATATATAGATTTGTATACCTATATAGACTTAAAAAGGCAACTTGTATTTATATACCTCTAAAAAATAAATAAAAATTATATTAAAATACCTTATAAAATAATAAATATTTTTTATTTAATAACCTAAAAATAATAAAAATCATTTACTATTTTAAATTGATTTTACAAAGTATTTTTCTAGGCTTTTTCCTGGTTGGTCCACGTGGACCAACTAGGTGGGCTGGAGAGTTGACCTCGGGTCAACTCTCTGGCCCCTGCCTATGCCTTTGTCAGAACTAGGTTTCAACCCATTTTCACGATATTTTGGGGGCCACTCCTTTCACCATCTTGTGACGCTTTCTTCTTGAGATTTTTTCCTCGATAAGTGGTGATACACACCCAAGGTCCACCTTGGGCTGTGGATCGCTGCCTCGAGCTGACACCATCGATTTGTGAGCCCACTCGACCATATTTTCAAAAACCGCCCCAAACCCCCCTTTCTTGTTCGAACCACTTTTGGCCGAAGCTTAGACCTCCAAGCATCTGCCGTGAGTCTCCTGTGACAGATGATTAAGCCCGGCTCCTTGTCGAGGTGCGGCGAAAGCCTGAGGTTGGCTTCCACCACCATCTCCGGCCAAGTGGCCGTGAGGTACCTACCTCGGGTTAACCACCGTCGAGGTCCTGTTATTCTACCCTTTTTCTTGCATTTTTTTGTGAGTTTACGTGCCAAGTTTATTTTGGCAAATGTTGTCGATTAATCGCACTATCTCGTTCCATTCACCTTCGCCGGAGCTCTGCTCTGACCTCCACCATTTCCCGCTTCTTCGCCCTCACATCCGAACCAGTAAGGCCCTTAGACCTTGTACTTGTGTTCTCGTGCTTCACCTGTAGGTGCCAGGGGTCAAGAGACTCCCTCTGGAGTCGGATTTTGCCAAGGAAGAGGTACCTGGGCTGCTACTTTTCTTCGACGCCGCGGTGGCCGACCAATGGTCTCCCCACCATTTTGATGCCGCCAGTCATTCGAGGGACTCTCCAGGAGGTGTTTGGGACAGGCCGTTGAGCTTCCAGTCGACGGAGTTGAGCGATTCGAGTGGACGAAGAAGCCCCAAGCTACAGTTCATCCCAGTTCATCCTGGGGCCTTCATCGTCGTTCGATAAGGTGCACCTCAGCCGTTGATCGCCATCGCCAGGTCTAATCTCGCCCGTCCGTGCCGAAGCGTCATCGACGTCTCTCGTGCTGACACATGGTTTAGTGAATGTTGAGGCATTGTTGGATCGCACCCGTGAGTGGGAATTTTGCATCTTAGACCAGCCCGGTTTTGTATTTATGAAATAAAACTCAAACATTCATCTGCAGGCCAAATATTTTATGTATTTTTCATTTTGACCCACAGTTTTTCTTTAAATTGCATTGGTACCCTTGCTAGGTGTGCGTGCGTACGCACGTGGTCTGGAGTTTTTGTAAGGGAACCCTATAGGGTCTTGAAATTTATAATTGGCCCATCAAGTCGTTATTTCAGTTATACATTTGGTGGAAATTTTACACGCAGGCCCTCATACTTTTCTCTAATTGCATTTATGCCCCTAGCCTGCGTATAGTTTCTTGATGTTATCTCGAATTATTGCATGCATCTATAAAATCCCAAAAATTCCCCAAAATCAACTTAAGCCCCTGTTGCATTGCACATTCACGCAATATTTTTATTTTACATTTTATTGCATTTTAATATTTATAAAAATTCAAAAACAAACATTTTTAGCACTGTTTGCATTGTAAAATCCATAAATATTATAAAAACACCACAGAAAATTCTAAAAAAAATACATTTTGCCTATTTTAGTGTCTTCTAACTTCAAACCAAATATCACTAAAAAATTATAAAAGAAAACCCCTAAAAATTATAAAACCCCAAAAATCTTCATAAAAATATTAAAAATTTTACAAAAATCTAAAAAATACCATTTTTGTCTCTGAATTTTCTTTGTTTGATTATCTTTGTTTGAAAACTAATTTGGGAAATTTTTGATATTTTTTGGTATATTTCATTCCCATTTTGGTTTAAGCCTTCTAATTTATCCATTGTTTTCAATATTTTTGACTTTAAAAATGCCAAAAAATTAAGACAAATCTAGAAAAATCACAGAAATATTAGAAAAATATAAAAAAGCCAAAAAGATTTTATTTCTTGATTTTTGAGTATTTTTACCTATTTTTATAAATCCTTATTTCTCTCTTTTCTTAATTTGTATATATACTTTATTTTATCTTATTTTATAGAAAAGAAAATATACAAAAATATAAAATATAAGAAGAAAATATAAAATCAGAAAATTAAAAATCAAAAAATAAAAATATAAAATTTAAAAATATATATAAAAATATAAATTAAAAACCAACTAAAAATAACATAAATAGACATTGATCATAGTCACACACTTGTGCATTCACTTGCCCCGTTCTACCTGTCTGCTCCCTGAGTTCGACAGTCTACACATACTTGCACTATACACATTATTGTAGAGTTAAAAATAAATTTGACTCCACATTTGTTTCTCATTGCTTGATTTATATATTGTGGGTTCATTGTTGACTAACTAGGGTTTCTTGTAGGTCGCCACAGCGACTCTTGTCTCCGCCTTGTGTGAGACATCTTTAGACCTGCGATAAACGGTGGTTATCATGGTATAAGTGCAAATTCAGAAAACCTCATGTTAAAGCATTGACATAGAAAGAAACTAGGGTCGATCGTGCAAAAACACCACTGTTCGTGTGACCAAGCACATGTTTCCAGACAGGGACGACTAAAACGCAAATATCAGAAACTCTAGAGACTAAAGTGTAAATAAATCCAACTACAACTTTTATTTACAGACTAAAACATAAAACATAAATAGTGCATGTTAAAAAGAGCAATATACCTGATGATTACTTGATATACTATGATAATAGGCTAAAATTATGTGGAAGAGAATATCAATTCTTGATTTATAAACTCTAAGATCACATAATCCATGACTAATTTATTCCAAGTACACAACAAGAGAAAACCCCTTAATTACACATAAATCGACAAATCATGGTTTTATATCTGGGAAAATATTTTCAAAGATGATTTATCGATATTTTATTCAACAAGATTATTCAAATATCGAGATTTATACTCGTCCATTTTTCTAAATAAACAACCATATTTTTATGAGAGAAAAAAGTGCATCGGGATCATGGTATAACAACATCCAACACATTTTCACTTTACATTTTTGTTGGAAAGAAATGGGGGAGGGTAATAGTGACAAAATCCCCACTTTTTAAATGCCATGCATGCATTTGTGCTGAAACATCGTCTTAAAACACTCGAAAAATACTAGGAAGCATTTTTGTTATCTTGAGATAAGTTCGATTAAGTTTGACATCCTCTAAAGAAAATCATTATCACATCTCGTTTCATCGGATTGAGATCAGAATCAAGTTTTAAATGTCGAATTAAAATTGTAAACTTACTTGATCCCTGCGGAATCGATCCTCTACTTGCACTTTATAACTTATACTTTTTTCGAACATGCTTGTAGTTGTAATCTTATTTGTTTGATTACCGTTTTTTCGTGGAAGAACAACGACGAGGTAAAACCAACTTTTTAAACCACGAAAAATCGTATCAACATTTTGGCGCCGTTGTCGGGAACTAAGCAATGTTTGCAATTTTTCTTCTTCATTTTTACTCATTTTCAATTATCTAATCTGTGTATTTTTTTTGTTTTGAAGGTACTTAGGCTTCAAAAAGAAAAAAATTACTTGTCTTTTCATGCATTTTGTTTTAGCAAACTTGTAATTTGGTAAAAAAAAGTGTAATCTTAATTTCCCCCTCCCTTCTCGGAAAAGCTCACCATCAACAGGACAAAACATTACGGATTAGCGCCAGAAGTGCAGGCACTGTGAGTCCATCTTTCTCTTAGGCATCTTAGGCTTTTAAAATTTCCTGCATTTGTTTGCGCTTCGAACTTAAACCGAAAAAATTAAAAAAACACTTCTTAATTGTATCATCTCTGCGGTCTTCTCCCTCTGATAATCTAATTCAAAGACCATCAAATCGTGAACTGATCATTTAAAAAGATAAGCTTGAAAGGCCACCACAGTGGCCCGAGCAGAAAGCGGAAAAATTCTGAAAGCTTGTTTGATGCACGTGTATGACACAAAAATCACGAGCACATAGAACCCTTGGATAGAGACAAAAATCCCTAGTGCTACATGGGATTGCAGAGAGAGATCGTAACTCCTCGACGCGTTGGGCACAGGTTCTTCTGGGAAGAAGCAGATCCTCGATCTGAGTACCGCACCCTAGATCCCCCAGCCGGATTAGGACATCAATTTTTCACAATCTTCCACACCCACCTCATCCTTAAAGACTCTAATTTCTCTGAAAACTTTTATTGAATCACTAAATTAAAATCGAAAAGATAACCGCTTCCGCGGCAATTTTTGTGTGATTTGGTGAAACAACAAATTGTCTGGTGTATTGTGTTGTGTATGCTAGGTCGTAGGTCTCTGAAAAATCCAGTGCAACAACCATTAGAGTACGACCCGATTTATAGAAGTAAACCCAACCCATCTTCTTCACTGACCTTGGTGACATGAGAGAAGAAAGACCAAACCCTATGGATCTCATCCTGCATCAACTGCAACTGCTGAGAGAAGAAAATGCCACAATTCGCCACACCATAGAACCTCTCATCCGACCACCACCCATTAGTACACATTACAACCCGGCTGCAGAAGACTTAGTTCATTGGGTCCAAATCCTGCCTGAAGTAGGAGACTTCGAAATTAAGCCCGCATCCCTCTCCTTAATCCCAAAATACTATGGAAATGACTCTGAAGATCTCTTTCTCCACATCCAAGATTTCTGATCTGCTTGTGACACAATGTGTATCCCTGGGGTAGAAAAAGAATACATCTACATGAAAGCCTTCACCCACTCACTCAAAGACAAAGCACTCCAATGGCTTCGGAATTACGGAACCCCTCTCACTTCATGGGATGTCTTAAGGGAAGCTTTTATCAAGAAATACTTTCCCATAGGAAAAACCAACGCCCTCAGACAAGCTATTTCATCTTTCACCCAGAAAAACAGAGAACCCATCCACGAAGCCTGGGAGCATTTTAAGGAATTACAAAGGAAATGCCCTCATCATGCAATCCCCAAATGGAAATTGGTTCAGATATTTTATGAGGGCATAGATACATCATTTAAAAGAGTGATTGATGGCTCCTGCGATGGAAATTACGTCAGCCGTGATGAACATTTTGTTTGGACTTTATTTGAAAATATGGCTGACAATTCGGTGAATAGTTCCTCAATTGAACAATACAGTGGGAACATGAGGACAGTCAATATCATTGATCATGAGAGATCTAGCAATGAGAATCCTGACAAATGGGAAATCCTCTCAAAATAAATGAACATCATTACTCAAGCCATAGAAAATTGGCCATGAATAATCCCACCAGCCATGAAGTTGACCACACCACATTCACACACAATCAAGATATAAATTCTAAGACTGTGAATTGGGTGCAGAGAAATCAAGGAGGAACATATTCAAATAACCACAACACATGGAGAGAACAATCAAATTCTGAGAGGAATGGACAAAACAACTATCATTTCCAAAATCACACCCAACCCAGACAACCGATAGCACCGCCCGTGACTCAACCCTCCACCACTGCGGTAAACTTCGATACCTTGGCTCAGGCAATACAACAACTAGCTATAGCTCAACAACAGGCCACTGAAGCTCAACAAAAAGCTAACTCTGAGAATGCTCGTCAATTCGCCGAGATCAGGTCATACATCCTAGCCTTGTCACCTCAACCGCTGCCCAATCCTAACACCAACAAGGCTAGTTCATCTGGAATACTTCAAACTCCACCACCTGCTAGATCTTTCACCTCACCACCTGGTTTCCAAAACCAGAGTCAAAGATTTTTTACATCTTCTAGGGCAAATCGAGGGAACCCACAACAAGTACCTAGAAATCATGTAAATTTCAAAACTCCATCTCGACCAAACCAATCGGCTAATGTGGTCACTCTGAGAAATGGAAAAACTACTTCTACCTTCACCAGACCACTAGAGGATCAAATTGAAATTGAGGAAGAGATTAATGATGAAGAGATGCTAACTGAGACAACAATGCCTCCTCCTACCTCCCCGACCATAACCATTCCCTTTCCCGGATCTCTTCACCGAAGAAAACCTCGATCATCCACCATTGATCCTAAATTAGAAAAACTATTCTCAGATATTGTCATTGAAATCTCGCTCTTAAAAGCCCTCGAACAAGTCCCCGCCTTCTCCCGCTTCTTAAAGGAAAAATGCATACCAAAAAGGAAATCAAGAGAAAGGACAAAAGAAAATCAAGAAGAAAAGTATGTGCTTCCCCAAGCCACATCAAATGCCATTTCCCAATTCCTGCCCCCCAAGAAAAAAGATCCAGGGGCACCCTTGGTTAAATGCACGATTGGTGAGTTGACCTTCGAGCGCACCTTGTTAGATAATGGTGCCTCAATCAATCTTCTCCCTACCGCCATCCTAGACCACTTTGACTTAGGGAGATTGAAACCTGTTTCAATAATTTTACAAATGGCGGATCGTACTGTGAAGAGACCAGTAGGACTTCTTGAAGATGTTATAGTCACAGTGCAAGGACATAAATTTCCTCTGTATTTTGTTGTTATGGATATGGGTTTTCCCAACACACTGAGTGAAACACCCATCATTTTGGGACGACCCTTCCTAGCTACAGCTAAGGCACATTTTGATTATGAGGCGGGCAAAGTCGAATTTTCAATCAATGGCAAAACCGTCCCTGTTGAGCTGATCATACCCAATTCTATTGACTATGAGACTGAAGATTGTGGTTGGATAAAAAGATGTGATGTTCTCAACATACAAAATGACTTTGCTCCCATCCATCTCACCAAAGATCCTTTAGAAGTTAGTCTGAACACCTCTAGATCCACTTACAAAAATAGTTCTCATGAAATTGCCACATACAATCTGAATCTCGCACTGGAAGCTCCACCATGCCCTCGCACTGGACAAGAAATTGATGAGCTTGATAATGCCTGGGACACATTAGACTCTGAACTCACATTGACCTCAACCATGATCATGCCCATGATGGATCCACCATTTGAGACTATTTCTTTAATAGATTCAGGAAACACTACAACTCTGACTCCACTAACAACCATTGTTGAATTGAAGCCACTACCCAAAGATCTGAAGTATGCTTTCCTGGATGATGCACAGACTCTACCAGTCATTATCAATGCCAACCTAAACCATATGCAAGAAAGTCAACTCATGGAAGTTTTGAAAAAGAATTCCCAGGCCATTGGATGGAAAATAACAGATCTAAAAGGAATAAGCCCAACATTCTGTACTCATCACATATATCTGGAAAATGATTGTAAACCCTCTCGGGAAATGCAAAGACGGCTGAATCCCAATCTACGAGAGGTTGTGAAGAATGAGATCTATAAATGGGCAAGTGCGGCTATCATTTACCCTATCTCTGACAGCCCTTGGGTCAGTCCTCTCCAAGTTGTCCCCAAGAAAGCTGGATTAACAATTGTCAAAAATGAACAAGGCGAGGACATACCCACCAGAGTAGCCACATCTTGGAGAGTCTGTGTAGATTATAGGAAACTAAATAAGGCTACCTGAAAAGATCATTTCCCCTTACCCTTCATTGACCAAATCATTGAGAAGCTAGCCGAAAAAGATTTTTTCTACTTTTTGGATGGATACTCCGGTTATAACCAAGTGGCCATAGCACCTGAAGATCAAGATAAAACCACTTTCACTTGTCCTTTTGGAACATATGCCTTCCACTGCATGCCTTTCGGACTATGTAATGCCCCAGCAACATTTCAAAGATGCATGATGGGAATTTTCACTGATATGATCGACGATTTTATGGAAGTATTTATGGATGATTTCTCTGTTTTTGGAGACTCTTTTGAGGAAACACTGGGATTTTTGGACAGAGTCCTCCAGAAATGCATTGAAGTGAACTTGATATTATCTTGGAAGAAATCACATTTTATGGTGAAACAAGGGATTATGTTAGGACATGTTGTGTCAAAGAAAGGGATGGAAGTGGATCCATCAAAAATTGAGACAATCACCCATTTAAGTCCACCGGTGAACATAAAAGGTGTTCGGTCCTTCCAAGGTCATGTCGGCTTTTACCACCGCTTCATCAAGGACTTTTCGAAAATTTCCCGCCCTCTCACAAAATTACTGGAAAAATATCAAGACTTCACTTTCACTGAGGAAGCTTCGAATCTTTCAAAACTCTGAAGAAAATCATCACTGAAGCACCCATCCTACAACCCCCTGATTGGAACTGTGAATTTGAGATCATGTGTGATGCATCTGATTATGCTGTGGGGGCAGTATTGGGTCAAAGGAAAGATGGAAAACCTTATGCCATTCACTATGCCAGTAAAACTCTGGATGATGCTCAAAAGAACTACACTGTAACTGAGAAAGAACTTTTGACTGTGGTATTTTCCTTAGAGAAATTTCGATCTTCCATCCTAGGATCTCACATCATCATCTACACAAACCACTCTGCTTTGTAATATCTCTTCACAAAAACCGATGCTAAGCCTAGACTCATTAGGTGGGTATTATAGCTCCAAGAATTTGATTTGGAGATTCGAGATAAAGCTGGAGCAAAGAATGTCGTGGCCAATCATTTTTCAAGGCTCCCTTCCTCAAACACAGACACAATCCCAATTTCTGATAATTTTCCAAACGAAAGCATTATGTCTGCTTCTCAACTCCCTTGGTATGCAGACATCGTCAATTACATCGTCACTTCCACATTCCCTGATGACTGGCCAAAACCTAAGAAAGATAAAACCAAAGCCCAAGCCCGATACTATCACTGGGAAGACCCTTTGCTCTTCAAAGAGGGTACTGATTTGATATGGAGACGATGCATTCCTGAATCTGAAGTCAACGATGTCCTAACTCACTGCCACACTTCTGGGTGTGGAGGACACCACTCAGGGAAGCGTACAGTCGCTAAAGTTTTACAATGCGGTTTCTACTAGCCCACACTCTTTAAAGATGCCCATCATTTTGCTCAATCTTGTCCTGCCTGTCAGACTAATGGAACAATGACCCGCCGTAACATGATGCCCCTCCAACCCGTGCATATAGTCGAGATCGTTGATACTTGGGGAATAGACTTCATGGGACCTTTCACCACATCACATGGTTACCAACACATTCTTCTCGCTGTTGATTACATCTCTCGTTGGGTAGAAGCCATTCTCACTCGTGCTGCTGATAGCATAACCGTTGTCAAGTTCTTGAACGACCTATTCTCTCGATTTGGATTACCAAAGGTGGTCATTAGTGATGGAGGCACCCACCTTCCGAATGCTTCAGTTAAGAATTTACTCAAGAAAAATGGAGTCGAACACCGTGTCTCGACTGCCTATCACCCACATACTAATGGAATGGCCGAGCTGTCGAATCGAGAAATTAAGACCATCCTCCAAAAAATTGTCCGCTCTGATCATAAAGACTGGTCTCAACACTTATCTTCTGCTCTTTGGGCCTACCGTACAGCCTTCCGTACACCCTTAAGAATGAGCCCATATAGATTGGTCTATGGAAAGCCTTGCCATCTACCTGTAGAGATACACCACAAGTCACTCTGGGCGATCAAGAAATATCATTTGGATTATGATGAGGCTGTAAAGAAAAGACTATTGGACTTATCTCAACTGGAAGAATTGAGATCATAAGCCTATGATAACAACCTTCTATACAAAGAGAAATTCAAGTTGTGGCACGATGCCAACATCTCGAGGAAAACATTCAAAGAAAATCAAAAAGTATGGCTATTTGATGCAACATTGAAGTTATTTCCATGAAAACTGAGATCGAAATGGAAAGGACCATACATTGTAACTCAAGTATTCGATAATGACTAGATAGAAATTTCTGACCCAAACACTAAAGCCACTTTCAGAGACAATGGTCAAAGACTAAAACCCGTGGTTGAACCATCTTGTCCTATGCCTGTTTGCACAACATACCTTCTGCAGGAAAAATGAACCACCACATCGCCAAGCAGAGGCGTTAAATCATGCACTCTCGTGAGCCTCTCCTCACAGGTATCTTTTCGTCTTACACCTCGCATGTTTATTTTTACTGCATTGCATTAGATAAGTATGGGGGTACCTCTTTGCATTACATTTACAAATATATATATATATATATATATATATATATATATATATATATATATACATTTCACATCCCTTCTGATCCTCCTATTGCACATTGTCTTCACCATGAGGACATGGTTTCTGTTAAGTATGGGGGGTGTGTCTGCATAGTTTTTCAAAATTGCATACTCTCTAAAAAACTCTTTTGCGAAAATTCCCCTAAAAATATTTTCAAAAAGCAAGAAAACCACCAAAAATACATCCTTCTTAGTTTTATCCTATTTTGAGAAATCAGATCCTCACTGCATAGATCATAGACAGAAGTTGAGTTGACCCTAATTCACTTAGTTCCATTAGAATTTCACTAGGCATGAGTTTTCAAGCTTTCTTCAGGTCCATTTGGACTTTATTCTCTCAGTTCCACTAACTCTACTAGTGAATGAACTTCTGTATATAACTAGATCACCTGAGCAACTAGTAGCACTCTTAAACTCTTCAGTGGATATTAAGCAAATGCACATTGCACTTAGCTTGATTGAGGTTATTTTACGAGATACATTTACAATCTAGTTGAGGTGAGGAGTTATCCTCTTGGTTGTGCCAATGCCTGAACCTTATCTATAGTCAGTGAAGGAACTTGACTCAGGAGCAACATGATCTCTCTAGTATAAGTATGTCAGCAATTAAGCCAGTATCGTGCCTCCAAAGACAATATTAAAACCGATACTACCTTTTGATGCCAAAACCCAAAACAAAAACACCACAAAAAGGTATATCACAATACAAATGCCAAAAAACCACCAATCATGCAAAGATGTGCAAAGCAAAAGCAAGGAAAGGAGACCACCAAATAACCCTTCTCCACCAAAAAGCCGTGGTAGCAGCCCAATGATGCTACCTAAATTTTTAAAAGAGGCCCAAAGAGGCCCAGGGTTATGCTCTGCAAAAGGAAAAAAATGAGAGCAACGGACCAAAGCGGTCTACGGAAAACCCCAAAAATTAAGTCCCATTCTCCAATAAACTATGAACTATTTTTTTTATGCTGACATACTTGGGTGAAAGGAGAATATGCCTGAATCCAGGTGAGGACTGAGGCTATATGTATAGGGAATCATTCGGTACCTCGATAGATTGTGTTGATAGCTCGTTCTCTTGACTCACGAAAGCTAAAACTATCACTAACATTGTTTATATCCACTCAAGGTCAAAGAGAATACCTGTTTCTTATGGATGAGCTGACTTGATCGACCTTCTGAAACCATGTCTGATTTTGTTGGAACTGAGAGGCTGTTAAAACTACAAAACTCAAGTCAAGTCGACTATTCGAAATAAATCATTAATCCATGGGTCAACTCTACTGGAGTTTGTGAATTTGTGTGGTTAGGAACTGAAAACTCAAAGACTTTGTGGGAGTGTCTGATGCAAACCCTCACTAGATCTACCTTGGCTAAATTCCTTATCTTTCATTATTACTTATCTTACTCTTGCTCGGGACTAGCAAGACTTAAGTATGGGGGTGTGATGATTACTTGATATACTGTGATAATAGGCTAAAATTATGTGGAAGATAATATCAATTCTTGATTTATAAACTCTAAGATCACATAATCCATGACTAATTTATTCTATGTACACAACAAGAGAAAACCCCTTAATTACACATAAATCGACAAATCATGGTTTTATATCTGGGAAAATATTTTCAAATGATTGATCGATATTTTATTCAGTGAGATTATTCAAATATCAAGATTTATACTCGTCCATTTTTCTAAATAAACAACCATATTTTTAAGAGAGAAAAAAGTGCATTGGGATCATGATATAACAACATCCAACATATTTTCACTTTACATTTTTGTTGGAAAGAAATGGGGGATGGTAAGAGTGAAAAAATATCCACTCTTTAAATGCCATGCATGCATATGGACCATTCTCTCTCTCTCTCTCTCATTTTCCATAAAGAAATTCGGCCATGATAAATCCCCCTCTCCCCATGCAACTCCCCATACATGCATGCATTTATTGATTTTGTCTTATATGCATGTGACTCCTCAATTCATGCATGCATTTATTGATTTTGTCTTATATGCATGTGACACCTCAATTCATGCATGAAGAGTAGCCGCACAATGCATGTATAAAAAGGGTACCCCTCCCTCACGCAAAAGGATGGACGTACTCCCCTCTCCTCACGCATAGCACCCCTCTCCATTCTCATTTTCATGCACGCACAACACCTTCTCCCCATTCTCTTATCATCACTCTCGACCTCTGTCTCGTTTCTCTCTCTCTCGTTTTCTCTTACAGGTACAGGACTAGGCGCACAACCCCGATGTCATTCTTCTCCTCCTTGCGTTCCTCCTCCAGCGTAACCGGCAGCCAACTACGAGCCCCATCCGCCATCCTTGCATGGGCACACTCGCAGCAGCCCCTCCTCCTCGTGGTCCAGTTCACTCCACAGCCGTGCACCCCCGCCCAACACCAGTTCGCAGCAGTGTGATTCCAGCCCCATCTTGCGCTTCTCCGCGGTCTGAAGATCCTCTTCTCCATCCCGACCTCGCTGTGCACGTCCTCCAGCTCGTATGCTATTGTGCACAAGCCTTCTTATCCAGCCCGCACAGCCGCAGCGCGTACGGCAAGCAGCTGCGCCCTCCAGCCTGTGACCTCCTCATTTGCGCGCCACATCAGCCGTGCACCCACCTTCCTTCTCGTGCATCTCCAGCCACAGCGAACACCCTTTCTCCAGTCCCTCCTCAGCGACCAAAGTTGCATCCGTGCATGAGCATAAGATTATCTCTCTCTTTCTTTATTTGCTTCACTTTATTTCCATGTCAATTGCACTTATACCCTTGAACTCACTTTTTAAGTCATTCCAGGTATATCTTTTTATTTCAACATTAATTAGTTGCAAGCATTAGATCATGTCTTTAATGTCCTCTCTAATTGCATCTACATTTTTTATATGTCATTTCATGTACTGAAACATCATCTTAAAACACTCGAAAAATACTAGGAAGCATTTCTGTTATCTTGAGATAAGTTCGATTAAGTTTGACATTCTCTAAAGAAAATCATCATCACATCTCGTTTCATTGGATTGAGATCAGAATCAAGTTTTAAATGTCGAAATAAAATTGCAAACTTACTTGGTCCCTGTGGAATCGATCCTCTACTTGCACTATATAACTTATATTTTTTCCAACAAGCTTGTAGTTGTAATCTTATTTTTTTGATTATGGTTTTTTCGTGGAACAACAACGACGGGGTAAAACCAACTTTTTAAACCACGAAAAATCGTATCAACAATACCCTTGCAGCACGTGAGAGGCGCATGAGGACACGTGGAGGCTGCTAGTGTGGGTGCGGACGTGCGGCTCTGATCGTTGCAGGTGTCAGATCTGATGCTCCAGAATTGGTCGGGGACGTGGGGCACAGATGGATGTCAGATCTGACATCCAACGGTCTAACAAGTCTGCTGTGTCGGTGGCGTTCACGATGCAATCTGGAGAGGGCTGACCGATCCAACGGTGTGGAATGCGTCTAGAAGAACAACGTCAGGCAAACTTCACCAGAGCCGAGGAGATGATCCTCAGCTCCAATGGCTGATCGGAAGGCGCTGGGGTGATCGTGGAACAGTTCTGCGTTGATTGAGAGGGTCCGATGGAGAAGCCACCGACCGGATGGGTGTGGCGACGAAGGGGGCCTGGATCTACTCCGATGAACCTCAGATGAATGGAATCGGGGTATCTTAGCATGTGCTTTCACCTACAACGGGTAGCTGGGACTCAGGGCGGTGTTCTGGTCTGGGTTATTAGAACTCAAAGCCAAAGAAGCGAAGGGAGGCGGGAATCAATCTCCGACAAAGGTGGTAGGGGAGATCTAGGTCCTAATCTCGACCCGATGGTCGATATTGATGTTAATCAGGTTGTGGCGCAAGATGGGGGGTGAGCATGTGGGTCGATCGAAGCGGTTGGAAGTGGGTAACGGGGCTCCGACCGGCTAGTCGGAGCAGGCGAACATGCGGCGGCGATAAATGAAAAGATTCGATCAAAAGAGAAAATGGGAAGGACAAAAGGGATACCTGAAGGCCGGGATGTGCTCTTGAGCTCCAGGCAAAGATGAGCGTCAGGGTGATGGTCTCGACCTCGATACAGGAGTCAGGGGAGGCTTCTCGCAGTGGTGGTCCGACCACGAAAGTTGAGCGTCAGCTCTGCTGCACTAAATCGAGCGCCAAGCGGTGCTCTGAGCATATATCACTCAGCTGGAGGTGGCTAGTATTAGAAATGGGAGCAAGGCACGAGCTGCTGTCCTGGGGGAGCGGATGAGAAGCTTTATAACATTCCTAGGAGGCTGGAAGAATCGGGCGAGGGCACGCGAACCGAAGGGGATCCGCGCCTTCCTAGGGATCCGCGAGGGTCTTGGATCGTGGGAGAGTCCACGGGAGAAGAATCGGGGTGGTGGGTTGCGTGATCTGCCCGGGAAAATTTTGAGAAAATGGTCCGGTGAAGAGGTCGGGTTGGGTCAAGCGCGAGAAGAGGCGGTTGATCGGAGTCAACAATCTGACGTGGGCTGGAATAAGACAGAATAGGCTACAGGACAAAATAGTAGGGAAAATTAAAGATAAATAAATTAAAAATAATAAATGAATTTAAATAAAAAATGAATAAAATGAAAAATGTTTTTTTATTTTTCAAGGAATTTTTCTCTGATTTTTATTTATTTTTTTGAAAAATAAATTAGTCTATATACAGTATAATGTATATATACATGTATAATATAACTATGTATTTGGTACAATTATTTTTATTTTATTGTTTTTTACAAAAATACCCCAATTTTATATTTTATATATTTACAACATAATTTTTGGAGTACAAAATAATTTTTGTTTTATTTTTATTATTTATTTACAGGTATACAATAAATGGAGAAGAAAATATATATACATGTATTATGCACAAAGGAAAGAGAATTTTTAACTATTTTTATTTTATTTTCTAATTTTTGTTTTATTTTTAGAAATATATACGAGGAGGTAAAAAGAATATTATTATTTTTATTTTGTCAAAAATAATTTATTTATTTATACCAATGGTATGTACAATATAGAGTAGGCCCTATCTCTCTCTACTTGTTTTATTTGACGATCAGGCCAATGCTTGGTCCTCTCTTGGGGTTCGGGTCACTCTGTATTTATTCTAATACCTCCTTCATTTTTGTTTTCCTTTATTCTTTTATTTTTGCACAAATACATGCTAATTATGTAACATTAACACATGCATGCATAATGCTAACGTATTGTATTTACATATATTTACATGATGCTTTGCCAAGATAATTAGCTAAAATAAAAGAATAAAGAGTGATGATCATGGATTCATCACCGAGGTGAACTTCACCAGAGCCTAGGATAGCATCCTTGGCTCCGATGATAGATCGGGAAGCTCAAAATCAATCGTGGAGGTCCTTTGCGTCGACTGGACAGGTCTGATGGGAGAGCTGACGTTCGGATATGCGCGACGATGAAGGTGGCCCGGAGCTATTCCGACGAACCCTCTGAAGGCTGTGAACGGAGTCCCTATACGCACAAAACACCTGCGGAGGAAAGCTTGACTCGGGGCGAAGCTCCGGTCGAAGTTATTTGAGCTGAAATGCAAAGAAGCGACGTGGGGCGAGGTTCAATCTCCAGTGAAGGTGATAGAGGAGATCTGGTCCTTAATCTCGACCTAAGGGTGGTCAGACTGCGGAGCAAGGGTGAGCATGCGTCGGGGGTTTGATCGGAGCGGAAGGATGTGGATGTGAATGCTTTGACTCTCTGGTTGGAGCAGGCGAAGGTGTGGCGGCGCAAGATGAAGTGATTGGAGCGAATAGGAAAATGCAAAGGAAATGGGGGGTACCGGAGGTCCTAGGCAAGCTCTAGAGCTTCAGGAGAAGGCGATCGGTGAGGTAATGGCCTCGACCAAGCAGTGAAAGGTCGGGAGGCTGATTGTAGCGGCGCATGATGAATCTACGTTTCATTACAATTAAATGTTCAAATAAGATCTTCCAGAGCATTAGCACGGTGAGCTTCTGTGCTTTTCACCTCATTTGTCATTGGTCTAATTTTCTGGTTCATTGTCAATATCTGAGCATAATTCCACGAGGTTAGGATTTGATGGGTACTTCACTCAGTTGAAGTCAATTTCAGGTATCATTCTTGATTTGGGGTTTGACACCACTCATGACCTATCTCAACATGACTATATCCCATTGGACTCTAAATTGCGTAATCCTACGATACCTACTTGCAAAATCTCAAGGATTCTTTGGGCCTTACAATAAATCCACCTATTCTTTTGGGCTTTTATGCAAATTATCCAAATCAAATCAAACCCTATGACCCCATATCCCATGCACGTCCACTCCAAATCCAAAGCATACTAAGTTGTATGTCTCTTTCCTCACATTTTCATTTATACTGCAACTGCACAACTTTTCACCCCACGTTGTTTATCTATATCCCATTCAAAACGAAACTGCACGTACTCGAGCAACATGAGAACTTTGATTCAAATAAACCATCTAATGACAGCCATCCGTCTTACATCTGATGCGTTCTATTGTTCAAGATCGAGGTCCCTCTAATTAACATCTGATTATTATAAGTGCTGCTCCCCTTCAGACGCATTCCTAACTGCCCATTAAGTATCTGAAGATTATTGCAATACAAACTCCATGGCATGACCATACTCATACGGAGCATCATCTCAACCCATCATGGGCCATGCACGCACATGCAATATTGCATGAGAATTCTCACGTATATGGTATTCCACTTGACATTTTGAAGTTGGGCCCACCATTTCACCTCGCGATTTCTCTTCACACATTCATATTGCATATACGGAGGCCATGCAAACGCGAGTTGATACTCGCTGAAATCTCAACCCATCCAATGGAACGAATCTTAGATATATCTCGGATGATTTGCTTGATTCGTTCAAATCGGGAAAATAATACCAGTATTCACACAGGGCACACCGAGCAAAATAAAAACCCACCAATCACACTAAACATCTCATCTCTCTCTGAAACGTCTATGAATACTGCGCAATTTACCTCCAGTCTATATCTCATGCGTGCCATTTATATGGCAAGAAATCAGGAGAATTGATTGTAGCCACCCGAGAGTTGACTGTGACAGCGCGCAAACCTTACGTGATTGATTACAACGGAGCCGAATCTCGCGCATATCATTTGAATCGAAGATCTATCGGCAGTTACTCCGGGAGTGTTGTGCGCAAAGAAGGAAGCCATTGATTTGAGATCTTGGTGTCTAACGTTTTTCCATGCATACGTGCCACTAATGACCATACGACAATCCCATATTTTGATTGTACAAAATTAATGGATCCTTTTGGAAAGATTTTTTTAATGCTCCATGCAGATTTGGATTTCCAAGTTTGGTCCTGCTTAATTACCAAATCTGCACCTAACATACATATCTTATTTTCTTATATGTGACAGGATGAAGCACCGCAATCCAACGGTGCATATTTGCACGCTCGAAGCCGAAACCACGCCCGGGATTTACGCGAGCAATTCAGGCCTTAAAGAAAGCATCAGCCATAAAAGGACAAGGAAGTGCACTCAAACAGGCAGCCGGGATTGCATAGAATTGGAACCCAATACACTGCGACAGAACGACCTTTCTTCCTCCCGCTCATACACTCGAGCCTTTGGTCGAAGCTCTTCCTGCGGCTGAGATTCCTTCTACAACCCCACGCTCATCCTCCTTTAGCTTGAAGCTGATTATTTCTTTTCTTATTTCTTCATCATTGCTCTTGTTAGACTTTTTGCTACAACTTATCTGTGCTTATATTTTTCTTGCAGATCTGAATTTCGTTGTTCCTACACATTGCATTGCTGTGCCTTAATGACCGGAGAAGCAACACCAGGCTCTCTCCATCACATGCGAAGGAAGGACTCATCGATCTAGAGCACTATAGCCTGATTCAGGTTGTGGAGAGTAAAGCTGAACGAACCATCTCCAGCGAAGTGAAGTTGCGAGCTGTGAATTTCCAGCCTAATGAGAAGACTAACATCTTAGTCTTTGTTTTGGTATAAGACTACTTAGTCTTTTCTCACCTATTGAGAATCTTGGTGATAGCTTAGCCTCTTACACTGGATGTTTGTTTTAGTTGACTAGCTGTGATCCTTATGCTCGTCATCTTCCATGCTTAATCTAAACCAATATTTGGTTGTTTCTTCGATAGGAGAAAAGTTGACTTGAGAAGTATGCGGCACTCATGGTTTTTAATCTTAATTTTCTTAGTAGCTCTACAATCAAAGTGCATGCCATCTTCTTTATAGTATTTGTCGGATTTATAAATATCACATATTTTTATAAAATCATGGTTTTCAATTATTTTTGTCAAAAAGAAACATGATGCATCGAATATGCCTCCTTGTGTTCGACCTATGACTCTCCACTATACATGCACACATCTCATGTTTGTTTTGTTAATTTGAGTATTAGACATAAATTTTATTATTGATTCGTCCTCTATCTTTATGCACAATGACTCGGTTTTTACATCGATTCACGCACTTCGATTTTCGATGATCAGCACACGCTGGCCACGAGGCCGAGCAGCATGGTTGCTCCTCCAAGCATCGATCCGAAGGGACCCTCAAGAATCTGTCACTCAACCAGAGGTGGATATGGATGAAGGGAGGTGCGAGGTATGAGATACTGCTCCTGGGAGGCGGAGAAGAGTATCTAAAGGGTTCCCAGGAGGGTGGAGGAATCGGGCAAAGGCACACAACCCTAGGAAGATCTGCACCTTCGTAGGGATCTGCGAGGGTTTTGGATCCAAGGAGAGCCAAGGGCAAAGAATCGTGGAGAGGGGATGCGTGACCCGACTGGAGAAATTAGGAGAAATCAGTCTGGCGAAGATGATCAGGTCAGGTCAAGCCTGGAAGAGGGTGTTGACTCAGGTCAATAAAATGGTGTGGACCAATCAGATAATTCGAATGAACAAAATATTTACAAATTCAATAAAAATAGTAAATGATTTTAAATCAAAAAGTGTATAAAATGAAAATTATTTATTATTTTTCAAACTATTTTCTGTATTATGAAAAATAAATTAATCTTTATATAGTATAGTGTATTATATATAGGTATAATAAACCTATGTATTTTGTACAATTTATTTTGTTATTTATTCATAAATACCCCAATTTTTATATTTTATTTATTTATAACATAACTTTGGAGTATAAAATGATTTTTATTATTTATTTATAGGTATATAATAAATAGAGAATAAGACATATATACATGTATTTTGTACAAGGGAGAGAGAAATTTATTTTATTTTATATATTTTATTGATTTTTGTTTTATTTTTAGGACTATATACAAGGAGGTAAAAAGAATGTTTTATTTTAATTTTGTCAAAAATAATTATTTAATTACATAGAGTAGGCCCTATCTCTCTCTACTTGTTTTATTTGGCGATCAGGTCAATGCTTGACATTCTCTTGGTGTTCGGGTCACTCTGTATTTATTCTAAATACCTTCTTCCTTTTTCTATTCCTTTATTCTTTTATTTTTGCATAATGTGTGCTAATTATGCAATATTAACAAATGCATACATAATGCTAAATTATTGTATTTACATCTATTTAGATGATGTTTTGCCAAGATAAATAGCTAAAATAAAATAATAAAGAGTGAGAATCAGGGATTCATCACCCCTCTATACTTTACCTTTGCTAGTCCCTTAGCAAACAATTATTTGAAAAAGAAGTGAAAAGAGAAAGAAAAGAAAAAGAAGGAGAATCAAGGTTGATTATTAAATTTGTCTTCATTAAATTGGAGTACGGAGCTCAGTCATACTTTTGGATTATTAATTTGTCAGAACCTTATTTGGACCTAGGTTTAAGACTCAACAGCCTCTAAGTTCCACTAATCTATGGTCAAGACTCCTCAATAATCCAGATCAGAATAAGTCTACATACACAAACTCTAATGACCACAAATCTTTTCTTGTACAATGTAAGTGATATGTATCTCCCCACCTCAGAAATGATAAGTCAACAACCTCCCTCAACGAGGTAACTCTAATGCCCTAGTCTGGCAGCTCTTTCCTTGAGGAACGGGGTATTCCTTTCTAAGTTCAAGTTCAACCGACCCAAGAAGAGGGGAAAGAAGAGAATGGACCGTGGCCAGTGTAACCACGTATCCCTGGGAGCCCAACCAGTGTAGCTAAGTCTCCCGCTGCAAGTTTCATGAGATGAGAATGGGTAACATAAGCTTTGCTTTATTTGGCTATATACACTCCAGCAGGTATTTCATTTTCTATCAGACCCGCCACTTTTTTGGAGTTTTTCTTTCTTTTGCACACATTTTTTAAGGTGCATATGTACAACATATCTACATGGTGCAGTGTATATACATAAGGATTTTTTCCTCTTGAGCCAGTAGATATCCCTCTTTTGAAGCATTATTGCAACCCACAACTCCCGTCTTTAGACCTCAACTCCGCCAGACCAAGTTGAGGTACACTTCTTTCCCTAAAAGAAGACGAGAGGTTCCGCCTAGAAGTATTACCCCCGTATGCTACCCCAAGCCAAAGGAAATTGCCTCCTCACCATCCCATCCGTAGAGAGCTATGTGTATGGTGCTGGTGCAAGTAAAGCCACTGTCTGTGAGAGTCATGTGTGCATCGTTAAATGTTCTACTTAGGATCATCAAGATGACATGTAATCATATCCTAGTGGCCTCAAAGAATTAAGTCACTAATGGACCTGAAAAGTCTCAAACCTAAATCCTATAAGGTTCCTCTTAGAATTGAGTGGATTAAGGTCTTAACTAAGCTCCATTTTCCAATTTAGTTCAAGGATAGTTTAAATGTCAATTATGATTCAGAAGAATATACAAGTATATATAAAAATCTTTTTATGCAAAATTTAGAAAATGTTCAAAATTTTTGAAAATGTTTGAATGTATGCATGGATGCAGAAGTTTTGCAAACTATTTACAAATATTTACACAAGGGTTTTTGCAAACTTTTATTTTTTAAACATTTTACAAAAACATTTGTACTATATACATACTTTTGATACCAAAAATATTTACAAACTTTTTACACTCAAAATATTTTTACAAACATTTGTACAAAAATAATTTTTATAAATAGCTATGTATGTGCAAGAAAGAATTTTATGTATAAGAAAAATTTTAAAATTTTGACGATTTTTAGCAGCTAATTTTTAGCCATTTTATTTATTAACACACTCACACAAAGTACGAGTTATAGCTAAAGTATATATGTAATATATACGACACCCTCCCATACTTAGCTCGAACGATGCCATCAGAGTGAACAAAGAGCGATGAAGAAGAAGACATAACTCGTGCTTAGTATGGGGAAGTGAAAAGGAATGCTATACTACAACGACGAATCAAAGAATAGAATGAAGAGGGCTCGGTGTTTCCCTCTATACTTAGGATCAAGTAATCCTAAGTATAGCAGACTGTGCACAAAGGGAAAATCGAGTGAAAGGATGTACAGTGTTTACCTCCCCTATACTTAGGGTAAAATATACCTAAGTATAGGCAGCAAAATAGAGGTAAAAAAAACAAAAGAATAATCAAGAGACTGACACCCCCTATACTTAGGGTAAAGAGCACCCTAAGTATAGCATGATCAAAGGATGCGGATGGGGTGTTAGACTAAAGAATAAGATGATATGGACATCTAGATATATACAAGGCGGAAGACAGTGATAATCAGGCACGAGATGCAACTGATGCAAGTCAAAGACCACATCTCATGCAAAATGAATCGGGGCGACATCAAACAATCAGCAGCTCATGATCCAGATATAGTTTGAGGCACTGACCAATCACATGAAAGGTGGACTCAGATGACATTTCAGATATGTCGATACTACCATTATCATGCATGTTTTGGATCAGGTATGGTCCTTTCCACTTACTCTGCAATTTCCCTAGAAATAATCTAAGCCTGGCATCAAACAACTATACTCTCTGATTTGGCTCAAACTGCTTATGGCTGATATGAGAATCATGCCATATCTTTACTCGCTCCTTATACTGTACACTACTTGAAAAGGTTGTATCTCTAAGATCCTCCAGGGCTGCCAATTCTGCCTTCCTTTGATCACTTATACTCATTGGATCCAATAATATATCAGTGACAGCCCAAAGTGACTTGTGCCTAATCTCAACAGGTAAATGGTAGGCCTTGCCATAAACGAGATGAAAGGGAGACGTACCCAAAGGAGTCTTGAAGGAAGTCCGATATGCCCCCAAGACTGAGTCCAAAAACTATGACCAATCCTTTCGGTCTGGGTGAACTACCTTCTGCAAAATCATCTTGATCTGTCTATTTGATACTTCAGTAAGACCATTTGTCTGAGGGTGATATGGAGTGGCAATTAGATGGTCTATGCTGAACTCGTTAGCAAGGGCCTTTACCTTATCGTTGATAAAATGAGACCCCCCGTCAGATATCAACACTCTAGCCACCCCGAACCATGAAATGATATTCTTCCTAAAAAATTTGCAAACAGTCCTAGTATCTACGGTTCGGGAGGGATTGGCCTCAAGACAACGACTCACATAGTCAACAACCAACAGAATGTACTTGAATCCCTGTCTCTTAGGGAATGGACCCATGAAATTGATGCCCCATGTGTCAAAAGCCTCACATAAGTGAATGGGCTGCATCGGCATCATATCATGTTGTCCACAAGTGCCCATCCTTTTACAGTCAGTACACCTCTTCACAAATTCATCAGAATCCTTGAAGAGAGTAGGTCACCATAGGATGGATTGGAGCACTTTTTGTGTTGTTCTCCTCCCAGAGTGGTGTCCACCTACCTCAAGCTTGTGGCAGTATGTGAGGACGCTATGGTGCTCCTCCTAAGGAATGCATCGACACCAGATGTTATCCCCTCCTTCATGATAAAGGATGGGATACTCCCGATGGTAAGACTTAGACTTCGCAAGGAAGGTTTCAAGTCGCTTCCTGGGCCAACCCTGTGGAACTTTCTTGGCAACAAGATAGTTCACAATGTCAGCGTACAACAGGAGTTAGGCGGTAGCAAGGATCGTCTCATCTGGGAAGGTCTCTGAGATGGGATCAGTCTGTTCAGATTCCCCAAGATTCTCTAATCGGGAGAGATGATCCGCCACCACATTCTTGAATCCAGGTTTATCCTTAATCTCAATATCAAACTCCTGGAGTAGAAGTATCCATCTAGTCAGACTCGCTTTGGCATCCTTATTTTCCATAAGATACCTGATGGCGGTATGATCAGTAAAGATATTCACTTTGGATCCAATAATATATAATCAAAATTCGTCCAAGGCAAAGACTACGGCTAGCATCTCTTTCTCTATGACAGTGTAGTTCCGCTGCGCGACATCTAATGTACGGCTAGCGTAGTAAATAGCAAAAGGTACTCCATCCCTCCTCTGTTCTAGCATGACCCTTATAGCAAAATTAGAGACATCTATCATGATCTCGAATGGGAGAGACCAATCAGACGAGGAGCCTCAACAACTAGACTCTTGAGAGTCTCAAATGACGAAAGATACATATCATCTACAATGAACTCGATGTCTTTTGTCAGCAAATCAGTCAACGATCATGCAATCCTGCTGAAATCATGAATCAACTATCACTAGAAACTGACATGCCCTAGAAAAGACCGTAATTATCGCAGGTTGGACGGTGGATTGAGTATCCTGATGATATCCACCTTGGCTGGATCAACTTCCATGCCCTTGTTGGAGATGATATGACCAAGCACCATCCTTGAGTCACCATGAAGTGACTCTTCTCCCAGGATAAAACAAGATGAACCTCGATGCAACGCTGAAGGACATGGTCTAGGCAGTCAAGACAAGCATCAAACCCATCACCATAGACCAAAAAGTCATCCATGAAGACCTCTAAGCAGTCACCCACCATGTTCGAGAAGATGGACAACATGCACCTTTGGAATTTCGTCGGGGCGTTACATAGACCAAAGGACACCCATCTGAAAGCATAAGTCCCAAACGTACATGTGAATGTAGTCTTGTCCTGGTCTTCGGGCGTAATGGCCACCTGATTGTAGCCTGAGTACCCATCAAGAAAGCAGTAATGACTCTTCGCAGCTAGCCTCTCTATAATCTAAACAATAAAAGGAAGTGGGAAATGATCCTTCTTGGTGCCCTGATTCAATCGCCTGTAGTCCACATAGACCCTCCAGGAAGTGGGTACCCGGATAGCTATCTCCTCTCCATACTCACTCATAACTGTAGTGATGCCCGTCTTCTTGGACACCACATGCAATAGACTCATCCAGTTGGAGTTAGAGATGGGGTAGATAAAATCAATGCTCCACCATTTCGAAATCTCCTTCATGACTACCTCACGAAGATTCGGGTTCAGCCGTCGATGGAACTCACGCGATGGCTTAGAATCCTCTTCGATATAGATATGGTAAGAGCATAGGGTCGAACTTATCCCCTGGAGATCAGCTACGCTCCATCCTATTGCCTTGTGGTTCTTTTCAAGAATCTCCATCAAACGAGATTCTTTCTCTCCAGTCAAATCTTCTGAGATAATGGTTGGGTGCATCTCATGCTCACCTGCAAGAAATCTATACTTTAACGACTGCGTCAAAGGTTTCAGTTCTGGACAACTGGGAGCTAGAAAATCTGGCTTCTGAAATGTCTGAGTGAATGTAACCAGATCTGCATGTGAGAACTCTCACTGATCATGAATCTCTGACGAAGCTGGCCCTGCTGGTGTATCTGTAATCTATTTCGGTTCAGTCTCCAACCTAGCTGCTGGTTCTATTGGAATCAGACACGGTAACAACCCATCAAATTTGACCCAATTTATGTCTAATTCTGAGTGATCTGAATCTGAATCACAAGAAATGTACTCTGCCTCGTTATCCTGAACACGATCTTCAGCCTCGAATGTGCCCTCTACCAAGAGTGTTCTCTCCAAACTCTCCTCTGCTGGGATCTGTGAATCTGCAGTATCTAAAGGTGAGAGGAGTGCTCGTGAAACGGGAACAGACCAAGCGGCTTCATCATCAGTAATCACAAAATCGCACTCCTGGTGGACGTCTTGCTCTGCCTCTGTCATCTGCTCTTTATCACTACACTGCTCTGAGCAAGCTGAATCATGTGCTTTGGTCTCATCGATCGTCTCTATTTGTATACTCTCACCCTCGACGTGAAAGTATACCTTCCCACTATCATGGTCGGACACCGTCTTGATTGTGGTCAAGAATGGTCATCCTATAATGATGGAGGTATCGGTCACAGACTCAGGGATCGTCATGTCCAGCACGACGAAGTCCATGAGGAATTTTAGGCCATGAATTGTGACGACCACATCCTTCAACAATCCCTTTGGTCTCTTGACAGATCTATCAGCAAACTGAAGGACTATCCTGCTCTGTCGAAGAGGGACAAACTCGAATCGGTCGAGCAAGGCTGCCGGAATAAGGTTGATGGAAGAGTTGTTGTCTAATAGAATCCGATCGAATCTCTGCTCATGAATATGACATCTGACATAGGGAGCTCCTGCATCTAGCCTCTTGGCTGGCAGACGGTTCTGGATGGTGAAGCAGGTGGCACAAGTGAGCACATGGATCTCTGCAATATGGTTCCTCTTCTTCCTAAGGATGGTGGTCTTCTCTCTCAAGTTCTTCTCGAAGACAGGGATGTGCTCAAGTGCCTCCTATAGAGTCAGCTGAATCTGCAATCTATCAATCATCTGCTGTCTGAACTCTAACTGTTGTGATTTTTTTGGATTTTCTTTTTTGTTCCCCTTAGCCAAGCGGAGTTCTTGAGGGAAGGGGATGGCTAGGCCCTCCTCAAATAGAGGGCTAGGCATGGGTTCCTGCTGCTGAGATGGAATAGAATACATACAAGTACCATCATGCATCACATATGGACTCGAAGATGAAGAACCTTTTCCTTTATTAATTTTTTGGTATTTTCTAAAAAGTCTCTTGGTCAATAACTGGAGAAAATACTACTGGAATAAAAGGAGTGGCCTTAGTACCAACAACGGCATCAGGAACTACAACATCAGCAGCACACTCTGGCTCAACATCTAGATCTCTGTTGGCATCAATACCACCCTCTGCATCTGGGGATGTGACGGCCTCACAACCGTCAGCTGGATCAACATCCTTGGTGGCATTAGCACCACCATCATCGTCAGCAACATCAGCTTCGCTATCCTCCTCGTCTGGCGCTCCTGCATCCTCGTGGTGTCATCGCTTAGACGAGGCACCACCTGCTGGCATCCTACCACTCCTAAGTATAACAAAGTCAGCATTAAATGTATATGAAGCAATGTCACCCAATAAATCACTAGGAGTGACAACCTCTGTTAACTATACCTGCTCATATTTTCTTTTCAGGTTGTTCGGGTTTGGCTTGATCTGAGTAGGTATGGTGGCCTTCCCTTTGATGATCTCCCTCATCTCCTGGTGGAACTCGTCCATCTCCCGCATGAATGTGGCCTGCTGGTCGGAAAGTAGGTGGGATAAATCATTGAGTGCTGGTTTCGCATAGACTAGACCATGAGAACCAGACAGGTTGCCTCTCTGAAAGTGAAGCTATTGCTGGGAAGGATGAGGGGGAAACTGAGAATACTGCTGAGGCTGTGACGACACGAGAATCCCTAAGACCCGGGTGAAGGTACTGAAACAAGGATCGTTGCGACCCGGATCTCAGAAGATGTGTCAATCAAGAAAAAGAATCGAACCGCGAAACGAATCGAAAATCAAACAAAGCAAATCAAGCGGTCCTAGCTATGTGATTAACCTGGTATAGCTCCCAGGGTCGAACACAAGGAGCACGGATTGGCCTAGGGCCTACAAAGTAGTAAAAACAATATAAAACTAAAAGGGAATGTTTTTTAGTGGTTTTTGATAATTTTTATATTTTTTTGGATTTTTAAAAGATTAAGAAAACAAAAGAAAACAACTATCAACACACTTAGGCAAATTATTTAACACACCAAAAATACAACAAAAATTAAGGAAAAATTGTTTTTATGTTTTTTAAGTTTTTAAGTGTTTTTGGTGAATTTTTGAGATTTTTCTAATGGGTAAATTATTTTCTAAAAATCAAACAGTGCTAAACAGGAGAGGTACTGTCCAGCAAGGCTTGAAACTCAAAAATAAAATATCTAAGAGTCTCACTAAGCCCTGGAGGTACTTTTCCTGTAATCTAGAAAGAATAAGGAAAATTTAGGCACCTTGATTATTGTTTTTGGATTTTTAAATTAATTATTATAATTTTTATGAGTTTTTGAGGGTTTTGCAATTTTTAGGGTTTTTAAGTGATGAAAAATAGCCAAATTTGGCTAGAAAATCAAACAACAAGCAAGAAACAGTAGCTAATTTTTTTGGAATTTTTAGAGGTGATTTTATATTTTTTTGGTATTTTTAAACCTAGACAGTAGCTAAAAAATAGGTTTTTGAATTTTTAAAAATACTAAATGAAATCAGAAATGTCCTCAAAAATCCCTAAAATTTCTACATCATGGCAGGAGCCATGTGTCAAAATCTCATTGGATTTGGAGGTGATTTGATATTTTATTCAAAAATAACAAGGGGGCACTGTGCACAGGGACGTAAGTGCAAATACCCGAGAATCTGGGGGCCCAGGTGCAAAATACCCAGCAAGTCACGCGCGTGGCGCGTGGCTGGGGCACTCAGGGGCCTATTTGTAAGAAAAACCTACTTCTTGGACCTTTTGGTAACTGGTACCAAGAAGTCCAAGGGTATGGTTGCAAATATCCCACTAAAAACCGCACATGCGTGAATAACAGGCTCACAGGGGTATAAAAGCAATTACCACAAAGTTTCTATTCATTACATAACAGCCCAGAACTACAGGGAAAGAAATGCAAATAACCCTAAACTACACGTGACGACGCACGTGGTCTCATACAAACAGGGGCATACATGCAAATCTAAACAAACACGAGGTCCATAATGCAATTTACCCTACGAAAATAAAGTTCTAAAAATATTTACAGGACTACGACGAAAAAGACAAACTAAGAGGGGGCCCTAAGTAAATTACCCCTTTATTCGTCGACGGCCAGATGCGCGCCACGTGGAAGATCGGTCGGCTCTGGATGGGGGGCGCGTCTCTTCTTCAGCTCGGGGACTCGATCGACGGTGGAGGCGAGGACACGTGGGAGATCGGGCGGTTCTGGGCTCAGGTACCTCTCTCCTCTGCTGCGAACGGTCCAGATGAGCTCCTCGGAGTGATCGACGGTCGCTGCTCCTCGGAAGATGGACGGCTGAGATCAAAACTGGAGCGGAGGCGTCATCGGACGGTTCTGGAGGATGGTGGAAGAACACGACGCCGGCGAACTTCGCCGGCCTCGTGCGTGAGCTGTACTCCTCCTCAGCTGCTCCTGATGATCGGAACGGGTCCGCGGTGAAGCTCCGCAGCTGGTGGTGGACTTCGATGGCCCGGCCGAGCCCTGGAGGGGCTCCGGCGAGGCTGGCGGCGCGAAGCTCCTGGCTGGAATGTAAGAGGGGCTCAGATGCCTCCCGTTGGACCTGCAAAGCAAACCAAAAGCTTCGCGGGTCGAGGGCAAAGTGCCTCGACCCCAAGAAGCGTCGTGAGGGTGAACGGTGCGGCGGGGTGAATGAGCTCCGGCGAGCGACAGGTGGTGGAGCTCGACTCCCAACTCCGGGGCGAGTTGGGTTGAACGAGTGGGCGAAGAACGTGCGTGGGGGAACGGCGAAGATGGTAGTGTGCTCCGATGATCGAGATAGTGTGCGTGATGGTCGGAATCAGAGGAACACAGCAAGGAGTCGATTTGGGGGTAACTTAAAATTAGACTAAACAAGAAGGAACGAAGGTTACCTAGGTGATGCGGGAGACTATGCTGGAGCTTAGCTTGCTCCTGGTCCTTGCCTCAAGGGTCGTCAACGCCCGAGGCTCGAGCTCCGGTTGAACGTCGGAGCACGGCGGCGCGAGGCAGCCGGATTGATGGTCCGAGCACCTCCTCCTCTCTGCGACACCGGCAAATGCAAGCTGTCACCTTGCTGGTTGCGATGGAGGTCACTGGAGAGAGAATGGGGAGCCAAAGATGGAATGAGGAGGCGGCTGAGCTCGAGTTTTATATGGGTGCAGGTCCGGGAAGGATCGATCGGGTAGGGCGAGCTGAAGCGCGGATCCCAAGGAAGAATGTCGGGCGAGATTCCCGGATGCACGGGGGGTGATTAGGACCTGGATTTGGAGCGGAAGGGAGGCGGATCTGGTAGAGATAATTGGGCGAAGTCGGGTCGAAATGCAGATCCGCGGCTCTGGTGGTCCTGGGGGAGGTGTTGACCGGGGGTCAACAATCCCCCGTGGACCAATCAGAGCCCGCCAATTATTGAAATTTTATTTGATTTTTTTGGGGCCTTAAATGGCCGAATTTTCAAAAACTTAAAACATGAAAAATGTTTGTTTTAATTTTTTCTATTTTTTTGTGATTTTTAATTAATTTTTGGAAATTAAAATAAGGTATTTACATATTATAGCTATACATAGGTATATGTACAATGTAGGATTTTTGATTTTGATTTTTAATTAGTTATTTTTATACATTTTTATTCCTATTTTATATTTTATTTATTTATAGGATAAAATGAGGAATAAAAGGCTATTTTTATTTTATTTTTATTATTTATATACATGGGTTAATTAGTTAGTTATATACATGATATATACATGGTATATATACAAGATGTTTTTGTATTTTTAATTTTGTAATTTTTATTTGATTTTTGTTTTAATTCTTTTTATTTATTTTATTTACAAAACATAAAAAGGGATATTTACAAAAAGGTTTGAAAATAAATTAGGTTATTTACAAGGTGAAATAAATAAAGAAGGTGGTCTATGTACATGGTGAAGAGATGTTTTTGGATTTTTGATTTTTTTAATTTTTATTTTGTTTTTAATAGCTTCTAAATATATACAAAATATATACAAGCATATTTTTGGCTGAGGAAAATATTATTTTATTTATTTACATAAGTATTTACATATGAGCCCCTATCTCCCTCTACTTGTGGCTTTTATGCGGTCAGGCCCATGCTGAGCCCTCCCTTGGGTTAGGTTGCTCAATATTTATTCTAAATATTTCCCTCTTTTTCTTTTTCATATTTATTCTTTTATTTTTGCACAAGAACATGCTAATTATCTAATTTTACAAACATGCATGCTTTTGCTAACTTATCCTATTTACACATATCTACATGCATTTGCATAGGTTTTTGTAGCTAAAATATAAGAATAAAGAGTGATGAATGGGTATTCATCACCCCCCTATACTATACTTTGCTAGTCCCTTAGCAAACACTTATTTGAAAAAGAAGTGCAAAAGAAAGAAAAAGAAAAAGAAAAAGAGAATGTACATGGATCAAGGTTGATTATTAAACTTGCCTTCATTAAATTGAGGTATGGAGCTTAATCATATCTTTGGATTATTGATGTGTCGGAACCTTATTTAGACTTAAGCTTAAAACCTAACAGCCTCTAAGTTCCACTATTCTATAACCAAGACTCCTCAATGCTCCAGATCAGAACAAGTCATCAACTACAAACCCTGAAGACCATGAATCTTTTCTTGTCCTGTGAATGTGAGGTCTAAGCTCTCCACCTCAGAAATGGCAACTTGACAACCCTCTCCTAACAAGGTAACTCTATGACCTCAATCTGGCCACTCTTTCCTCGAGGAGCGGGGTATTCCCTTCTAAGTTCAAGTACAACCGGCTCAAGAAGAGGGGGAAGAAGAGAATGGGCCAAGGCCAGTGTAGCCAAGTACCCTTGGGAGCTTGACCAATGTAGCCAAGTCTCCCTGCTGCAAGCTACAACAGGTGGATCATGTAACCAAGCTTTGCTTATTGCACTTATATACATACTCCGGTGGGATTATCATTTTCTCTCAGACCCACCACTTTTTTGGAGTTCTTTTCTTTTTGCATTTTTTTTTTCGAGTGCATCTATACAACATGTACATGTGCAGCATATATACAAGGAGTTTTTCCTCTTGAGCCAGTAGACTATCCCTCTTTTGAAGCTTTATTGCAACCCACAACTCCCGTCGTTAGACCTCATGGCAACCAGACCAAGTTGAGACGCACTTCCTTCACTAAATGAAGAAGAGAGGTTCCGCCTAAAAGTACTACCCTCATATGCTACCCCAAGCCAAGGAAGACTGCCTCCTCACCACCTCATCCGTAGAGAGCTCGGTGCATAGTGCGGTTGTCCAAGTAAAGCCATAATCTATATGAGTCATGTGTTGTTGTTAAGTGCTCTACTTAGGCTCATTGAGATGACAGTGATCACAGCCTAGTGGACTCAAAGAATTAAGTCACCACGGACCTGAAAAGCCTTAAACCTAAGCCCTATAAGGTTCCTCTTAGAAATTAGGTGGATTAAGATCTTAATCAAGCTCCATTTCTCAATTTGATTCCCGGCTTAGTTTAAATATCAACTATCATCCAGAAAAACTATATACATATGTACAAAAAGATGCATATTTACACAAATTTTACAATCATGCAAAATTTTTGAAAAATGTTTTGAAATCATGAATGATGATGCATGAAGTGCAAGTTTTGCAAAAAGATATTTACACACATTTACACAAGATTTTTGCAAACTTTTGATTTTCAGAACATTTTGGAAAAATTTTGTACTATATACATAATTTTGATACAGAAAATATTTACACAAGCTTTACACAAAAGATTTTTGAAATCATTTTTACAAAAATAATTTGTACACTAGCTATGTATGTGCAAATAAAAGAAGATTCATGAAAATTTTTTTTAATTTTTGTGGTTTTTAGCCATTTTTATTTATTAACACACTCACACAAAGTACGAGTTATGGCTAAAGTATATATGAAATATATACACACCCCCCTATACTTAGCTCGAACGATGTCCTCGGAGTCAAGAGCGATGAAGAAGACATAACTCGTGCTATGTATAGGGAAGTGAAAAGGAAGGCTATACACAAGGAGAAT
The DNA here is from genome assembly GCA_037367405.1 of Ottelia alismoides. NCBI lineage: Eukaryota > Viridiplantae > Streptophyta > Magnoliopsida > Alismatales > Hydrocharitaceae > Ottelia > Ottelia alismoides. Next base: position 695,620 of record JAZKJV010004780.1, on the reverse strand, counting down.
GAAAAAGTCAAAAGGGACTCGGGTCTTCCCCCTATACTTAGGATCAAGTAATCCTAAGTATAGCAGGCTGTACACGAAGGGAAAACCGAGTGGAGAATGTACAGGGTTTACCCCCCCTATACTTAGGGTGAAATGCCCCTTAGTATAGGCAGCAAAACAAGGGTAAACAGAAACAAAAGAAATACCCAAAATGTCTCACATCCCCCCTATACTTAGGGTAAAGTACACCCTAAGTATAGCATAATCATAAGATGAAGAAAAGGATGTGGGACTACGGAATGTGGTGATATGGACATCTGGATCTATGTACAGCGGAGGGTCAGTAAAGCTCAGGCGTGAGATGCATTAGATGTGAGTCAAAGACCACATCTCACGCAAAATGAATGGGGGCAATATCAACGACCCGCGGCTCATGATCTAGAAATGGCTTGAGCCGCTGGCCGTTCACTCGGAAGGTACTCTCAGAAGACAACTCAGATATGTCGATGCTACCGTTGTCGTGTACCTTCCGAACCAGATAAGGTCCTTTCCATTTGCTCTGTAGCTTCCCTGGAAATAATCTAAGCCTCGCATCAAACAGCCATACTCTCTGTCCAATCTCAAAATGCTTGTGGCTGATATGAGAATCATGCCACTCCTTGACTCTCTCCTTATGATGTAGGCTGCTTGAGAATGCTGCATCTCTGAGCTCCTCTAGGGCAGCTAGCTCTGCCCTCCTCTGGTCTCCTATACCATCTGGATCCATCAAGATATCTGTGACTGCCCAAAGTGACTTGTGCCTCAGCTCAACTGGTAGGTGACAAGGTTTGCCATACACGAGGCGAAAGGGAGATGTGCCCAAAGGTGTCTTGAAAGACGTCCTATATGCCCACAAGACCGAGTCCAATAGCTGTGACCGATCCTTTCGGTCAGGGCGGACGACTTTCTGCAGAATAGTCTTGATCTCCCTATTCGACACTTCGGCTAGACCATTCGTCTGTGGATGGTATGGTGTAGCAACTCGATGGTCTATGCCGAACTCGCTAGCAAGTGCCTTCACCTGGTCGTTGATGAAGTGAGATCCCCCATCAGAAATAAGAACTCGTGGAACCCCGAACCGCGTGATGATATGCTTCCTCAAGAATCTGCAAACTGTCCTCGCATCAGCGGCTCGGGCGGGGATAGCCTCCACCCAACGACTCACATAATCTACGGCCAACAGAATGTACTCAAATCCCTGACTCTTAGGGAATGGACCCATGAAATCGATGCCCCATGCGTCAAAAACCTCACAGAAGTGAATGGGCTGCATCAGCATCATATCACGCTGTCCACAAGTGCCCATCCTCTGACAGTCAGTACACCTCTTCACGAACTCATCTGAGTCCTTGAAGAGGGTAGGCCACCACAAGCCGGATTGGAGCACTTTCTGTGCCGTCCTCCTCCCAGAATGATGTCCTCCTGCCTCAAGCTTGTGGCAGTAAGTGAGGACGCTATGGTGTTCCTCCTGAGGAATACACCGACGCCAGACGCTATCCCCTCCTTCGTGGTAAAGGATGGGATCCTCCCAATGGTAAGACTTGGCCTTCGCGAGGAAGGTCTCAAGCCTCTGCCTGGGCCAATCTTGTGGGACTTTCCCAGCAACGAGAAAGTTCACAATATCGGCGTACCATGGGAGTGAGGCGATAGCAAGGATCGCCTCATCTGGGAAGGTATCTCTAATAGGATCAATCTGCTCAGAATCCTCAGGCTGCTCTAATTGGGAGAGATGATCCGCCACCACATTCTTGACTCCAGGCTTATCCTTGATCTCAATGTCGAACTCCTGGAGTAGAAGGATCCATCTGGTCAGTCTGGCCTTGGCATCCTTCTTTGCCATGAGGTACCTGATGGCGGTATGATCTGTAAACAAAGTCACTCTAGATCCAATGATATATGATCTAAACTTATCCAGGGCAAACAATACGGCTAGCATCTCCTTCTCTGTGACCGTATAATTCCGCTGGGCGGAATCCAATGTGCGGCTAGCATAGTGTATAGCAAATGGTACTCCATCCCTCCTCTGTCCCAGCACTGCCCCTACGGCAAAATCGGAGGCGTCCGTCATGATCTCGAATGGGAGAGACCAATCAGGTGGCTGGAGGACAGGAGCCTCAATCACGCACTGCTGGAGAGTAGCAAATGACGAAAGACACTTGTCATCGACAAGGAACTCGGTGTCTTTCGTCAAGAGGTCAGTCAACGGCCGGGCAATCCTGCTGAAATCCTGAATGAATCTCCTGTAAAATCCAACGTGCCCCAGGAATGACCGTAGCTGCCTCAAATTGGACGGCGGTGTGAGTTTTCTAATGACATCGACCTTGGCCGGATCAACCTCCATGCCCCTGTTGGAGATGATGTGGCCAAGCACCGTCCCTTGAGTCACCATGAAGTGACTCTTCTCCCAAGATAGCACCAAGTGATACTCAATACATCGCTGAAGTACTCGATCTAGGCAGTCAAGACAAGAATCAAATCCGTTGCCGTAGATCGAGAAATCGTCCATGAAGACCTCAAGGCACTCCCCTACCATGTCCGAGAAGATCGACAACATGCACCTCTGAAAAGTCGCAGGGGCATTGCATAGCCCAAATGGCATGCGTCGAAAAGCGTATGTGCCGAAGGGACAGGTAAAGGTGGTCTTCTCCTGATCCTCAAGAGCGATGGCCACTTGGTTGTAGCCCGAGTACCCATCCAGGAAGCAATAATGGCTCTTCCCTGCCAGTCTCTCAATGATCTGGTCAATAAAAGGCAGGGGGAAATGGTCCTTCTTGGTGGCTTGGTTGAGTCTCCTGTAGTCAACACAAACCCTCCAAGAGGTGGGTACTCGTGTAGCAATCTCCTCTCCTGACTCACTGATCACAGTCGTGATGCCCGTCTTCTTGGGCACCACATGCAAGGGGCTGACCCACTTGGAGTCGGAAATGGGATAAATAAAACCTGCACCCAACCACTTCGATATTTCCTTCATGACAACCTCTCTCAGGTTGGGGTTCAGACGCCGCTGGAACTCACGTGACGGCTTCGCCCCATCCTCGAGATAGATGTGGTGGGAGCACACTGATGGACTAATCCCATGGAGATCTGCTACGCTCCATCCGATCGCCTTGCGGTTCTTTTCAAGAACCCCCATCAAACGGGATTCCTGCTCTCCAGTCAACTCGGCAGAGATGATGACTGGGTACATCTCTGGATCGTCCGCAAGGAATCGATACTTCAGCGAAGTAGGGAGCGGCTTCAGCTCTGGAATGCTGGGTGCCGGCAAATCTGGCTGAGGAAGAAACTGAGTGAACGCTGCAAGGTCGGCCAAATCTGCCTGGGAAAGTGAAAGTGTACTCTCGCAAACTGGATCGGGAGAAGGCGGCTCTACTGCACTGTCTCTGCTCGGCTCTGCATCTACCTCCTCCTCATCAATAGGCTCAACTGGACTCAAGTCTGGCATCTGCTCATAGCAATCGGCCCAATCAGACTCTGAATCCGAGGGATCTATATCAGAAACGGTGGCATCAGTACCACCGGAAAACAAGGTGGCATCAACACCACCAGAAAACAAGGTGGCATCAGCACCACCATCACAAATCATCGTGTTGTGATCAAGGACCGGCTCTGCTTCCGCAATGGTATCCTGAGCCAGGTCTGTGCTCTCCAGACTCTCCTCTGCTGTCATCTCTGCATCAGCTGTGTCTGAAAGTGAGAGGGTGGTCTGTGCCTCAAGGTCTGCCCAAGCTGCCTCATCATATGTGATCACAAAATCACAGTCCTGGTAGATGTCTGGCTCTGCGTCTGTCAGCTGCTCTGTATCGGTACTCGCATCTGAGCGGGATCTGAATCTGGCTCTATAGTCCTCGACCGTCTCTATTTGTATACTCTCGCCCTGGACGCGAAAGTACACCTTCCCGCTATCATGATCAGTCACCGCCTTGGCTGTGGCCAAGAACGGACGACCAAGGATGATGGGGGTATCGGTCACCGACTCAGGGATCTCCATGTCCAACACTACGAAGTCCACGGGGAATTGCAAACCCTGAATCGTGCCGATAACGTCTCGTAATAACCCCTTCGGCCTCTTGACAGATCGATCAGCGAACTGAAGGACTGTCCTGCTCTGTCGAAGAGTGCCCAACTCGAAGCGGTCGAGAAGGGCTGCCGGAAGAAGGTTAATCGAAGATCCGCTATCTAAAAGAGTACGGTCGAACCACTGCTCTCTGATCTGGCATCTGACATACGGGGCCCCTGCATCTGGCCTCTTGGCTGGCAGTCGGTTCTGGATCGCAAAGCACGTGGCTTTGGTCAGCACATGGATCTCTGAAGTGTGGTTCCTCCTCCTCCTCCTGACTGTAGTCCTCTCTCTCAAAGATCTCTGGAGAAGGGGGATGTGCTGCAAAGCCTCCTGGAGGGTCAGCTGGATATGGAATCGATCAATCATGCTCTGGCTGAACTCCTCAAGCTCTCTCTTTTTTGGGTCAATTTTCTTCCCCTTCCCCTTCCCCATCTGAAGGGCTCTAGGGAAGGGGATCACTGGGTCCTTCTCAGATGAAGGACTAGGAAAAGGTCTAAGCGGTTCAAGGACCGGATCCACACATACATCACGCACCACAGTGGGACCAGAAGAAGATAAACCTTTTCCTTTATTCATAGCAGAGTTCCGAGATACATGACCATGAGGAAAAACAACACCACTATCTGTACAAACACCGGTGGCCTCAGTACCACCACGGGCAGGCTGCTCTGCTGCTGCTGCTGAAGGTAGACGTCTCGCGGCATCAGTACCGCGTGCTGGCTCGGCTGCTTGGGTGGCATCAGTACCACCTCATAGATCTGGTGAAGTGGCGGCCTCAGTACCGCCTGTGGGATCAGCATCCTTGGTGGCCTCAGTACCACCGTCATCATCTGGAGCGGTCTCAGTACCGCTCTCCTCCTCCTCCTGTGGCGCCTCGGGATGGTGCTCAGCTGAGGCGCCGCCGCCGGCTGGGGTCCTACCGCTCCTAAGCGTGGCAAAATCAACATCAAAAAGATCTGAAGAAGTATCATCAAATGGATCGCTAGGAGTGGCTAACTCAGTATGTACTACCTGCTCAGACTTCCGCTTGAGGTTGTTCGGATTCGGCTCTATCTGTGCAGGTATGGCGGCCTTCCCTCTCACCAAGTCCCGCATCTCCTGGCGGAACTCATCCATCTCCCGTCGAAAGGTCGCCTGCTGATCCGTGAGGAGGCGGGCGATATCATCCAAGGCAGGGCTCTCGTGGGAGCCCGACGGGTAGCCTCGCTGTGGGTGAGGCTGCTGGTACTGCCGCGGGTGAGAGGGGTAGGAAGGAGGCTGCTGCTGGTGCTGGTATCCCGGGTGAGCCTGCTGCTCACGCCTCCAAGACTGTCCCTGCTGATAGGGACGAGGACCGTAAGACGATTGCTGCTGGTAGACTGGGTGCTGCTGCTGTGGCTGCTGGTGATGGTCTCTCGGCTGGGAGTACTGCCCTCCCTGTGCTGACGGCTGCTGCTGGGGCTGGGCACCACCGCTCCCCCACCTGAATCCGGGATGATCACGTCGGATCCCAGGCTGGGGATGGTCGTACCAGATCCCGTTGACATCCATCAACGGCTCTGCATCCAAGGGGGCTGGGGGTAGTACCGCCAACGGCTGATCCGGCTGGTAGACCACCATCTGCATCTCTGGAGATGGTGGGGACTGGTAGGTGGGCTGCGGCTGCTGGTACGGCTCCGCCTGTACAAGGTGAACCTGTCTAGGCTGCGCTGGGGCGCTGGAGCGCTGGGACGAGCTGCTGCTGCTGCCGGAGTCGCCTCGCGACTGAAGACGGGGCTGAGAAGCCGTCTGTGTCTCCTGGAGACACATGAGCTGTGTCTTCAGGTCGCTCAAGACCTGTGCCATCTGATCCATCTGTGCTATGCTCTGGCACTGCTTCTTCTCTATCAGCTCCATGCGGTCCAGCTTCTCGCTGATGATGCCCATGTCCGCAGCTGATGACTCTAACTGTGCTGCTGCCGTGGCTGCGGACGAACTAGATGGACCTGCATCTACCCGTGCTATCCTCTGGTATTGCACGGGTCCTGGCTGATGTGGCTGGGTCTTCTGAGTGTAGAGCCGGGTCTGGGACATGACCATGTAGTTCTCTGCCATCTCCTCAAAAATAGCCCAGACCTGGTCATGGTCCTTGGCGAAGTAGGACCCGCCACAAGAAGCGTTCACCAGGCCCTGTAGCTCTGGTGAAAACCCACTGAAAAAGCTCTGAACTAGGTTCGGCTTCGTGATATCGTGGTGTGGGCATCTGTCCAAAAGCTCTCTAAACCTCTCCCAAGCCTCATGGAACTGCTCGTTGGGGAACATGGAGAAGTTGCTGATCAGGGCCCTCGCTGCATTCGTCCGCCCGAGTGGATAGTACTTGTTCAAGTACTCGGTGCGGAGCTGCTCCCATGTGTACACGAATCTCCCCAAATGTTTCAGCCAGGTGGCTGCTCTATCTGCCAGTGAGAAGGGGAAGGCAATCATCCGTATGGTATCCTGGTCCACATGTCTGTCGTGGACAGTACTGCAAATCATGAGAAACTCCTGTAGGTGGAGATGGGGCTCCTCTGTAGCCAGTCCATGGAACCGCGGGAGCATCTGCAAGGTGTTCGGGGGGAACTTGAAGTCCCCCACGATGGCTGGAACCACAACCCAATGGTGCATCAAGGTAGATCCGGGGTTGTGCAACTCCCGCATCGGTCTAGGTGGTCCTGCTCCTCCTGCGGCTGCTGCCGCTGTGGCGGCGGCGGTGGCTGCTGCTGCTGCTCGTGCCTGTGCCTCATCGGGGTCCTCGGGCTCGCTCTGTGCATCTCTCCCTGCTCTGAGCCTCTCCATCTCACGCCTCATCTCTATCATAAAAGCTCCCTGATCGCGGAGCTGCTGCTGGACTGTCTCTAACTGTGCGATCAGGGTGGAGTTGATCGCTCCCTGGTCCAGTACAAAGTGCTCGGGACGGGAGTGATCGTTAGAACTGCCTGCGCCTGCCATCTCGACGTCTGCAAAATCGAAGGAGCCCAACTCAGGTGCTGTCAAATGAATAAGTCTCTCCTCGGGCTCAGGTCTCTCGGGTAGATCAGAAAGGGGATCGAGGGGGAACAGGGTGGAGTCGTACTCGGGCTCGGAGAGCGGGTCTGAGCTCTCGCGAGCCAACCTAGATGATGAGGTAGACGCGCCCGAAAGCGGTGCAGCCAAAGGCTGCCTAAGAGATCGTCTACCCATCATCTCGATCTGGCGAGTAGGGCGGATGAGATCTGGAAAAACTATGATCGAAAAACAAACCCCCGGTTCACCAACGCAACGCGAGCTGAAGACCGTGAAAGTTCGGTCAAATTATCTTGTCGATTTTATTTTGGTGAACACTCAAGATATCAGAGCGATTACGTGACCTGTTGGGAACCCGATGCTCCCAAGAGACTGGCCCAATCCTAAAGCTAGATCTTTCCCAGCCAGTACAAGTTGCGGACCGTTTACCGGCTACCCGATCAACCTACTCTGTTAAGGATGTCACGGCCCGCTTTACCGGGTACCGGAGAGATCCTCACTGGAGAACGACTAACTCTAAGACTAGTAGTCTAACGGAAGTTCAGTCGTGGCTCTATCCTAGTGTGCGGGTCACTCTCTCGCTCAAGCAAACCAAACAATGAGGGGGTTGCTCTCCCCAAGACAGAATTTTTAGGGTGAGCGTGTTTTAAGGTCAATAGTCTTAGCAGTCCCAATTTTATGGTTACACTTTTTTTTAGGTATTTTTTTTAAATCAAACAAAAACGCCTAACGAATTTTTCGGTTTCTCCTGGTTATTAAGTCCAAAATCGGGGGGAGAAGACGAAAAAGCCGATGCACGAAAAATCAATGATGCATGCAGAGTCAGAAATGCGTACCTGCCTCCAGCTCTCTACATGCAAAGTGATCCGCGCATAAAATAAAGACAGAAAAGTAAACTAAGCTATATGATGCAACGGTAAAAGGCCGAGTCCTAAGACAAGCAACTTCTATTGATCGTGAAGAACAATAGTTAGTTAACCGAATCGAGTCCGGAGTCCGATCTTGGGAGTCACTCGGTGCCCGCCACAACGGGTCCTGCCAGCGCTGTATGTGACTCCTAACGGCACGTGGTCTCAAATCCAATTAAACTAACTTTTTTAGTGAATTTTAGTAAGGTCCAATTACGTTCTATAGGAACAGATATTCTATTAAGTGTTGGGCCTTAGAAATTTTACGTCACAATCAACAAAAATCCTATGTCTAGGGGCTTGAGCAAAAACCGCAAAAAATCCGGAAAATGACAGTAAGAAAAGAAAAAGAAAACCGCGTAAAAAGCCGCGAAAAACCGAGGGGTCCTAATGGGTCCCCCGAGCACGCCGGTGCTCGGCGAAACAGACCCACTACGGTCTCAAGTCCACAAGAGTCCAAAAGTTCAAGTCCCTGTATTATTACAAATAATAATGAATAAAAACTATCCTACTACCTCACCCACTCAACTCTCTCCTCTCGCTCTCTCCTGCGGCTTCGTAGAGAAGGAAGCCGCCTCCGAGTCTCGCGGCGGCACCAGCTCCTCGAAAGTTGCCTCCGCGGTCCTCGGGCCCTCGCAAGAAAGACAGAAGAGTGGTCAGACCAATAAAATAATCAAATAATAAATGAAAATAAGAACAAGGGTATATATGCAAAAATGAGATAAAATAATCACACAAAATAAAACAAAAATAAAAACAAAAGAAAATCAAAATAAAACAAAATAAAATAAAAAGAAAATCGACACAAAAACCGCGAAAAGCCGCGAGCTCCGAAGAGCCGCGAAAAACCGCGAAAACAAAAACGAAAAATAAAACAAAAACAACTACTAAGTCGTGCTCCCCGGCAACGGCGCCATTCTGACGACACGAGAATCCCTAAGACCCGGGTGAAGGTACTGAAACAAGGGTCGTTGCGACCCGGATCTCAGAAGATGTGTCAATCAAGAAAAAGAATCGAACCGCGAAACGAATCGAAAATCAAACAAAGCAAATCAAGCGGTCCTAGCTATGTGATTAACCTGGTATAGCTCCCAGGGTCGAACACAAGGAGCACGGATTGGCCTAGGGCCTACGAAGTAGTAAAAACAATATAAAACTAAAAGGGAATGTTTTTTAGTGGTTTTTGATAATTTTTATATTTTTTTGGATTTTTAAAAGATTAAGAAAATAAAAGAAAACAACTATCAACACACTTAGGCAAATTATTTAACACACCAAAAATACAACAAAAATTAAGGAAAAATTGTTTTTATGTTTTTTAAGTTTTTAAGTGTTTTTGGTGAATTTTTGAGATTTTTCTAATGGGTAAATTATTTTCTAAAAATCAAACAGTGCTAAACAGGAGAGGTACTGTCCAGCAAGGCTTGAAACTCAAAAATAAAATATCTAAGAGTCTCACTAAGCCCTGGAGGTAATTTTCCTGTAATCTAGAAAGAATAAGGAAAATTTAGGCACCTTGATTATTGTTTTTGGATTTTTAAATTAATTATTATATATTGTATGAGTTTTTGAGGGTTTTGCAATTTTTAGGGTTTTTAAGTGATGAAAAATAGCCAAAATTGGCTAGAAAATCAAACAACAAGCAAGAAACAGTAGCTAATTGTTTTGGAATTTTTAGAGGTGATTTTATATTTTTTTGGTATTTTTAAACCTAGACAGTAGCTAAAAAATAGGTTTTTGAATTTTTAAAAATACTAAATGAAATCAGAAATGTCCTCAAAAATCCCTAAAATTTCTACATCATGGCAGGAGCCATGTGTCAAAATCTCATTGGATTTGGAGGTGATTTGATATTTTATTCAAAAATAACAAGGGGGCACTGTGCACAGGGACGTAAGTGCAAATACCCGAGAATCTGGGGACCCAGGTGCAAAATACCCAGCAAGTCACGCGCGTGGCGCGTGGCTGGGGCACTCAGGGGCCTATTTGTAAGAAAAACCTACTTCTTGGACCTTTTGGTAACTGGTACCAAGAAGTCCAAGGGTATGGTTGCAAATATCCCACTAAAAACCGCACATGCGTGAATAACAGGCTCACAGGGGTATAAAAGCAATTACCACAAAGTTTCTATTCATTACATAACAGCCCAGAACTACAGGGAAAGAAATGCAAATAACCCTAAACTACACGTGACGACGCACGTGGTCTCATACAAACAGGGGCATACATGCAAATCTAAACAAACACGAGGTCCATAATGCAATTTACCCTACGAAAATAAAGTTCTAAAAATATTTACAGGACTACGACGAAAAAGACAAACTAAGAGGGGGCCCTAAGTAAATTACCCCTTTATTCGTCGACGGCCAGATGCGCGCCACGTGGAAGATCGGTCGGCTCTGGATGGGGGGCGCGTCTCTTCTTCAGCTCGGGGACTCGATCGACGGTGGAGGCGAGGACACGTGGGAGATCGGGCGGTTCTGGGCTCAGGTACCTCTCTCCTCTGCTGCGAACGGTCCAGATGAGCTCCTCGGAGTGATCGACGGTCGCTGCTCCTCGGAAGATGGACGGCTGAGATCAAAACTGGAGCGGAGGCGTCATCGGACGGTTCTGGAGGATGGTGGAAGAACACGACGCCGGCGAACTTCGCCGGCCTCGTGCGTGAGCTGTACTCCTCCTCAGCAGCTCCTGATGATCGGAACGGGTCCGCGGTGAAGCTCCGCAGCTGGTGGTGGACTTCGATGGCCCGGCCGAGCCCTGGAGGGGCTCCGGCGAGGCTGGCGGCGCGAAGCTCCTGGCTGGAATGTAAGAGGGGCTCAGATGCCTCCCGTTGGACCTGCAAAGCAAACCAAAAGCTTCGCGGGTCGAGGGCAAAGTGCCTCGACCCCAAGAAGCGTCGTGAGGGTGAACGGTGCGGCGGGGTGAATGAGCTCCGGCGAGCGACAGGTGGTGGAGCTCGACTCCCAACTCCGGGGCGAGTTGGGTTGAACGAGTGGGCGAAGAACGTGCGTGGGGGAACGACGAAGATGGTAGTGTGCTCCGATGATCGAGATAGTGTGCGTGATGGTCGGAATCAGAGGAACACAGCAAGGAGTCGATTTGGGGGTAACTTAAAATTAGACTAAACAAGAAGGAACGAAGGTTACCTAGGTGATGCGGGAGACTATGCTGGAGCTTAGCTAGCTCCTGGTCCTTGCCTCAAGGGTCGTCAACGCCCGAGGCTCGAGCTCCGGTTGAACGTCGGAGCACGGCGGCGCGAGGCAGCCGGATCGATGGTCCGAGCACCTCCTCCTCTCTGCGACACCGGCAAATGCAAGCTGTCACCTTGCTGGTTGCGATGGAGGTCACTGGAGAGAGAATGGGGAGCCAAAGATGGAATGAGGAGGCGGCTGAGCTCGAGTTTTATATGGGTGCAGGTCCGGGAAGGATCGATCGGGTAGGGCGAGCTGAAGCGCGGATCCCAAGGAAGAATGTCGGCGAGATTCCCGGATGCACGGGGGGTGATTAGGACCTGGATTTGGAGCGGAAGGGAGGCGGATCTGGTAGAGATAATTGGGCGAAGTCGGGTCGAAATGCAGATCCGCGGCTCTGGTGGTCCTGGGGGAGGTGGTGACCAGGGGTCAACAATCCCCCGTGGACCAATCAGAGCCCGCCAATTATTGAAATTTTATTTGATTTTTTGGGGCCTTAAATGGCCGAATTTTCAAAAACTTAAAACATGAAAAATGTTTGTTTTAATTTTTTCTATTTTTTTTGTGATTTTTAATTAATTTTTGGAAATTAAAATAAGGTATTTACATATTATAGCTATACATAGGTATATGTACAATGTAGGATTTTTGATTTTGATTTTTAATTAGTTATTTTTATACATTTTTATTCCTATTTTATATTTTATTTATTTATAGGATAAAATGAGGAATAAAAGGCTATTTTTATTTTATTTTTATTATTTATATACATGGGTTAATTAGTTAGTTATATACATGATATATACATGGTATATATACAAGATGTTTTTGTATTTTTAATTTTGTAATTTTTATTTGATTTTTGTTTTAATTCTTTTTATTTATTTTATTTACAAAACATAAAAAGGGATATTTACAAAAAGGTTTGAAAATAAATTAGGTTATTTACAAGGTGAAATAAATAAAGAAGGTGGTCTATGTACATGGTGAAGAGATGTTTTTGGATTTTTGATTTTTTTAATTTTTATTTTGTTTTTAATAGCTTCTAAATATATACAAAATATATACAAGCATATTTTTGGCTGAGGAAAATATTATTTTATTTATTTACATAAGTATTTACATATGAGCCCCTATCTCCCTCTACTTGTGGCTTTTATGCGGTCAGGCCCATGCTGAGCCCTCCCTTGGGTTAGGTTGCTCAATATTTATTCTAAATATTTCCCTCTTTTTCTTTTTCATCTTTATTCTTTTATTTTTGCACAAGAACATGCTAATTATCTAATTTTACAAACATGCATGCTTTTGCTAACTTATCCTATTTACACATATCTACATGCATTTGCATAGGTTTTTGTAGCTAAAATATAAGAATAAAGAGTGATGAATGGGTATTCATCAGGCTGCTGCTGGTGCTGCATCCACGGTTGTCCCTGTTGGTAGGGACGAGGACCCGGCTAGTAATGCTACTGCTGTGGCTGGTGAGGGAACTGGGGTTGCTGTTGAGGCTGGCTAAATTGTCCACCCTGAGCTGGAGGCTACTGCTAGGATGAGGCACCTTCGGTCGACCACCTGAATTCGAGATGATCTCGGCGGATTTCGAGCTGCTGTCAGTCGTACCAAATCCCGTTGACTTCCATCAACGGCTCCTGCTCGAAGGGGGTGGAGAAAGGACTACCAGGGGCTGATCCTTCTGGTACACTACCATCTGAGTGTCCGTAGATGGTGGTGGCTGAAGGTACTGGTGCTGCGGCTACTGGAACGACTCCGCCTAAACACGATGGAAATGTTTGTATTGGGTGGGGTGTTGGGTCGAGCTGTTATTGCTAGGTTCAGCCTGTGACCTGAGATGGGGCTGAGAAGATGTATGTGCCTCCTGTAGACACATGATCTGGGTTTTCAGGTCACTCAATGTCTGTGCCAATTGATCAATTTGAGTCATGCCCTAGCACTGCTTCTTCTCAATAATCTCATGTGGTCCAACTTCTCACTGATGATGTCTATATCAGCGGCCGATGACTCTGCATGTGCTACAGCTACTGAAGAGGTGGATGGACCTGCATTGACCCGTGATATCATGTGATAGGTCACAGCCTAGGGCGGGGGCTTCCCCTGAGTGTAAGAAAGGTCTGGGACATAACAGTGTAGTTCTCGGCATCTCCTCATATATGGCGCAGACCTGATCCTTGTCTTTGGAAAAATAAGAACCCCCACAAGAAGCGTTCACAAGCCCCTACAGCTCCGATGTCATCCCACAAAAGAAAATCTGTACCAAATTGGCTTGGAAATATTATGATGTGGACACCGGTCAATGAGCTCACGGAATCGATCCCAAGCCTCATGGAATTGCTCGTTGGGGATCATGGAGAAGTTGTTGATCAAAGCTCAAGATGCATTCGTCCGGCCGAATGGATAGTACTTGTTGAAGTACTTGGTCTGGAGCTGTTCCCACGAAGTGACATATCTCCCTAAATGTTTCAGTCAGTAGGCTGCTCTGTCGACCAAGGAGAATGGAATAGTCATCATCTTGGTGGTTGATGACACGCGCGACGACTCGGGTAAAAGGTAATCAAGGGTCGTTGCGACCCAAGTCACCAGGCGTGGTGTCAATCGAGAAAAAATAGACCACCAAAATTGGACAAAAATCAAATAAGCTCAAGTAGCGGTCTCGATATTATATTAACCTGGTATAGCGACCTGGGTCGAACACAAGGAGCACGTAATGGCCTTGCGGCCTACGAAGTAGTCTAAAAAAAGAAATGAAATAAAAGGCAACTATTTTTGGTGGATTTTTAGTTTTTATATTTTTTTGGTTTTTTAATTTAATTAAGAAAATAAGAAAAGCAAACAAATGGCAACTTCAAACAATTATTTAATCACTCAAAAATCATTCAAAAATTCAAATAAAAATCTTTTTATGTTTTTTTTATATTTTTTACTATTTTTGGTTAATTTTTGGTATTTTTCTGATTTTTATTGAATTTTCTAAAAATAAAACAATGCAAAAAGACAACAACAATGTCCAGCCAAGATTGGGGGACTTAGATAAAATATCTAAAAGTCCCTAAAAAGCCTGGAGGTAATTTTTATGGAAAATACAAACAACAAGCAGAATTGCAGAGAAGCAATTATTATTTTTGGGATTTTAATGATTTTTTTAGAATTTTATAGGATTTTAAGGGTTTTTCAATTTTTATGGGTTTTATATATCCAAAAATGACCAAAACTGGTCAGAAAATCAAACAAGGTAAAATAAACACTACCTAATATTTTTGTAATTTTTAGAGGTATTTTAATATTTCTTTGTGAATTTTCAAGTCAGACAATAAAGAAAAAGTTTGTTTTTGAATTTTTAAAAATATCAAATGAAATCGAAAATGTCTCCAAAAATTGAAGAAAATTTTACACTATGGCAGGAGCCATGTATCCAATTTTCATTACATTTGGAGTTAGTTTGCTATTTTATTAAAAATCAAAACTAAGGTAAAGTGCACAGGGACCTGTACGCAAATAGTAAGAGTTCCAGGGGGTCCGGTACAATTTTTCCAAGAAAACATGCGCGAGGCGCGTGACTTGGGCACTCAGGGACCTATTTGCAAAGAAACTAAGGTTCCTGGACTAATTAGTAACAAGTACTAAAAGTCCAGGGGCCTTATTATAAAATACCCACTAAATAACGCACATGCACATTAAAACCACGCACAGGGGTATATCTGCAATTAATAAAAATTTTCATTCATTTCTTAACACCCTGAAACAAGGAGGCCATACATGCAATTAACCCAAACAAACACGTGTCGACGCACGTGATCCACTACAAGCAGGGGTATAAAAGCAATTACCAAACACTACAGGGTCCACAATGCAATTTACCAAACTCAAATAAAATACCTAAAATATTTACAGGACTACAACAGAACTACCAAGAAACTAAGGGCCTAAGGTGATATTTACCCTTTATTAAGTCGACCGTCGTATGCGGGCCACGTGGAGATCTGACGGCTGCTAAGCAGCGTGGCTAACCCTCGGCTATCGACGGTCACGATCAAGCCTCCCAATGATCGGACTGTCAGAGCTGCTCCTCAAATGGACGGCTAGGATCTGAACTGGAGCCGGAGGTCGATCGGACGGCTACGGAGGATGGAGGACGAACTGATCGCCGGCGAACTTCGTCGGGCTCGTGCAGGCACTGGAGTCCTCCTCGGAGGCCACGAATGATAGGAGAAGATGCGTGGGGGCCTTCCGCTTCTACTGGAATCCTCCGATGGCTCGCCGGAGGTCCTGGGAACTCAGGCGAGGTCGACGGAGCTGGAGCTGCTGCACCAGATGGTCGAGACCCCCAGATGGCTCGGATGTACCTGAAAAGCATGTCAACAGACTCATGGGTCGAGGGAAAAGTGCCTCGACCATGTGAGCGGAGGTGAAGGTGGTGCGAAGGGGCTCCGACGAGGTGACGGTGGAGGAGCCCGAATCCCAGCTCCTGTGCGAGCTGGGTTGGATGAAGGGGCGGAGAAGATGCGCGGGGAGAAGGCGATCGTGATGGGGTGCTCCGATGATCGAATAGGTGGCGATTGTGGATGGAATTGAAGCTCGAAGGTGACGAGGGAATTTGGGCGAAACTAGAAATTCGGGAAAAAGAAAAAGAACGGGGACTACCTACTGGGCGCAGTCGACTGTGGAGGAGCAGGGGATGCTCCTGGTCTTCGCCTCGAGGACCGTCGGTGTCCGAGGCTCTGGCGCTACCTCCAGGCGGCGCACGGCGGAGCAAGCTCGCCGGATCAGTGGTCGTCACGCTCCCTCCTCGCTGCTACACCACCGGAGGCGAGCTGTCACTCTCGTGAAGATGATGGAGGTCACTGGGTGGAGAAATGATGAGCCAAAGATGAGGAACAGGGAGGCGGAGCTCAGATTTTATATGGGTGCAGGTCCGAGAAGAATGGATCGGGCAGGGCTCCGCAAAGTGCGGATCCCCATGCGGATACGTCGGCGAGGATCTCGGATACAAGGGGGACGATCAGAGCTCGAGGGTTGCGGATTTGGAGGTCGGGTCGTGACACAAAAAATCGGGGAAGTTGGGTCGGGCGTCACGACCCGTGGGAAGTGGTCCATAGGGGGGAGTTGACCGGGGGGTCAACGTCCCCCGTGAACCAATGAGGATCAGCCATTTAGAAAATATTTGGAAATTCAAAAAGAAATAATAAATGGCCGAATCATGAGAAACTTAAAACATAGAAAATGTTTATTTTATTTTTTTCTATTTTTTGGTGATTTTTAATTAATTTTTCAAAATAAAAATAAGGTATTTACACTAGGGTGCTATATATAGGTATATATACACTATAGGATTTTAATTTTTGATTTTTAATTAGTTATTTTTGTGCATTTTTATTACTATTTTTATTTTATTTATTTATAGCATAAAATTAGGAATAAAAAGGTATCTTTATTTTATTTTTATTATTTATACAAGGGTTAGATAAATAGATATATACATATATATACAAGGTATATTTACAAAGTTCTTTTTGATTTTTAATTTTATTCTTTTTATTTTGTTTTTGTTTTTATGGTTTTTATTTTATTTATTTAAACATAAAAGATAGAATATATATAAATTTTAAGGAATTTTAGTTTATTTATTTACAAGGCTAAATAAATATAGGTGTGGGTGTATGTACATGGTGAATATGAACAAGTGATCTATTTTTATTTTCTTTTTTTGATTTTTCTATTTTTATCATGATTTTGTATTTATAAATATTTACAAATATGTACAAGCCACTTTTATTCTATTTTTAGAGGAAAATATTTTTGTAATATTTACAGGTATATTTACACACATGAGCCCCTATCTCTCTCTACTTTGGCTTTTATGCGGTCAGGCCCATGCTGAGCCCTCCCTTGGGATTAGGTTGCTCAATATTTATTCTAAATATTTCCCTCTTTTTCTTTTTAATCTTTATTCTTTTATTTTTGTACAAAAACATGCTAATTATTACTTTTTACACCATGCATGCTTTTGGTAATCATTTATATTTACAAACATATACATGCATTTGCAAAGGTTTTTGTAGCTAAAATATAAGAATAAAGAGTGATGAATGAGTATTCGTCACCCCCTTATACTTAACTTTGCTAGTCCCTTAGCAAACACTTATTTGAAAAAGAAGTGAAAAAGAGAAATAAAAAGAAAAAGAGGAGAATGCACATGGATCAAGGTTGAATAGTAAACTTGCCATCATTAAATTGAATTATGGAGGTCGATCAGATCTTTGGATTATTAATGTGTCGGAACCTTATTTGGACTTAAGCTTAAAACTCACAGCCTCTAAGTTCCACTAATCTCTAATCAAGACTCCTCAATAATCCAGATCAGAACAAGTCATCAAATACAAACCCTGAAGACCATGAATCTTTCCTTGTCCTGTGAATGTGAGGTATAAGCTCTCCACCTCAGAAATGGCAACTTGACAACCCTCCCCAACAAGGTAACTCTATGACCCCAATCTGGCCACTCTTTCCTCGAGGAGCATGGTATTCCCTTCTAAGTTCAAGTTCAATCGGCTCAAGAAGAGGGGGGAGAAGAGAATAGACCATGGCCAGTGTAGCTATGTATCCTTGGGAGCTCAAACAGTGTAGCCAAGTCTCCCTGCTGCAAGCTACATAAGGTGGGACATGAATCTCAAGCTTTGCTTATTGCACTATATACATACTCCGGTGGGATTATCATTTTCTATTAGCCCCACCACTTTTTTGGAGTTATTTGCATTTTTTTATTTTTTTTCAAGTGCATCTATACAACATATACATGTGCAGCATATATACAAGGAGTTTTTCCTCTTGAGCCAGTAGACTATCCCTCTTTTGAAGCATTATTGCAACCCACAACTCCCGTCGTTAGACCTCATGGCAACCAGACCAAGTTGAGACGCACTTCCTTCACTAAAAGAAAAAGAGAGGTTCCGCCTAGAAGTAATACCCTCATATGCTACCCCAAGTCAAGGAAGACAGCCTCCTCACCACCTCATCCGTAGAGAGCTCGGTGCAAGTGATGTGTCCAAGTAAAGCCATTGTCCATATGAGTCATGTGTTGTTGTTAAGTGCTCTACTTAGGCTCATTGAGATGACATGTGATCATAGCCTAGTGGACTTCAATAATTAAGTCACCATGGACCTGAAAAGCCTTAACCCTAAGCCCTATAAGGTTCCTCTTAGAAATTAGGTGGATTAAGATCTTAATCAAGCTCCATTTCCCATTTAATTCCAGGCTATTTTAAATGTCAACTATCATCCAGAAAAACTATATACATATATACAAAGATGCTATTTACACAATATTTACAAACATGCAAAATTTTTGAAAAATGTTTTGAAATCATGAATGGATGAATGCATGAAATGCAAGTTTTGCAAAAGTATTTACACACATTTACACAAGATTTTTGCAAACTTTTGATTTTCAAAACATTTTGGAAAAATTTTGTACTATATACATAATTTTGATAAGAAAATATTTACACAAACTTTACACCAAAAGATTTTTGAAAATATTTTTACAAAAATACTTTGTACACTAGCTATGTATGTGCAATAAAAGAATGTTTATTTACAAGAAAAATTTTTAATTTTTGTGATTTTTAGGGTTTTTAGCCATTTTATTTATTAACACACTCACACAAAGTACGAGTTATGGCTAAAGTATATATGAAATATATACACACCCCCCTATACTTAGCTCGAACGATGTCCTCAGAGTCAAGAGCGATGAAGAAGACATAACTCATGCTTAGTATAGGGAAGTGAAAAGGAAGGCTATATACAAAGACGAATGAATGAATAGAATATCAAGAGAGTCTCAGCTTTTCCCCCTATACTTAGGATTAAATAATCCTAAGTATAGCAGGCTGTACACGAAGGGAAAATCGAGTGAAGAATGTATAGGGTCTACCCCCCCCCCATACTTAGGGTAAAATATCCCTAAGTATAGGCAGCAAAATCAGGGGTAGAAAGAAGCAAAAGAAATACTCGAAGGTCCTACATCCCCCCTATACTTAGGGTAAAGTACACCCTAAGTATAGTATAATCAAAGATGACAGAAGGGATATGGGACTAAAGAATGTGATGATATGGACATCTGGATCTATACAGGTCGGGAGAACAGTGATAATCAGGCGTGAGATGGAATAGATGTGAGTCAAGAGACCACAACTCACGCAAAATGAATCGAGGCAACATCAACGACTCGCGGCTCATGATCTAGAAAAGGCTTGAGCCGCTGGCCGTTCACTCGAAAGGTACTCTCAGAAGATAACTCGGATATGCCAATGCTACCGTTGTCGTGTACCTTTCTCACCAAGTAGGGTCCCTTCCATTTGCTCTGTAGCTTCCCTGGAAATAGACGAAGCCTCGCATCAAACAGCCATATGTGGCTGATGTGAGAATCATGCCACTCTTTCACTCTCTCCCTGTAATGTAGGCTGTTTGAGAAGGCGGTATCTCTATGCTCCTCCAAGGCTGCTAACTCTGCCCTCCTCTGATCTCCTACACTATCTGGATCCATAAGTATCTCAGTGACTGCCCAAAGTGACATGTGTCTCAGCTCAATAGGTAAATGGCACGGCTTGCCATATACGAGGCGAAAGAGAGATGTGCCTAATGGTGTCTTGAAAGACGTCCTATATGCCCACAAGACCGAGTCCAAAAGCTATGAACAATCCTTTCGGTCAGGGCGGACGACTTTCTGTAATATAGTCTTGATCTTCCTGTTCGACACCTCGGCTAGACCATTCGTCTGTGGATGGTATGGAGTGGCAACTCGATGGTCTATACCGAACTCGCTAGCAAGGGCCTTCACATGATCGTTGATGAAATGAGACCCCCCATCTGAAATCAATACTCGAGGTACCCCAAACCGTGTGATGATGTGCTTCCTCATAAAATGCAAACTGTCCTCGCATCAGCGGCTCGGGCGGGGATAGCCTCAACCCAACGACTAACATAGTCTATGGCCAACAGAATGTACTCAAATCCCTGACTCTTAGGGAATGGACCCATGAAATCGATCCCCATGCGTCAAAAACCTCACAGAAGTGAATGGGCTGCATCAGCATCATATCACGTTGTCCAAAAGTGCCCATCCTCTGACAGTCAGTACTCCTCTTCACGAACTCATGAGAGTCCTTGAAGAGGGTAGGCCACCACAAGCCAGATTGGAGCACTTTCTGTGCCTTTCTCCTCCTAGAATGATGTCCTCCTGCCTCAAGCTTGTGGCAGTGAGTGAGGACGCTATGGTGCTCCTCCTGAGGAATGCACCTACGCCAGACGCTATCCCCTCCTTCGTGGTAAAGGATGGGATCCTCCCAGTGGTAGGACTTGGCCTTCTCGAGGAAGGTCTCAAGCCTCTGCCTAGGCCAACCTTGTGGAACTTTCTTAGCAACAAGAAAGTTCACAATGTCGGCATACCACGGGAGTGAGGCGATAGCAAGGATCGCCTCATCTGGGAAGGTCTCACAAATGGGATCAATATGCTCAGACTCCTCAGGCTGCTCTAAATGGGAGAGATGATCCGCCACCACATTCTTGACTCTAGGCTTATCCTTGATCTCAATATCGAACTCCTGGAGTAGAAGGATCCATCTAGTCAGTCTGGCCTTGGCATCCTTCTTTGCCATGAGGTATCGGATGGCGGTGTGGTCAGTAAACAGGGTCACTCTAGATCCAACAATGTAAGATCTGAACTTATCTAGGGCGAACATTACGGCTAGCATCTCCTTCTCTGTGACTGTATAATTCCGCTGCACGGAATCCAATGTGCGGCTAGCGTAGTGGATAGCAAATGGGACTCCATCCCTCCTCTGTCCCAACACGGCCCCCACGGCAAAATCGGAGGCATCCGTCATGGTCTCAAATGGGAGAGACCAATCAGGTGGCTGGAGAACAGGAGCCTCAACAACACACTGCTTGAGAGTCTCGAAGGACGAAAGACACTTGTCATCGACAAGGAACTCGGTGTCTTTCGTCAACAGGTCAGTCAACGATCGGGCAATCCTGCTGAAATCATGAATGAATCATCGGTAGAAACCGACGTGCCCCAGGAATGACCGTAACTGCCTCAAATTGGACGGCGGTGTGAGTTTTCTAATGACATCAACCTTGGCCGGATCAACCTCCATGCCCCTGTTGGAGATGATATGTCCAAGCACCGTCCCTTGAGTCACCATGAAGTGACTCTTCTCCCAAGATGGCACCAAGTGAACCTCTATACATCGTTGGAGTACTTGGTCTAGGCAGTCAAGACAGGAGTCGAATCCGTCGCCGTAAACCGAGAAATCATCCATGAAGACCTCCAAGCACTCCCCTACCATGTCCGAAAAGATCGACAGCATGCATCTCTGAAAGGTCGCAGGGGCATTGCATAGCCCAAATGGCATGCGTCGGAAGGCGTATGTGCCGAAGGGACAGGTAAAGGTGGTCTTCTCCTGGTCCTCAAGAGCGATGGCCACCTGGTTGTAGCCCGAGTACTCATCCAGAAAACAATAGTGGCTCTTCCCTGCCAGTCTCTCAATGATCTGATCAATAAAGGGCAGGGGGAATGATCCTTCTTGGTGGCCTGGTTGAGTCTCCTGTAGTCAACGCAGACCCGCCAAGAAGTGGGTACTCGTGTAGCAATCTCCTCTCTAGACTCGCTAATCAATGTAGTGATGCCCGTCTTCTTGGGCACCACATGCAAAGGGATGACCCACTTGGAGTCGGAGATGGGGTAGATAAAATCGGCGCTCCACCATTTCGATATCTCCTTCATGACTACCTCTCTCAGATTCGGGTTCAGCCGCGGCTGGAACTCACGCGACGGCTTCGCCTCATCCTCAAGATAGATATGGTGGGAGCACAGGGCCGAACTTATCCCCTCGAGATCTACTACGCTCCATCCGATTGCCTTGCGGTTCTTTTCAAGAACCCCCATCAAACGGGATTCTTGCTCGCCAGTTAGATCGGCGGAGATGATGACTGGGTACATCTCAGGTTCACCTGCAAGGAATCGATACTTCAGCGAAGTAGGAAGCGGCTTCATCTCTGGACAGCTGGGTACTGGTAAATCTGGCCTCTGAAAAGTCTACGTGAACGCTGTCAAATCTGCATGGGAGAACTGAAACTCTCTCTCAATCTTAGAAACTGGAGAAGGCTGCCCTGATGGACTGTCTCTGCTCTGCTCGGCATCTACCTCCTCCTTAGTTGTAGGCTCAGTGGAAATCAGGTCTGGCATGTAATCCTCACAATATGCCCAATCAGACTCTGACTCCGACTGATCTGCATCATCCAAGGTGGCATCAGCACCACCATCATCACAAAAATCTGTGTCGTGGTCGAGAACCGGCTCTGCTGCCTCCGAAGTATCCTGGACCAGGAATGTGCTCTCCAAGCTCTCCTCTGCTGTCATCTCTGCATCGGCTGCATCTGAAAATGAGAGGATGGCTTGTGCTGCTGGGTCTGCCCAAACTGCCTCGTCGTCTGTGATCACAAAGTCACAGTCCTGATGGATGTCTAGCCCGGCATCTGTCATCTGCTCTGTGTCTGAAGTGGTCTCTGAGCATGATCTGTCTCTGGCATGGTTGTCCTCGACCACCTCTATTTGTACACTTTCGCCCTCGACGCGAAAGTATACCTTCCTGCTATCATGATCAGTCACTGCCTTGGCTGTGGCCAAGAACGGACGATCGAGAATGATGGGGGTATCGGTCACTGAATCAGGGATCTCTATGTCCAACACTACGAAGTCCACGGGGAATTGCAGGCCCTGAATAGTGACGACAACGTCTCGCAACAACCCCTTCGGCCTCTTGACAGATCGATCAGCAAACTGAAGGACTGTCCTGCTCTATCTAAGAGTGCCCAACTCGAAGCGGTCGAGAAGGGCTGCCGGAAGGAGGTTGATCGACGATCCGCTATCCGATAGAGTACGGTCGAACCTCTACTCTCTGATGTGACATCTGACATAAGGGGCTCCTGAATCTGGCCTCTTGGCCGGCAGACGGTTCTGGATCGCGAAACACGTGGCTTTCGTCAGCACATGGATCTCTGAATGGTGGTTCCTCCTCTTCCTCCTGACTGTGGTCCTGTCTCTCAGTGAACGCTGAAGAAGGGGGATGTGCTGCAAAGCCTCCTGAAGAGTCAGCTGTATGTGAAACCGATCTATCATCTGCTGGCTGAACTCTTCCTGATCTCTCTTTTTGGGATTTTCTTTTTTCTTCCCCTTCCCCATCTGAAGGGCTCTGGGGAAGGGGATCACGGGGTCCTTCTCAGATGAAGGACTAGGAAAAGGTCTAGACGGCTCGACAGCCGGATCCGCACATACATCACGCACCAAAGTGGGACCAGAAAAAACCAAACCTTTTCCTTTATTCACAACAGAGTTCCGAGATACATCAGAAGTAGGAAAAACAACAAGTCTCTCTAAATGAACACGAGTGGCCTCAGCACCACCATCGGCTGGATCAACTGGAAGACTCGCGGCCTCAGTACCGCGCTCTGGCTCGGCATAGTGGGTGGCCTCAGTACCACCTCCTCGAACTGGTGAAACGGCGGCCTCAGCACCGCCGGTGGAATCAGCATCCTTGGTGGCATCAGTACCACCGTCATCGTCTCTAGAAGCCTCAATATCGCTTGATGAATACTCATTCATCACTCTTTATTCTTATATTTTAGCTACAAAAACCTTTGCAAATGCATGTATATAGTTGTAAATAGAAATAATTACCAAAAGCTTGCATTGTGTAAAAACCTATAATTATCATGTTTTTGTGAAAAAATAAAAGAATAAAGATTAAAAAGAAAAAGAGGGAAATATTTAGAATAAATATTGAGCAACCTAACCCAAGGGAGGGCTCAGCATGGGCCTGACCGCATAAAATCCAAAGTAGAGGGAGATAGGGGCTCATGTGTGTAAATATTTATGTAAATAAAATAAAAATATTTTCCTCCCAAAAAGAGACTAAAATAGGCTTGTAAATACTTGTATATATTTATAAAGATAAAAACAAGATAAAAATAGAAAAATTAAAAAGAACACAAAAACATCACGTTCACCATGTATATAGTCCACTCATATTTATTTAGCCTTATACATAAATAAAATTAATTTCCAAAAATCTTGTAAATATTCTATATTATATGGTGTAAATAAATAAAATAAATTAAAACCAAAAACAAAATAAAAAGAACAAAATTAAAAATCAAAAATACTTTGTAAATATACCATGTATATAAATGTACATATGTATTTATTTCACCTATGTATGTAAATAATAAAAATAAAATAAAAATATCTTTTTATTCCTTATTTTATGTTATAAATAAATAAAATATAAAATGGGAATAAAATTGTATAAAAATAACAAATTAAAAATCAAAATTAAAAACCCTATATTATACATATACCTATATATAGCTATATAATGTAAGTACCTTATTTTTATTTTGAAAAATTAATTAAAAATCACAAAAAAAAGAAAATTTTAAAACAAAAATATTTTATGTTTTGAGTTTTAATTAAATAAGCCATTTGCTATTTTTAATCGAATTTTCAATTATTTTCCAGGTGGCAGCTTCCTATTGGCCCTGGGGATTGTTGACCGCCCGGTCAACAGCCCCCCCCCCAGGACCACTTCCCACGGGTTAGGCACCCGACCCGATTTCTCGCATTTTTTGTGTCTAAACTCGATCATCCTCTCCCCAAACCCCAGGTCCGTTTTGATCACGTCAGATCCGGCACCCTCGCCGGCACATCCGTCTCGGGATTCGCACGCTCCATTGCCCTACCCGCGCTCATCTTCCCGGACCCTCCAACGTATATAGCTCGAGCTCTGCCACCTTCATTCACATCTTTGGTTCATTCGCTCCACCCCCAGTGAGCTCCAGTGCGTGAGTGAGAGTGACAGCTCGCTCCCCATGCTGTCACAGCGAGGAGAGGGACCGGATTCCACTGATCCGACGAGACACACCGCCGTGCTCCGCCCAGAGATAGAGTTCAAGCCTCGGAGACCGACGCTCCTTGAGGCAAGGATCAGGAGCTACGCAAGCTCACCCACAGTCAATTCATCCACCCAGGTAGACCCATCTCCCTGTCTTTTTCCTTAATTTCCGATTTCCGCCAAATATCGTCGTCGCCGTTCACCTTCGATTCCGACCACGTCAGCCATCCCCTCGACCATCGGGCTGCACCATAGCCTTCGTCTTCCTCCCGCGCACGTTCTGCACCCATCCACTCAACCCAGCTCGCACAGGAGCTGGGGTTCGAGCTCCTCCGTCCATCCCCTCGCCGGAGCTCTCCCATATCGACCCCCCGACCACCTTCACCTCGCCTAACCGGGTCGAGGCAGTTTGCCCTCGACCCGCGAGCTCTCTGGTCTACTTTGCAGGTTCATCCAAGCCCATCTGAGGGCTTGGACCATTGGGTCCAGTAGGCTCGCCTCCGCCGACCTCGCCGGAGCTCTCCAGAGCTCGGTTGGGTCATCGGAGGGCACCATCAGCTGCGGAGCTTCACGGCGGAGCTTTTCCAATCTTCAGGAGCAGCAGGGGAGGATCTCAGCGCGTATGTCGGGCCGGCGAAGCTCGTCGGCCAACTGTTCTTCCAGCATCTTCCTCGACCGTCCGATCGCCTTCGACCTCTAGTTCTCATCTCGACCGTCCACCTGAGGAGGTTCCGTCACCGTCAGATCCTCGGAGAGACGATTTGGACCGCCCGATGCGCAAGGCTTAGCCACCGATACCCTCACCCGTTCGATCCAGCACGTGGCGAAGCCCCAGCCGTCCGATCACCGCGAGGAGCCCAGCCTTGGAGAGCCACCCGCATCCGGACCGTCCATCTACCACGTGGCATCCATCCAGCGGCTCCATTAATAAAGGGTAATTTACCCTTAGGCCCTCCTTTTTCTTTTATTTAGCATTTAGTATTGTAAATACATAGTGTAGTTATTTAGTTTTGGTACAATTGCACTAAGAAGCTTGCACTTTATTTCTTTCGCATTTATGCCCCTGTGTATGTTGTAGCACGTGCTTCGACACGTGGTTTTCTGGGCTATTTGCATCTTATGCCTTGTAGTTCTAAGATGTTCTGAGTTGAATGAAAAGTTTTGGAATATTGCTTTTATACCCCTGTGCGTAGAGTAATTGTGCATGTGTGCTTTTTATTGGGTATTTTGCAGACAAGCCCTTGGGCTTTTGGTACCTGTTACCAAATAGCCCTCGGAACTTGTTTTCCTTACATTTGTGTCCCTGAGTGCCCCAGGCACGCGCCACGCGCGTGACCTCCTGGGTATTTTGCACCAGACCCCCCAGGACTCTTGGCATTTGCGTTTAGGTCCCTGTGTACTGTGCCCTTGTGTTTGATTTTAATAAAATAGCAAATCAACTCCAAATTTGATATAAATTGGATACATGGCTCCTACCATTGTCTAAAATTTTTTGGAATTTTTGGAGACATTTTTATCTTGATTTGATATTTTTAAAAATTCAAAAACACGTATTTTCTTTGCTGTCTGATTTGAAAAATCACAAAAAAATTTCAAACATATCTAAAAATTACAAAAAAATCACTTACTGTTTGTTTTGGTTGGCTTGATTTTCTACCAATTTTGGCTATTTTTCATTACCTAAAACACCTAAAAATTGGAAAACACTTAAAATCTTATAAAAATTCTAATAAATAAACCAAAAACCTAAAAAATAATAATTTAGGGGCTCAAATTTTCCTTGTTTTCTTCTCTATACAGGCAAAATACCTCCAGGCTTATTGGGGACTCTTAGATATTTTATCTAAGTCCCTTAAGCTCGGTTGGACAGTACCTACAGTTTCTGACCTTGTTTTATTTTTAGAAAATTAAATAAACATCAGAAAAATCCCAAAAATTCACTAAAAGCAGTAAAAATTATAAAATACACAAAAATATGTTTATTTGAAATTTTGGTTGATTTTAATCCATTTAATAAATAGTTGAATTGCTTGGTTTTCTTGTTTGCTTTATTTTCTTCATACATTGAAAATCCAAAAAAATATAAAAAGACTTAAAAACCACCAAAAATACCTTTTTATTTCCTTTTCTTTTCTTTTTGACTACTTCGTAGGCCGCAAGGCCAATTCGTGCTCCTTGTGTTCGACCCTGGTCGCTATACCAGGTTAAATTAATAGCAAGACCGCTATCGTGTTTCGAGTTGATTTGATTTTTATATTGGTGGTCTATTTTTCTTGATTGACACGACCGAGTGATTGAGGTCGCAACGACCATTTAGTACCTTTACCTTAGTCGCTCTTGATTTTCGTGTCATCACCGCTCTCTTCCTCGCCTGGCTCTCGGG
The DNA here is from genome assembly GCA_037367405.1 of Ottelia alismoides. Classification (NCBI taxonomy): domain Eukaryota; kingdom Viridiplantae; phylum Streptophyta; class Magnoliopsida; order Alismatales; family Hydrocharitaceae; genus Ottelia; species Ottelia alismoides. The sequence goes on along the minus strand of JAZKJV010004780.1, from coordinate 668,093 downwards.
ATGTCTCCTCAGGGTGTATCTCAGACGAGGCGCCACCTGCTGGCATCCTACCGCTCTTAAGTGTGACAAAATCAGTATCAAACAGATATCCAGTCATATCACCAAATGCATCACTAGGAGTGGTATACTCAGTACAAGCTACCTGCTCAGATTTTCGCTTCAGGATATTGGGGTTCGGCTCAATCTGGGCAGGGATGGCATCCTTCCCTCTCACAATGTCCCGCATATCCTGGCGGAACTCGTCCATCTCCCGTCGAAAGGTAGCATGCTGATCACTGAGAAGGCGGGCTATGTCATCCAAGACGGGGCTCTCGTGGGAGCCCGACGGGTAGCCTCTCTGGTAATGAGGCTGCTGGAACTGCTGTTGTGGCTGAGAGGGGTATGGGTAATGCTGCTGTTGCTGCTGGTGAGGCTGATCTCGTCTCCAAGACTATCCCTGCTGATAGGGACGAGGACCATATGATGACTGCTGCTGGTGTTGTGGTGGGTACACTGGGGGCTGCTGCTGCTGCGGCTGTTGATCTCTCTGATGGCCGTACTGGCCTCCCTGACCTGATGACTACTGCTGGGGCTGGGTACCTCCGGTCCCCCAACGGACTCCGGGATGGTCTCGTCGGATACCGAGCTGAGGGCGGTCATACCAAATCCCGTTGACATCCATCAACGGCTCTGCATCGTACTGGGGTGGCGGGAGCACTGCCAGAGGCTGATCCGGCTGGTATACCACCATCTGCAAGTCTGGAGATGGTGGTGACCGGTAGGTAGGCTGCTGCTGCTGGTACAGCTCCGCCTGTACAAGGTGAACCTGTCTAGGCTGCTGGTGAGAGCTGGAGCGCTGGGACGAGCTGCTGCTGCTGCCGTGATCGCCTCGCGACTGAAGACGGGGCTGGGAAGCCGTCTGTGCCTCCTGGAGACACATGAGCTGGGTCTTCATGTCGCTCAGAGTCTGTGCCATCTGCTCCATCTGAGTGATGCCCTGGCACTGCTTCTTCTCTATCAACTCCGTCTGGTCCAGCTTCTCGCTGATAATCCCCATGTCCGTAGCTGATGACTTTGCCTGTGCTGCTGCTACTGCGGATGAACTGGAAGGGCCGGCGTCGACCCGTGCTATCCTCTGATACTGCACAGTCTGTGGCTGCTGGGGTCTGCCCTGAGTATACAACTGGGTCTGGGACATCACCATGTAGTTCTCGACCATCTCCTCGTAGATGGCCCATACCTGGTCGTGATCCTTGGCAAAGTAAGACCCGCCACAAGAAGCGTTCACCAAGCCCTGAAGCTCTGGTGTCAGCCCGCTGAAAAAGCTCTGCACGAGGTTCGGCTTGGAAATGTCGTGGTGCGGGCATCTATCAGTCAGCCCTCTGAACCTCTCCCATGCCTCAAGGAACTGCTAGTTGGAGAGCATGGAGAAGTTGCTGATCAGGGCTCTCGCGGCATTGGTCCGCCCGAGTGGATAGTACTTATGCAAGTACTCGATGCGGAGCTGCTCCCAAGTGTAGACGAACTTCCCCAGATGTTTCAGCCAGGTGGCTGCTCTGTCTGCCAAAGAGAAGGGGAAGGCAATCATCCTGATGATATCCTGGTCCACCTGACGATCGTGGACAGTACTGCAGATCATAAGGAACTCCTGGAGGTGGAGATGGGGCTCCTCGGTGGCGAGCCCGTGGAAGCGGGGGAGAAGTTGCAAGGTGTTCGGGGGGAACTTAAAGTCCCCCACGATGGCTGGCAAAACAACCCAGTGATGCATCAGTGTCGATCCGGGGTTGTGCAACTCCCGCATCGGTCTCGGAGCGTCTCCTGCTCCTGCCGCTGCGGCTGCCGCCGCGGCTGCTGCTGTTGCATCACCTGGGACTCTCGGCCCGTCTCTACGCTGCTCTCGCTCTGCTCTCATCTGCTCCATCTCTCTCCTCATGTCTAACATGAACGCTCCCTGATCCCTCAACTGTTGTTGTACCCTCTCGAGGGAGGCGATCAGGGTGGAGTTGATCGTACCCTAGTCCAGAACAAAGTGCTCGGGCTATGGACCTCTAGAGAGATCATCAGAACTGCCGGCCATGGTCTCTGCAAAGTCAAATGATCCAAACTCAGGTGCCGATAAATATGCTAATCTCTCCTCTGGCACGGGTCTCTCGGAACCGAAAGAAAGGGGGTCGAGGGGGAACAGGGTGAATCATACTCGGGTTCGGAGAGCGGGTCTCGGCTCTCGCGAACCAACCTAGATGAACAAGTAGACGTGCCCGAAAGCGGTGCAGCCAGAGGTTGCCTAAGAGATCGTCTGTCCATCATCTTGATGTGGCGAGTAAGGTGGATGAGATCTGGAGAAACTATGATCACAAGCAAACCCCAAGTTCACCAACGCAACGCGAGCTGAAGACCGTGAAGGCTCGGTCAATTATCTTGTCAAATTTTATTTTGTGAACAATCAAGATATCAGAGCGATTACGTGACCTGCTGGGATAACCGATACCTTCCCAACCGACTATCCCGCACAGAAGAGTCGGTAATCAGTCGAGAATGGTACCGGAGGGCTCTACCTAGTGTTCGGGTCACTCTCTCGCACAATCAAACCAAGCAATGAGGGGGTTGCTCTCCCCAAGACCGATTTTTAAGTCAAGTGTCTTTTAGTGATCAATAGTTTTAGCAGTCCCAATTTTATGGTTTTTCTTTTTAATCTTTTTCAATACAAACAAAAACACCTAACGAATTTTTCGGTTCTCCTGGTTATTAAGTCAAAAAAAGGGGGAGAAGACGAAAAAGTCGATGTGCGATGAAATCAATGATGCATGCAAAGTAAGAAAGGCGTACCTGAGTCCAGCACTCTACATGCAATATGATCCGCGCATAATGTAAAGACAGAAAAGTAAACTACCTATATGGTGCAGCGGGAAAAGCTGAGTCCTAAGCAGTCAACTTCTACTCGATAGAACCGTCTAGCTGGTCACCAGCCTTCGATCCAGAGAGTCCGGTCTCGGTCTACCCCTCCTCCTCCCGACAAATCGGGTTCAGGAGCAACGCTTGGTAGGGCAGGCTACGGCACGTAGGCTCAAATAAAAATGAATCATCTATTTTTATTATCTTTTTATTAGTAGGTCCAATTAACGATCTATAGGAACAGGTAATCTATTAGGTGTGTGGATCCTACTCAGTACGACACAGTCAAGCAGAAAGTCCTACGGCTAGGGGCTCGAGAAAAACCGCGTAAAACTGTAAAAGGCAGCGAAAAACAAAAAAGCAGCGAAAAACCGCGAAAAAGCTAAGGGTCCCCCGAGCACACCAGTGCTCGGCGAAACAGACCCGAGAAAAGTCTAAGTCCAAGCTGAGTGTCCCTGTATTATTACAACAAGTCTGATAAACTGAAATAAAGTCTAGCTAATCTACACTAATCTTCTCCCACTCAGCTCCTCTCTCACGCTCTCCTACGGCTCCGTGCAGAAGGGAGCCGCCTCCGAATCCCGCGGTTACGCCGGCGTCTCGAGAGTCGCCGCCTCGGTCCTCGGGCCCTCGCAAGAAAGAAGACAAGTGTCATAGACAAAAATAATCAAATAAAGACATAAATTATAAATAGGGGTATATGTGCAGAAATGACAAATAAAATAAACACACAAAATCAAACAAAAACAAAAAAGAAAGAAAATAAAATAAAATAAAATAAAATAAAAATAAGAGAAAAACAAAAAAGCCGTGAAAAGCCGCGGACTCAGAAAGAGCCGCGGAAAGCCGCGAAAAAGAAAAAGAAATAAAAAGAAAACGGAAACGACTACTAAGCCGTGCTCCCCGGCAACGGCGCCATTCTGATGACGTGCCCGATGACACAGGTAAAAGGTAATCAAGGGTCGTTGCGACCCAAGTCACCAGGCATGGTGTCAATCGAGAAAAAATGTACCACCAAAATCGGACAAAAATCAAATAAGCTCAAGTAGCGGTCTTGCTATTATATTAACCTGGTATAGCGACCAGGGTCGAACACAAGGAGCACGTAATGGCCTTGCGGCCTACGAAGTAGTCTAAAAAAAGAATGAAATAAAAGGCAACTATTTTTGGTGGATTTTTAGTTTGGATTTTTAATTTAATTAAGAAAATAAGAAAAGCAAACAAATGGAAACTTCAAACAATTATTTAATCACACAAAAATCATCAAAAATTCAAATAAAACTCCTTTTTTTATTTTTTACTGTTTTTGGTTAATTTTTGGTATTTTTCTGATTTTTATTGAATTTTCTAAAAATAAAACAATGCAAAAAGACAACGACAATGTCCAGCCAAGCTTGGGGGACTTAGATAAAATATCTAAAAGTCCCTAAAAAGCCTGGAGGTAATTTTTATGGAAAATACAAACAACAAGCAGAATTACAGAGAAGAAATTATTATTTTTGGGACTTTAAAGCTTTTTTAGATTTTTTATAAGATTTTAAGGGTTTTTCAATTTTTATGGGTTTTATATATCCAAAAATGACCAAAATTAGTCAGAAAATCAAACAAGGTAAAATAAACATTACTTAATTTTTTTTAATTTTTAGAGTATTTTAATATTTTTTGTGAATTTTAAAGTCAGCCAGTAAAGAAAAAGCTTGTTTTTGAATTTTTAAAAATATCAAATGAAATCGAAAATGTCTCCAGAAATTGGAGAAAATTTTACACTATGGCAGGAGCCATGTATCCAATTTTCATCAAATTTGGAGTTAGTTTGCTATTTTATTAAAAATCAAAACTAAGGTATAGTGCATAGGGACTGTACGCAAATAGTTAGAGTTCCAGGGGGTCCGGTGCAATTTTTCCAAGAAAACACGCACGAGGTGCGTGACCTGGGCACTCAGGGACCTATTTGCAAAGAAACTAAGGTTCCTGTATTAATTAGTAACAAGTACTAAAAGTCCAGGGGACTTATTGTAAAATACCCACTAAATAACGCACATGCACATTAAAACCACGCACAGGGGTATATCTGCAATTAATAAAAATTTTCATTCATTTCTTAACACCCTGAAACAAGGAGGCCATACATGCAATTAACCCAAACAAACACGTGTCGACGCACGTGATCCACTACAGGCAGGGGTATAAAAGCAATTACCAAACACTACAGGGTCCACAATGCAATTTACCAAACTCAAATAAAATACCTAAAATATTTACAAGACTACAGCAGAACTACCAAGAAACTAAGGGCCTAAGGTGATATTTACCCTTTATTAAGTCGACCGTCGGATGCGGGCCACGTGGAGATCTGACGGTTGCTAAGCGGCGTGGCTAACCCTCGACTATCGACGGTCACGATCATGCCTCCCAATGATCGGACGGTCAGAGCTGCTCCTCAAATGGACGGCTAGGATCTAAACTGGAGCCGGAGGTAGATCGGACGGCTGCGGAGGATGGAGGACGAACTGATCGCCGGCGAACTTCGTCGGGCTCGTGCTGGCACTGGAGTCCTCCTCGGAGGCCACGAATGATCGGAGAAGATGCGTGGGGGCCTTCCGCGTTTACTGGAATCCTCCGATAGCTCGCCGGAGGTCCTGGGAACTCAGGCGAGGTTGGCGGAGCTCGAGCTGCTGCACCAGATGGTCGAGACCCCCAGATGGCTCGGATGTACCTGAAAAGCACGTCAGTAGACTCACGGGTCTAGGGCAAAGTGCCTCAACCCTGTGAACGGAGGTGAAGGTGGTGCGAAGGGGCTCCAGCGAGGTGACGGTGGAGGAGTCCGAATCCCAGCTCCTGTGGGTTGGATGAAGGGGTAGAGAAGATGTGCGGGGAGAAGGCGATCGTGATGGGGTGCTCCGATGTTCGAATACGTGGCGATTGTGGACGGAATCGAAGCCCGAAGGTGACGAGGGAATTTGGGCGAAACTAGAAATTCGGGAAAAAGAGAAAGAACGGGGACTTCCTACTGGGTGCAGTCAACTGTGGAGGAGCAGGGGGTGCTCCTGGTCTTCGCCTCGAGGACCGTCGGTGTCCGAGGCTCTGGCGCTACCTCCAGGCGGCGCACGGCGGAGCAAGCTCACTGGATCAGTGGTCGTCACGCTCCCTCCTCGTTGCTACACCACCGGAGGCGAGTTGTCACTCTCGCGAAGATGATGGAGGTCACTGGGTGGAGAAATGATGAGCCAAAGATGAGGAACAGGGAGGCGGAGCTCAGATTTTATATGGGTGCAGGTCCGAGAAGAATGGATCGGGCAGGGTTCCGCGAAGTGCGGATCCCCATGCGGATACGTCGGCGAGGATCTCGGATGCAAGGGGGACGGTAGGAGCTTGGGGGTTGCGGATTTGGAGGTCGGGTCGTGACGCGAAAAATCGGGGAAGTCGGGCGGGCGTCACGACCCGTGGGAAGTGGTCCACAGGGGGGAGTTGACCGGGGGGCCAACGTCCCCCGTGGACCAATGAGGATTAGCCATTTGGAAAATATTTGGAAATTCAAAAAGAAATAATAAATGGCTGAATCATGAAAAACTTAAAACATAGAAAATGTTTATTTTAATTTTTTCTATTTTTTGGTGATTTTTAATTAATTTTTTAAAGTAAAAATAAGGTATTTACACTAGGGTGCTATATATAGGTATATATACACTATAGGATTTTAATTTTTGATTTTTAATTAGTTATTTTTTTGCATTTTTATTCCTATTTTATATTTTATTTATTTATAGCATAAAATTAGGAATAAAAAGGTATCTCTATTTTATTTTTATTATTTTTATACAAGGGTTAGATAAATAGATATATACATACATATACAAGGTATATTTACAAAGTTCTTTTTGATTTTTAATTTTATTCTTTTTATTTTGTTTTTGTTTTTATGGTTTTTATTTTATTTATTTACACCATAAAAGATAAAATATATACAAATTTTTAGGAATTTTAATTTATTTATTTACAAGGCTAAATAAATATAGGTGTGGGTGTATGTACATGGTGAATATGTACAAGTGATCTATTTTTATTTTCTTTTTTTGATTTTTCTATTTTTGTCTTGATTTTGTATTTACAAATAATTACAAACATGTACAAGCCACTTTTATTCTATTTTTAGAGGAAAATATTTTTGTAATATTTACAGGTATATTTACACACATGAGCCCCTATCTCTCTCTACTTTGGCTTTTATGCGGTCAGGCCCATTGCTGAACCCTCCCTTGGGATTAGGTTGCTCAATATTATTCTAAATATTTCCCTCTTTTTTCTTTTTAATCATTATTCTTTTATTTTTGCACAAAAACATGCTAATTATTACTTTTTACACCATGCATGCTTTTGATAATCATTTATATTTACAAACATATACATGCATTTGCAAAGGTTTTTGTAGCTAAAATATAAGAATAAAGAGTGATGAATGAGTATTCATCAGTGGTGTCCTCGTCCACGTATCTGTCGTGGACTGCGCTGCAGATTATCTCAAATTCTTGAAGATGCAGATGCGACTCCTCGGTGGCAAGCCCATGGAACTTGGACAACAACTGAATCATCTGAGGGGGGAGCTTGAAATCCCCTAGAATCACCGGAAGCTGAATCCAACTATGTGTAAGAGTCGCGCCAGGGTTGTGCAACTCTCTCATCAGTCTAGCCGGTCGGACTGGCTCCTGTGGCTCCTCTAGATGTGGTCCATCTCCTCCTCTGAACTCTGGTATCTCTCCACCACCGGCTCGGTTCGGCTCTCCTCGGTCAGCTCGCATCTACGCCATCTCTATGCGCATGTCTGCCACAAAAGCCCCCTGGTCTCTGATCTATCTCTGCATCATCTCCAGGGAGGCTAATAGGGTGTTGTTGATGGCCCCCTGGTGGTCTGGGCCTGTCCATCTGTGCGCTCTTCGCTACTGGTCATCTCTCGGGTCTATGCAAAGGCAAAAGACCCGAACTCAGGTACCGTCAAATGAACAAATATTTGCTCCGGTCTCTACTTGGGCACCTCAAGACTGGAAGAAGGGTGATCGAGGAGGAATAGGATGGAATCAAACTTGGGTTTGGAGAGCGGGTCTAAGCTCTCACAAACCGTCCTAGATGAATGGGGTGGAGTGCTCGAAAGCGGTGGAGCCAAGGGCTGCCTAAGGGACCTCTGATCCATCATCGTGATGTAGAAAAAGGAGGATGGGATCTGGAAACAAACAAGATCAGCAATCAAACCCCCAATTCACCTACGCAATGCGGAGCTGATGACCGTGAAGGTTTGGTCTTTTATCTTGCAAATTTTATTTAGGTGAGCATTCAGTCTAGCAGGGCGATTAAGCGAGTTGGTAGGAATCCGATGCTCTCAGGAGACCGGCACAATCCCAAAGCTAAATCTTTCCCATCCAGTACAAGTTGCAGACCATTTATCGGCTACCCGATCAACTTGCTCTATTAAGGATATCACGGCCCACTTTACCGAAGACCGGAGTGATCCACACTAGAGAACGATTAACCCCATGACCAGTAGTCTGATAAAAGTTCAGGTATGGTTCTAGCCTAGTGTGTGGATTACTCTCTCGCGCAAGCAAACAAAACAATGAGGGGATTGATATCCTAAGATAGACTTTTAAGTCAAGTGTCTTTTAGGGTCAAGTTTGTTTAGCAGTCCCAAATTTATGATTATCACTTTTTTTTTGTATTTTTTCAATAAGCAAACAAACGCCTAACGAATTTTTCGATCTCCTGATTATTTAAAGTCCAAAAATGGGGGGATAAGTCGAAAAAGCCGACGCGGGATCAAACATGATGATGCATGCAAAGTAAGAGATGCATACCTGACTCCAACACTCTACATGCAGGGCGATCCGCGCATAAATTTAAAGACAGAAATAAATCTAACCTAAATGATGCAAGCTGAAAATGACCTTTGATAAGCAATTTCTAATCGCGAAGAACTGTAGTTAACTGGTCAGAGAGAGAGGTCAGAGTACGGTCTCTAATGCCGATCGGTGTCCGCCACAACGGATCCTGCACGCATTGTATACGACCTCTAGCGGCACGCGACCTCTCAAGTGACCAAGTTAACTTTTATTGTGATTTATTAAATGGGTCCAATTACGAATTATAGGTGCATGCAAATAATTAGGGATTGGGCCTTAATCAGTTACGTCACAATCAAGGAAATTCCTAAATCTAGGGGGTAAATTCTTAGAGAATCAAAGAAAAAGAAAAGGTGAGAAAATAAAAACCGATGAAATCCAAAGTGTCCAAGGTCCCTGTATTATTACAATATTAATAGAATGAAAATAAACTAACTACTCTATCCTATATAACTAAGATCCTCCTTCTCCTCTTCGGGCGCATGTACTCCAACAGAAAGCTGCAAAGTCCTCGGGTGGTCCACCCACAGAAAGTGAAATAGAAATAAGTCAGAAAACAGTTATAACAGATAGAGGATAAAAAATAAATAAATAGAAAGAAAGCAAATAGAAAAAGAAAGAAAAACTGAAAACAGACTACTAAGCCGTGCTCCCCGACAACGACACCATTCTGATGACCGGCCAGAGAACTCGGGTTAAGTAGTCTCTAAAGGTCGTTGCGACCCGAATATAAGGCACGGTCAATCAAGAAAATAAGACCACAAAATAAACAATCAAGATCAAAAATTGAATGTAGCAGTCTCCGCTATTTATTTAACCCGGTATAGCGACCAGGGTCGAACACAAAGAGCACGAGCGAAGCCTACAAAGTAATCGAGAATCGGAAAATAAAAAGCATCTTTTGGTGGTTTTTAACTTGCATTTTTTATTTTTATATTTTCCAATAAGCAAATGAATAAAAAGAGAAAGAGAATAAGATTTCAACTATTCTTATTAAAGCTAAAAATTAATCAAAAGTTAAAATAAAAATATTTTTATATTTTAAAAATATGCAAATGTTTTTGATGATTTTATGGGATTTTTTAGATTTTTATTTGATTTTATAAAAATAAAATAAACACAAAACAGAAGCACATTGTTCAGTCGTGACCTAAAGGCAATGTTAAAATGCTAAAATTACGTGAAAGGCCTGGTGGCTATTTTTATGAAAAAGTAGATAAAAAGACCTAATTGCAGAAATTAGAATTTCATTTTTTGAATATAGAATTTTTAAGAATTTTTATAAGATTTTTGGTCTTTTATGATTTTTAGGGGGTTTATAAGATATAATGGAACAAAAATGGCACTGAAGTGAAAATAAACGAAAACAAACACACAGGAATTTTTATAGAATTTTTGGAGGTATTTTTATTTTTTGGTATTTAAAAAATAGACAGACACCTTTTTATGGGTTTTTTATTTTTAGAAAATATCAAATAAAATCAAATTGCGTCACAAAAATTACCAAAATATTAGATAGTAGCAGGAGCTAATGGTAATTTTTGGGGAATTTTTGGAGTAGATTTGATAATTATTTGATCTAAAACAAATCACACAAGTTGTAGGGACCTATCTACAAATAACCTAAAGTTTCCAGACTAAATAATAACACATATAAAAAGTCCAGGGTTATCATTGCAAAAATCCCATGCAATACACGTACGTGTCAATTAACCAACGAACAGGGGCATAAATGTAAATATAGAAAACTTTTCATTCAATCAGTAACCATCAAAAAGTTCAGGATGAAACATGCAAAACACTACAAGGCGCGTGATCGTGCACATGTTTTTAGACGTGGAGGACTAAAGTACAAATACTGGAAACATCAGGGACTAATATGCAAAAAGTTCAAACTACAACTTTATTTAAGAGACTAGAAAATAAAACATGCAACTGCAAGGAAAAGAGTGCAATATACCCTCGGCAGGCACGTGCGATGCACGTAAGAGAACACGTGGCGGACGCTGGAGGCACGTGGACGTGCAGCTCTGATCCTCTGTAATGTCAGATCTGATGGCCTCAGGTGCTGTCGGGGACGTGGGGTCTGATGCGTCAGGTGTCAGATCTAACGGCCTGAAAAGCTACGATGGTCGACGGCTAGGATCTGATCTAGTGGATGAAGGCCAATCCGACGACGTTGAAGGAGTCTAGAAGAACAGGGCCAAGGTGAACTTTACCGGAGCCTAGGATGGCATCCTTGGCTCTGATGATCGATCGGGAAGCTCATGATCAATCGTGGAAGGTCCTCCGCATCATTTGGATGGGTCCGATGGGAGAGCTGACGATCGGATGTACGTGACGATGAAGGTGGCCTGGAGCTACTCCAGTGAACCCTCTGAAGGCTGTGAACGAAGTCCCTGTGCACCCAAAACACTTGCAGAGGAATGCTTGACTCGGGGCGAAGCTCCGGTCGAAGTTATTTGAGCTGAAATGCAAAGAAGTGACATGGGGCGAGGTTTGATCTCCGATGAAGGTGATAGAGGAGATCTAGTCCTTAATCTCGACCTAAGGGACGAGCCTAAAGGTTTGTTTGGATTGTGGTGCGAACCCGGGTTAGCCGCATAACCCGGTGTCCGACCTGCGTTTGGAACGATGGATGTGCTGCTTGGTTTCGAGCGGAAGGAGGTTTGGAATGGAATGGGGGTTTTACCTTTTGATCGACATTAAAGACAATATCTGACAGCTATGTCCCTTCTGGCATGCGTGAAATGGGGAAAAAGGGGTTGCTTTCCAGCAACGGGAGGGTTGTGGGGTTGTCGTCTTCCCCTTGCCCATCTCCATTTTCGCGATTCTTCACCGACAAGCCCATGTTCCTCCAGTCGACGATCAACCTATAGGGAGATCCATGTGTTGCATTCCCCATCCATCGCAGCCCTTGATCACGACAACACGGCATAAAGGGGTGGGTGAGGGGCTTCATTTTAGCACCAGTGCCTGCAGATCGGCACACAGTGGAGGACGGGATGGAGGAGCAAGCGCCGTCGTGTGAGTCGACTGCACCGGCCCGCTCCCCCATGCCCTGGAGGGAGGAAGGTGCATACGGAGGATCCTCGATGACATATACCCATATAAATTGGTGGCGATGGTGCTGCTATCATTGCACACCCTAGCGGAGGCGAAGGTAGCTGTCGGAGAGGACGAGCTTCACGACCTACATCGGGGCTTCCAGGTTCTGCTACAAAGGTATTACCCAACTCAATCGTTCAGCTAGTTCTGGAAAACCATCTCTACTTGTGTTTACCCTCATCCAGGATGTCTCTTCATTGTGTTTGGGTTTAATGTAGTATCAGAAATTAAGAACTCAATTTCATTTGGGAGAATCGTTGTAGGTATCGTTAAATGTTTTATGTCGAAGCATTCACTCTCTACTTTGATTTGTGTGGCTGCTGTAAGGAAATGGGAACAGTCCTTGCATTCTCCCCCTTCCCATGAATATCATAACAGCATAACTATCCGATGTTGAGAACCATTGGGGATGGAAGATAAATTACCAATGGGGGAAGATAAGTGGGAAGTTTATAGCATCAATCTTACATCTTCTGCATATGTTCGATGTTTGGGTATATGAATTTATCATGTACAATATTGACTGTGCATACCTTGAACATAATTCGTGACTTGCGTTTACGTCCTGCTAAGAACCTACGCTATCTTTGCTTTACATGGTCGTTTATGTGCTGCCACTTTTCAATGACATAACTGCAGCTGGACCTTCTGTCATCCATCTAATGAAGTTCATATTATAAATTACTGTACAAGAACACGAGAATAAATCGTTGGAATATGTTGTGTAGTCGGGCTGAGTTCATATCTATGGGATTTACTTCGTATTTTAGATTCTGAAGTGTGCTATGTATCGGATAAGATAAGGATGCAATTAACAACATGGATGAGAACGACCATAAGCAACTGTGTGTGTGTGTATATATATATCTTATCTCCTCTCATTTGATTAGTTTGATGACAGAAGTTGTATCGGTGGACCAATTTTTAGAAATGGAATTTGATTTTTTACGTGCTTATTGGTCTATTAATGAAGATAGGGGATGTAGGGCAAGGTTGACGCGAGGCTGGTAGTAGTATCCACATAGGGGGTTCTCAATAATTGTGTGTCGTTTTCCTGATATGCATGCTGTCAAACAAGGATCCAACGCAGGGCACTAGCGGGTAGATACACACATTGAACTGTTGAACGGGTGTTAGAAATAACAACAATCAAACATTTTTGGTGCCCCATGCTGATTATTAGTCGAGGATGCCTTTGGTAATTTTTTGGCCACTTGATTTCTTTTCTCAGCAAAGCCATAGTTTCGTTCAATTAAGAAATGGTACTTGCTCCACATGTTACTTGCTAGAACTATCAATTTAAATATAGATTTATGTATGCGTTGAGGGTCTGTAGAAAGAGAGTTATGGATGGACAATCAGAGGTCCCCCTGGGGGGATCAGCACAAATTGCACAGTGGAATTCTACTCTCGACAGGATATTCGTTGATGCGATGCTAGAGCATGATACCTCTTGGGCGGGGAGCACGTTTACACTTCCTGTTTGGCACTCTATTGTATGGAGGTTCAACGAACAGAGCGGTCTAAGATACACGATGGTTCAGATCCAACATCGCTGGAAAACATGAAAAAGGACTACACTTCATATCTGTATCTCCGCAACAAGTCCGGTTGGGGCTAGGATACCATCTACAACAGGCCTATTCCACCATCAGATTATGCTTGGTTTGAGGTACTCGATACTTATCACTTCACCTTACATTATGCATGACAACATGGATAATTGACCTTTGACAAGAACAACTTGCATATCTATATCGCAAGTATCGGAACAAGTCGTTCCTATACTTTGGCGATATACAGAGGTTTCTCTCAAAGGACATCGCCACTGGCGTGCATGCCAACTCTTCTCGACCCGCAATGGACAAGCAACCGATGGGGCCCTCTAGTTCTCGGCTAACATCGAGGCAACAAGAATATGAACTTCGACGAAAATCTAGATGAATGTATGCCGTATCAACTGAAAGATGTGGATGACAGCGAGGAAATGACTCCTACACCCTCATCTAGGAAGAGAACACCCGGGAACCGAGCAGGAAGTAGTAAGAAGTCCAGGAGCGGAGGGGTGTTGTTCGAAGCAGGGCAAGAGTTGCTTGAGAAGTTTTTGAGCAACCTCTCCAAGAAATTTGTGGAGGAGAGACATGATCCGGATGAACTAGCAAACGAAATGTGTAGAGAAGTAAGCGCCTTCAGACCAGACCTTGACATCGAGCAGTTCGAAAGGGTTGCAGAGAAGCTAGCAACAACCAGTGGTAGCACTACAAAAAAAGGCGGGATTGGCGTGCACATAAGAGCTCGTTATGTGCACGCCTAGTGCACGCCATGTGCACGCCTGACGAGTGGGCGAGCACATGTGCTCGTTAAGGTCGTGCTCGCTGATCTGAGAGTCACCAAGGGTGGTGGGCGAGCACCATGGGACGCTATGTGCTCGCCCGCCCGTCTGGCGTGCACATATGTGCTCGCCGGTGTGATCGCCTTCTCTATAATCTGCGATTACACACGGAGCACCGGGCGAGCACATGTGCTCGCCCAAAGTGATTTCCAGGAAAAAATATACAGGTTCGACAGGGTTTTGACGCCCCGTCGAACCTGTATACCCTGCCAATAAACCACTGCAGGTATCTTCCTAAGGATATATGTATTATAGCAGATCGTAGATTAAGATAACTAGCACTAAAAATTTAAAGGAACGCAATATACATGAATTCAGAAATAAACAATCTAATATAAGATCTAAATATTACAAACAAGTCAACGCCAACAAAGTTCATATAAATTAAAAGATGTTCTAAAAGTTTAAAAGAAAATACAGGTACAAACCACCAAAAATTTACTTCTTCTTTGATCTAAAAAATTTGGAGACTAAACCCTGCTTTGATTTCTTTTTTTCTTTCTCCTTTTCTTTGAACCTCGCATACATGCGTGCCTCTTCTTCAGGGTCGTTCTCCTCCTCCTCTTCGTGATCAGATTCAATCTCTTCAGGTTGAGATGCACGCCCTTGCGACCTATATTATATATGGAAGATATTTATCTATTAAATGCATTTTGTAGATATAGAAATTTAATTGTATTACTCATTCTATAAGAAGAATACTTACATGTACGCCGTGAACTCCTCTCGGAGCTTCGTCACCTGCTCCACCATCATCGCCATCTGCGACTCCATTGGAACTGTTGATTGGGACGGATGTGGTTGCGTATACGACGGCTGAGAGTATGCAGAATAGGAGTGACGATGTTCCTCCACATAATATGGAGGAAGACCACCAAGCGTCTGCTTCCTATTCGCCACAACGTCCCTCTCCTCCAACACCTTATAAGTTTTTCAATTTTTAATATAAAAGTATATATTAGAAATGAATATAGTAAGATAATATTTATCCATATATACCTGCTTCCAGATCGTTTTATCAAATGGTGGTTGCTCTCCAGTTGGATCGACACCCCATTTATCTGCAGATAGTGCCAGATAACGATCCTGAAATACAAAGTTTACAATATATATAAATATGTTATAATATATCAATTAATTGTAAATAAATTGATAGACTTACCAACAATTGTCCGGCTTCAGGAGTGGACCATTGCGACTCTCCTTCTCTCCCACTCATGTGGGACCTCGACCACCACTCCTGAAAAGAGGGTTCCCTTTCCAACCTAACAGCCTGAAATTTTTTTTAAGATCTATTAAAACATTGCATTATATTAAAGTAGATCTCCAAAAAATAATTTTAAATTGTAATACCATCTCCGCTCTAATCTGATTGTGGCTTTTAGAGCCACTGGTAGACTTGATCCTTTATTTTTGGCGGTTTGTCTTTCCCGCCGAAGATCTTCGTCCAAATTCATCATCCGCAACGAATGCATCACAGAAATCGGCCCATCTGCAAGGATTACGTTATGATAATTGATTATTTTAAAAAGTGTAATATAAATTATTTGACAAGTATAATACCTATCCTCCGTACACCATGACGGCGGGAACCTCTTCATCTCCTCAAAATTCATCTCCTCGCATCCCGTCTTCGCATGCGAGTCTCTCCTTGCCTTGAAAAATGTATCGCTCATTCTCTTTTCTACCAAACGAATGAAGGCTCTACGATAAACCTCCTTCCCTAGACCAGTGCCAAGGCGAAACCTACTCTGAAAAATAATAACAATTTATAAGATACAAAAAACTTGATCAAAAAATTCTGTATCACTTCTAAGAAACATTTCTTACCAGAAACATGTCAAAAAGTCTCTCCTGCTCTGCAACAGGGATGCGACACCACCTAAATTGCATGGAAGTCAAGTGTGTATTTATTATGTTGGTTATCTCCTTTGCCACCCTGTTGCAGTTCAAAAAATCCATGCATTTACTAAAAAATTTAACTTCCATACAATTTACAAAAATTTGGAAAATATTTAAAGATAAAATCTATAAAATTTTTACCTCCCATCAGCCGTAACCTCCAACAAAGGGTAGGACGCCGACGTCTGTCCAACTACAGTGGGTAAAGGCACGGATATGCTCGGCCGTCCAGAAGAAGGAGAGTCAGAACCCATCGATGTCCGGGCTGGTATGGGGACCTGGACTGGGAATCCTGTAGGGGCTGCTGAGGTAGATGGCTCTCCATAGCCTCCTACGTAAAAGGGTGGCGGAGGATAACCAAGAGACTCGTAGTAAGCTATCACCCGGCGAACCTCGTCGGACTGTGAATCAGGAGCAACATCTGGGGTGGGCTGCCTACTGGAAGAAGGTGTGTCTGACGAAGAAGGACGATTGGATCTATGTGATCCATGCGACCCACCATGTCCAAAACCTGCCATGACTGTAATAATGATGCATTACATAGTTATTATTTAAGATTTTAGTTAATTCAATTATAATTGTATACTAATACTTACAACTAATCTTCATCACTTATTTCGGTGGGATTAAATGATATTTCTTCATTTTCTGAGTTTTCTGAAAAATCATTACTGGAGTCCGTATCATCTTGTAAGTCAACACACAAAACTTCATTATCAGCCGATCGAATCGATTCGATAACTGGGACTTCTTCTGTTAAGTCTATTCTTTCATTTGTCGGTGTAAATGCTTCATCTATGTCATCTTCCTGATTACTGGAATCATTGGAGATATAACTTCGAGAATTTATCTTCACAACAGTTACTGTTTAAATGCCCTTTCTCTTCTTTGATATTTGTGGTAGATAACATACTTGATCCGCTTGAGATGCTAAGACGAATGGTTCAAATCTGCGTATAAATTTCCTTTGCACCACGTCGACAATGTTATTTCTTTTATCAAGTACTACACCTCCATTGGGTTCATACCAATCACACAAGAAAAGAACTACTTTATTCAAGCCTGGTATACTATATTCCACTTATATAATCTCCTTTAAAATTCCGTAATAATTCAGATGATCTTCCTCATAACAAGATCCGTGAACCATCACTCCATGATTTTGAGTTGTCAAATATTTACCGGAATTTAAGGTATGAAAACGATACCCATTATTGTAACATGAGTTGTACGATCGAACCTTATAAACAAGTCCTTCTCCAAAATATTTCAGAATTTGAGAATAGAAATCGCCATCGTCCAACTGTTTTGATCGGTCTTTAAACCACGCTGGAAATTGATTTCTATAAGTGCTCAAAACTTCTTCATATGAATACATAGGATTCTCCTCCATAATTTTCTGTCTAAATTCCCTACAATTTATAAGAGAAACATATTCATTACTTGTAATGAATATATACATAAAGCAATTCAAATACTTACTGAACATATGGTGTTATTTCCTCGCAATTGTCTAATACGTATAACTCTGCAGCATCCTTCTCTTGTTTTGATAAGAAACGTTCAGTTGCTTTCCTTATTAGATGAGTGGATGGCCGAAAGATACTGATACAAGGTTCTTCATCGGAAGAAATTGTCTCATTCCTCCCGCATCTATTGTGGATAGTCTCCACATCTTCTGGAAGATATCTTGCGCAGAATGTTGCGACTTCCTCATATATATATTGTGAACTTATAGATCCTTCAACTTTACTTTTGTTTCGGACCTTTCTTTTAAGAAAGAACATAAACCTATAAGAAAATATGTTAAACATTTAGACCAAATAGTAAAGAAGGAATGACATTCCAATACATTTATTTACCTTTCAAACGGATACATCCAACGATATTTTACCGGTCCACCAACTTTTGCTTCCCATGGAATATGAATCATCATATGCTCCATCGAATCAAAAAATGACGGGGGAAATATCTTCTCCAGGTTACACATAATCACAGGAATATTTTTTTGAAGATAATCCATCTCCATGCGGTGTATGCGTGACGAGCATAACACCTGGAAAAATCTGCTTACATCTGAAAGAGCATCGATAATATTTTTTGGCAACAATCCTCTGAACACTAACGGTAGTAATCTTTCCATAAAAACATGGCAGTCATGACTCTTCATTCCCTTAAATGTAAACTTCTTCAGATCGACCAAATTGGAAAAATTTGATGCATATCCGTCTGGAAACTTCAATTTACATGTCCATTCACAAACAAGATTAACTTGATTTCTATCTAAAGTATACTTTGCTTTTGGAACTTCAACCCTTCCACTATCATGCTCCTTGATATGCAATTCTGGGCGATTACATATGAGTTGTAAATCACGACGAGACTTTACTGTATCTTTTGATCGACCGGTTACATTCATTACAGTGTAGAAGATGTTATCGAACACATTTTTCTCTATATGCATAACATCTAAGTTGTGTCGTATCAGTAACTTACTCCAATATGGTAACTCCCAAAATATACTCTTCTTAATCCAATTATGACTGTCACCAAAACCAGCAAGGTTTTTTGTTTTATCTCCATTTTCTAAGGATGATTTTTCTAATTGTTCCAAGTACGATAATATCATATCGCCTGTCTTAATTGGTGGAGGATCTGAAAGATCAATTCTATTTCTTTTGAAAGAATGTTTCTGTCTTCGATATGGATGATTACTTGGAAGAAATCGTCTGTGACAATCAAAAAAACATTGTTTCTGACCGTGTTGAAGCTGGAATGATTTAGTACTATCCATACAATATGGACAACTTTTACGTCCATGCGTACTCCATCCAGATAACATTCCATATGCTGGGAAATCATTTATCGTCCAAAGTAGAGCTACTTTCATGTTAAATGTTTGACTCTTATTAGCATCATATGTATCAACTCCATCGACCCATAACATTTTCAACTCATCGATAAGGGGACGTAAATAAACATCAATGTACTTTCTCGGATGTGTAGGTCCTGGTACTAACAACGAAAGAAACATAAACTGTCGCTTATTACATAACCATGGAGGTAGATTATATGGCGTTGTCATTACTAGCCAACAAGAGTAATCTTTACTTCTTCCATGAGGATTAAACCCATCTGTACATAAACCTATAACGCAATTCCTCTTTTCATCATTAAATGTAGGAAAAGCTGACATCAATTCTTTCCAATCAGATTCAGATGGATGCTCCATATATTCATCGACTTTATGTTCCGCGTGCCATGTCATGCATTTCGTCGTTTCTTTACAATAATATAGTCGTTTCAATCTCGGAGTCAGCGGGAAATAATGATGAATACCCATTCATCACTCTTTATTCTTATATTTTAGCTACAAAAACCTATGCAAATGCATGTAGATATGTGTAAATAGGACAAATTAGCAAAAGCATGCATGTTTGTAAATATAGATAATTAGCATGTTTTTGTACAAAAATAAAAGAATAAAGATGAAAAAGAAAAAGAGGGAAATATTTAGAATAAATATTGAGCAACCTAACCCAAGGGAGGGCTCAGCATGGGCCTGACCGCATAAAAGCCAAGTAGAGGGAGATAGGGGCTCATATGTACATACTTATGTAAATAAATAAAATTATATTTTCCTCGACCAAAAATATGCTTGTATATATTTTGTATATATTTAGAACTATTAAAAACAAAACAAAAAAAAAATAAAAAATCAAAAAGACCAAAAATACCCTTACACCATGTACATAGACCACCTTCCTTATTTATTTCACCTTGTAAATAGATTTATTTATTTCTAAAACTTTTTGTACATATTCTATGTTACATATTGTACATAAAATAAATGTAAAGAAACAAAACAAAAATCAAATAAAAATTACAAAATTAAAATAACAAAAACATATTGTACATATACCATGTATATAGTTGTATATAACTAATTATTTTACCTATGTACATAAATAATAAAAATAAAATAAAAATAGCCTTTTATTCCTCATTTTATTCTATAAATAAATAAAATATAAAATAGGAATAAAAATATATAAAAATAACTAATTAAAAATCAAAAATCAAAAATCAATATAGTGTATATATACCTATGTATAGCTACTATGTAAATACCTTATTTTAATTTCCAAAAATTAATTAAAAATCACAAAAAATAGAAAAAATTAAAACAAATATTTTTCATGTTTTAAGTTTTTGGAAATTCGGCCATTTAAGGCCCCAAAAAAATCAAATAAGAATTCAAGCCTTAGCGGGCTCTGATTGGTCCACGGGGGATTGTTGACCCCCGGTCAACACCTCCCCCTGGACCACAGAGTCGCGGATCTGTGTTTCGACCCGACTTCTTCCAATTACCCCCACCAGATCCGACCGCCAAATCCGCAAACCCCGCACTCCAATCATCCTCTGTGCATCCGGGATCCTCGCCCGATTCCTTGCCTAGGGGTCCGTGCTCAATCGAGCCGGACCCAAGCTTCCCTTTCCGGACCAGCACCCATATAAAACCCGAGCTCAGCCGCCTCCCCATTCCATCTTTGGCTCTCCACCTTCACTCCCGTGACCTCCATTGCATTCAGCAAGGTGACAGCTTCCGTCTACCGTGTTGCAGCGAGGAGGAGGGTGCCCGACCATCGATCCGGCAGCCGTGCGCCGCCGTGCTCCGCCACCTAGCTGGAGCTCGAGCCTCAGGCAGGGACGACCTTTGAGGCAAAGACCAGGAGCTAGCTAAGCTCCAGCATAGTCTCCCGCATCACCCAGGTACCCATTTAGCCATTCCATCTAGTTTAATTTCTGATTTCGCCCAAATCGCCCTTCCGACGAGTTCCCCTGATTCCGGCCATCTCGCGCAATATCTCGATCATCGGAACCCCCACACACCTTCGCCATCCTCCGACGCACGTTCTTCGCCCAGCCATCCAACCCAGCTCGCCCCGGAGCTGGGACTCGAGCTCCACCATCCCCAGCTCGTCGGAGCTCATCCGTTCCGACCCCCAGTTCACCCTCACCCCGCTTCTTCGGGTCGAGGCACTTTGCCCTCGACCCGCGAAGCTTTTGGTTCGCTTTGCAGGTCAAGAGGGAGGCATCTGAGCCCCCCTTACATTCCACCCAGGAGCTTTGCGCCGCCAGCCTCGCCGGAGCCCCGCCAGGGCTCGGCTGGGCTATCGGACACCTCCACCAGCTGCGGGACGACTCCGCGGACCTGCTCCGATACTTAGCAGCAGCTGAGGAGGACTACTGCAGGCGCACGAGGCCGGCGAAGCTCGCCGGCGGAGTGTTCTTCCAGCATCCTCCTTCATCGTCCGATCAGCCCCACCGTTCCAGATTCAATCACGGTCGTCCATTCATCGAAGAGCAGTTGCCGTTGATCACTTTGAGGAGCTGATCGGGACCGTTCGCGCGAGGAGAGAGGTACCTGCATCGCCAGCCTTCAGATCACCCACGTGGCCTCCCTCGCACCGTCGATCGGGCCCAAGAGTTGAAGAAGAGAAGCGCCACCCACTCTGAGCCGTCCGATCCTCCACGTGGCGCGCATCCGGCCGTCGACAAATAAAGGGGTAAATTACTTAGGGCCCCCTCTTAGTTTGTCTTTTTAGTCCTAGTCCTGTAAATATTTTCGTACTTTTATTTACGTAGGGAAAATTGCAACTGGGACCTTGTGCTTGTTTTTATTTGCTTTTATGCCCCTGAGTATGTGATCTCACGTGCTTCGCCACGTGCCTTGTCTGGGCTATTTACATCTTTTTCCCTGTAGTTCTGTTGGGTTAATGAATGGATAGATACTTTTTGGTATTTGCATTTGTACCTTTGTGAAGCATTCTATTTCTACATGTGCGTGTATTAGTGGGTAAATTGCAACCGAGTCCCTGGGTTTTTGGTACGAGTTATCAAAAGCCCCCTGAAACTTGGTTTTTCTTACCAAAAGGCCCCTGAGTGCCCCAGCCACGCGCCAAGCGCGTGACTTACTGGGCTTTTTGCACCTTGGCCCTCAGACTTTAGGGTATTTGCACTTACGTCCCTGTGCATAGTGCCCCCTTCTTGATTTTTGAATAAATATCAAACCACCTCCAAATTCGATGAAAATTTGACACATGGCTCCTGCCATGTTGTTGGATTTTTGAGAATTTTTTAGGACATTTTTGATTTTATTTAGTATTTTTAAAAATTCAAAAACCTCCTTTTTAGCTACTGTCTAGGTTTAACAATACCAAAAAAATATAAAAACACCTCCAAAAATTCTAAAAAAATTAGCTACTGTTTCTTGCTTGTTGTTTGATTTTCTAGCCAATTTTGGCTATTTTTAATTGCTTAAAAACCCTAAAAATCTAAAAACCCCTAAAAACTCATAAAAATTATAATAAATAATATAAAAATCCAAAAACAATAATTTAGGTGCCCAAATTTTCCTTATTCTTTCTAGATTACAGGAAAATTACCTCCAGGGCTTGTTGAGATCCATAAATATTTTATTTTTGGGTTTCAAGCCTTGCTGGACAGTACCTAGGCCTTTTAGCACTGTTTGATTTTTAGAAAATAAATTACAATTTATAAAAATCTCAAAAATTCACCAAAAACACTTAAAAACTTAAAAAAACATAAAAACAATTTTTCTTAAATTTTTGCTTGATTTTTGGTGTGTTAAATAAATTGCTTAAGTTGGCTTGATTTTGCTTTCTTTACTTTTCTTCCCATTTTAAAAATCCAAAAAATACAAAAATTATTAAAAACCACTAAAAACACTTTTCTTTTATTTTATCTTATTTTTACTACTTCGTTAGGCCCTAGGCCAATCCGTGCTCCTTGAGTTCGGCCTTGGGAGCTATACCAGGTTAGTCCATAGCTAGACCGCTCTTCTTTGTTTTGATTGATTTGATCTATTCTGAGTGGTTATTTTTCTTGATACACCTATCCTCTGAGATCCGGGTCGCAACGACCCTTGTTTCATTACCTTCACCCGGTTCTTGAGGGTTTTTGCGTGTTATCAGAATGGCGCCGTTGCCGGGGAGCACGGCTTAGTAGTTGTTTTTGTTTTATTTTTCGTTTTTGTTTTCGCGGTTTTTCGTGGCTCTCCGGAGCCCGCGGCTTTTCGCGGCTTTTGTTCATAGTTCCTTTTTGATTTATTTTGTTTTATTTTGATTTTCTTCTCTTTCGATTTTTGTTTTATTTTGTGTGATTATTTTGTTTCCATTTTTGCACATATACCCTTGTTTTTATTTTCATTTATTATTTGATTATTGTTTATTGGTCTGACCACTTTTCCTGTCTTCTTGCGAGGGCCCGAGGACCGCGGAGGCGACTTTCGAGGAGCCGATGCAGCCGCGAGACTTGGAGGCGGCTTCTTTCTCTACGAAGCCACAGGAGTGAGCGAGAGGAGAGAGTTGAGTGGGGTGAGGCAGTAGGATAGTTTATTTCAGTTCATTCATTATTAATTGTAATAATACAGGCCTTTCTGAGACTCTTAGACACTTAGACCGTAGCGGGTCTGTTTCGCCGAGCACCGGCGTGCTCGGGGGACCCATTAGGACCCCTCGGTTTTTCGCGGCTTTTTACGCGGCTTTTCTTTTTCTTTCTTACTGTCATTTGCCGGTTTTTCGCGGTTTTTGCTCGAGCCCCTAGATTTAGGACTTTGTGGTGATTGTGCCGTAGCTGAGTAGGATCCAAACACCTTAAGGCTTATCTGTTCCTATAGAACCGTAATTGGACCTGCTTAAAATAATTAATAAAAATAACCGACTCGCTAGCTTCCGTAGCCTACGTGCCGTAGCTCGTCCTGTAAAGCGCTTACTCCTACCCCCGATTTGTCGGGCAGGGGAGGGACGAGCCAAGACCGGACCCTTTGGCTTGGAGGTCGGTGACCGGTTAGACGGTTCATCGCTAGAAAGTGCTCGTTTAGGACTCGGCTTTTTACCGTTGCATCATATAGCTTAGTTTAATTTCTGTCTTTATTTTATGCGCGGATCACTCTGCATGTAGAGAGCTGGAGGCAGGTACGCTTTTCTGACTTTGCATGCATCATTGATTTCTCGTGCATCGGCTTTTTCGACTTCTCCCCCCGTTTTTGACTTAATAATCAGGAGAATCGAAAAATTCGTTAGGCGTTTTTGTTTGATTTGAAAAATACCTAAAAAGAGAAATCATAAAATTGGGACTGTTTAAAATTATCGACATTAAAACTCGCTCACCCTAAAAATTTTGTATTGGGGAGAGCAACCCCCTCATTGCTTGGTTTGCATGTGCGAGAGAGTGACCCGAACAATAGGTAGAGCTCCCCGTTGCTATACTTGACTGACTACCGACTCTTCCGTGCGGGCCAGTCGGTTGGGTTAGCAGCGGATATCCCAACAGGTCACGTAATCGCTCTGATATTTGTGTGTTCACCAAATAAAACAGACAAGATAATTTGACCGAACTTTCACGGTCTTCAGCTCGCGTTGCGTTGGTGAACCGGGGGTTTGTTTTCAGATCATAGTTTTTCCAGATCCCATCCGCCCTACTCGCCAGATCAAGATGATGGGTAGACGGTCTCTTGGGCAGCCTCTGGCTGCACCTCTTTCGGGCGCGTCTACCTCATCATCTAGGTTGGCTCGAGAGAGCTCAGACCCGCTCTCCGAGCCCGAGTACGACTCCACCCTGTTCCCCCTCGATCCCCTTTCTGACCGCCCTGAGAGACATGAGCCCGAGGAGAGATTGATACATTTGACGGCACCTGAGTTGGGCTCATTTGATTTTGCAGACGTCGAGATGGCAGGCGCAGGCAGTTCTGACGATCACTCCCGTCCCGAGCACTTTGTACTAGACCAGGGAGCGATCAACTCCACCCTGATCGCACAGTTAGAGACAGTCCAGCAGCAGCTCCGCGATCAGGGAGCTTTTATGATAGAGATGAGGCGTGAGATGGAGAGGCTCAGAGCAGATAGAGATGAGCAGAGCGAGCCCGAGGACCCGGATGCAGAGGCACAGGCACGAGCCGCAGCAGCAGCAGCAGCAGCCGCGGCCGCGGCCGCCGCCGCAGCGGTAGCAGCCGCAGGAGGAGCAGGACCACCTAGACCGATGCGGGAGTTGCACAACCCCGGATCTACTTTGATGCACCATTGGGTTGTGGTTCCAGCCATCGTGGGGGACTTCAAGTTCCCCCCGAACACCTTGCAGATGCTTCCGCGGTTCCATGGACTGGCTACCGAGGAGCCCCATCTCCACTTACAGGAGTTTCTCATGATTTGCAGTACTGTCCACGACAGGCATGTGGACCAGGATACCATACGGATGATTGCCTTCCCCTTCTCACTGGCAGATAGAGCAGCCACCTGGCTGAAGCATTTGGGGAGATTCGTGTACACCTGGGAGCAGCTCCGCACCGAGTACTTGAACAAGTACTATCTACTCGGGCGGACGAACGCAGCGAGGGCCCTGATCAGCAACTTCTCCATGTTCCCCAACGAGCAGTTCCATGAGGCTTGGGAGAGGTTTAGAGAGCTTTTGGACAGATGCCCACACCATGATATCACGAAGCCGAACCTAGTTCAGAGCTTTTTCAGTGGGTTGTCACCAGAGCTACAGGGCCTGGTGAACGCTTCTTGTGGCGGGTCCTACTTCGCCAAGGACCATGACCAGGTCTGGGCTATTTTTGAGGAGATGGCAGAGAATTACATGGTGATGTCCCAGACCCGTCTCTACACCCAGAAGATCCAGCCACATCAGCCAGGACCCGTGCAGTACCAGAGGATAGCACGGGTAGATGCAGGTCCATCTAGTTCGTCCACAGCCACAGCAGCAGCACAGTTAGAGTCGTCAGCTGCGGACATGGGCATCATCAGCGAGAAGCTGGACCGCATGGAGCTGATAGAGAAGAAGCAGTTCCAGAGCATAGCACAGATGGATCAGATGGCACAGGTCTTGAGCGACCTGAAGACACAGCTCATGTGTCTCCAGGAGACACAGACGGCTTCTCAGCCCCGTCTTCAGTCGCGAGGCGACGCCGGCAGCAGCAGCAGCTCGTCCCAGCGCTCCAGCACCCCAGTGCAGCCTAGACAGGTTCACCTTGTACAGGCGGAGCCGTACCAGCAGCCGCAACCCACTTTGCAGTCACCACCATCTCCAGAGATGCAGATGGTGGTCTACCAGCCGGATCAGCCGTTGGCAGTACTACCCCCAGCCCCCTTTGATGCAGAGCCGTTGATGGATGTCAACGGGATCTGGTACGACCGTCCCCAGCCTGGGATCCGACGAGATCATCCCGGATTCAGGTGGGGGAGTGGTGGTGCCCAGCCCCAGCAGCAGCCGTCAGCACAGGGAGGGCAGTACTCCCAGTCGAGGGACCATCACCAGCCGCAGCAGCAGCCCCCAGTCTACCAGCAGCAGTCGTCCTACGTTCCTCATCCCTATCAGCAGCAGGGACAGCCTTGGAGACGTGAGCAGCAGGCTCACCAGGGATACCAGCACCAGCAGCACCCTCCTTCCTACCCCTCTTACCCTTACCAGCAGTCACAGCCTCATCCACAGAGAGGCAACCCGTCGGGCTCCCATGAGAGCCCCGCTTTGGATGATATCACCCGCCTCCTCACGGACCAGCAGGCGACATTTCGACGGGAGATGGACGAGTTCCGCCAGGAGTTGCGGGACCTGGTGAGAGGGAAGGCCGCCATACCCGCCCAGATAGAGCCGAACCCGAACAATCTCAAGCGGAAGTCTGAGCAGGAAGTACATACTGAGTTAGCCACTCCTAGCGATCCATTTGATGATACTTCTTCAGATCTTTTTGATGTTGATTTTGCCACGCTTAGGAGCGGTAGGACCCCAGCCGGCGGCGGCGCCTCAGCTGAGCTCCATCCCGAGGCGCCACAGGAGGAGGAGGAGAGCGGTACTGAGGCCGCTCCAGATGATGACGGTGGTACTGAGTCCACCAAGGATGCTGATCCCACAGGCGGTACTGAGGCCGCCACTTCGCCAGATCTAGGAGGTGGTACTGATGCCACCCATGCAGCCGAGCCAGCACGCGGTACTGATGCCGCGAGACGTCTACCTTCAGCAGCAGCAGCAGAGCAGCCCGCCCGTGGTGGTACTGAGGCCACCGGTGCTTGTACAGATAGTGGTGTTGTTTTTCCTCATGGTCATGTATCTCGGAACTCTGCTATGAATAAAGGAAAAGGTTTATTTTCTTTTGGTCCCACTGTGGTGCGTGATGTATGTGTGGATCCGGTCCTTGAACCGCTTAGACCCTTTCCTAGTCCTTCATCTGAGAAGGACCCAGTGATCCCCTTCCCTAGAGCCCTTCAGATGGGGAAGGGGAAGAAAATTGATCCAAAAAAGAGAGAGCTTGAGGAGTTCAGCCAGAGCATGATAGATCGGTTTCACATCCAGCTGACCCTCCAGGAGGCTTTGCAGCACATCCCCCTTCTCCAGAGATCTTTGAGAGAGAGGACTACAGTCAGGAGGAGGAGGAGGAACCACACTTCAGAGATACATGTGCTGACCAAAGCCACGTGCTTTGCGATCCAGAACCGACTGCCAGCCAAGAGGCCAGATTCAGGGGCCCCGTATGTCAGATGCCAGATTAGTGAACAGTGGTTCGACCGTACTCTTCTAGATAGCGGATCGTCGATTAACCTTCTTCCGGCAGCCCTTCTCGACCGCTTCGAGTTGGGCACTCTTCGACAGAGCAGGACAGTCCTTCAGTTCGCTGATCGATCTGTCAAGAGGCCGAAGAGGTTATTACGAGACGTTATCGTCACGATTCAGGGTCTACAATTCCCCGTGGACTTCGTAGTGTTGGACATGGAGATCCCTGAGTCAGTGACCGATACCCCCATCATCCTTGGTCGTCCGTTCTTGGCCACAGCCAAGGCGGTGACTGATCATGATAGCGGGAAGGTGTACTTTCGCGTCCAGGGCGAGAGTATACAAATAGAGACGGTCGAGGACTATAGAGCCAGATTCAGATCCCGCTCAGATGCGAGTACCGATTCAGAGCAGCTGACAGACGCAGAGCCAGACATCCACCAGGACTGTGATTTTGTGATCACAGATGATGAGGCAGCTTGGGCAGACCTTGAGGCACAGACCACCCTCTCACTTTCAGACACAGCTGATGCAGAGATGACAGCAGAGGAGAGTCTGGAGAGCACAGACCTGGTTCAGGATACCATTGCGGCAGCAGAGCCGGCCCTTGATCGCAGCACGATGATTTGTGATGGTGGTGCTGATGCCACCTTGTTTTCTGGTGGTGTTGATGCCACCTTGTTTTCCGGTGGTGCTGATGCCACCGTTTCTGATGCAGATCCCTCGGATTCAGAGTCTGATTGGGCCGATTGTTATGATCAGATGCCAGACTTGAGTTCAGCTGAGCCTAGGGATGAGGAGGAGGCAGATGCAGAGCAGAGCAGAGACAGTGTAGATGAGCCGCCTTCTCCAGATCCAGTTTGCGAGAGTACACTTTCACTTTCCCAGGCAGATTTGGCCGACCTTGCAGCGTTCACTCAGTTTCTTCCACAGCCAGATTTGCCGGCACCCAGCATTCCAGAGCTGAAGCCGCTCCCTACTTCGCTGAAGTATCGATTCCTTGCGGGCGATCCAGAGATGTACCCAGTCATCATCTCCGCCGAGTTGACTGGAGAGCAGGAATCCCGTTTGATGGGGGTTCTTGAAAAGAACCGCAAGACGATCGGATGGAGCGTAGAAGATCTCCATGGGATTAGTCCATCAGTGTGCTCCCACCACATCTATCTCGAGGATGGGGCGAAGCCGTCGCGTGAGTTCCAGCGGCGTCTGAACCCCAACCTAAGAGAGGTTGTCATGAAGGAAATATCGAAGTGGTGGGGTGCAGGTTTTATTTATCCCATTTCCGACTCCAAGTGGGTTAGCCCCTTGCATGTGGTGCCCAAGAAGACGGGCATCACGATTGTGATCAGTGAGTCGGGAGAGGAGATTGCTACACGAGTACCCACCTCTTGGAGGGTTTGTGTTGACTACAGGAGACTCAACCAAGCCACCAAGAAGGACCACTTCCCCCTGCCTTTTATTGACCAGATCATTGAGAGACTGGCAGGGAAGAGCCATTATTGCTTCCTGGATGGGTACTCGGGCTACAACCAAGTGGCCATCGCTCCTGAGGACCAGGAGAAGACCACCTTTACCTGTCCCTTCGGCACATACGCTTTTCGACGCATGCCATTTGGGCTATGCAATGCCCCTGTGACTTTTCAGAGGTGCATGCTGTCGATCTTCTCGGACATGGTAGGGGAGTGCCTAGAGGTCTTCATGGATGATTTCTCGATCTACGGCGACGGATTTGATTCTTGTCTTGACTGCCTAGATCGAGTACTCCAGCGATGTATTGAGTATCACTTGGTGCTATCTTGGGAGAAGTGTCACTTCATGGTGACTCAAGGGACGGTGCTTGGCCACATCATCTCCAACAGGGGCATGGAGGTTGATCCGGCCAAGGTTGATGTCATTAGGAAACTCACACCGCCGTCCAATCTGAGGCAGTTACGGTCATTTCTGGGGCACGTTGGATTTTACAGGAGATTCATTCATGATTTCAGCAGGATTGCCCGGCCGTTGACTGACCTCTTGACGAAAGACACCGAGTTCCTTGTCGATGACAAGTGTCTTTCGTCGTTTGCTACTCTCCAGCAGTGTGTGATTGAGGCTCCTGTCCTCCAGCCACCTGATTGGTCTCTCCCATTCGAGATCATGACGGACGCCTCCGATTTTGCCGTAGGGGCAGTGCTGGGACAGAGGAGGGATGGAGTACCATTTGCTATACACTACGCTAGCCGCACATTGGATTCCGCCCAGCGGAATTATACAGTCACAGAGAAGGAGATGCTAGCCGTAGTGTTTGCCCTGGATAAGTTTAGATCATATATCATTGGATCTAGAGTGACTTTGTTTACAGATCATACCGCCATCAGGTACCTCATGGCAAAGAAGGATGCCAAGGCCAGACTGACTAGATGGATCCTTCTACTCCAGGAGTTCGACATTGAGATTAAGGATAAGCCTGGAGTCAAGAATGTGGTGGCGGATCACCTCTCCCGATTAGAGCAGCCTGAGGAGACTGAGCAGATTGATCCTATCCGAGATACCTTCCCAGATGAGGCGATCCTTGCTATCGCCTCACTCCCATGGTATGCCGATATTGTGAACTTTCTCGTTGCTGGGAAAGTCCCACAAGATTGGCCCAGGCAAAGGCTTGAGACCTTCCTAGCGAAGGCCAAGTCCTACCATTGGGAGGATCCCATCCTTTACCACGAAGGAGGGGACAGCGTCTGGCGTCGGTGTATTCCTTAGGAGGAACACCATAGCGTCCTCACTTACTGCCACAAGCTTGAGGCAGGAGGACATCATTCTGGGAGGAGAACGGCACAGAAAGTGCTCCAATCCGGTTTGTGGTGGCCTACCCTTTTCAAGGACTCAGATGAGTTCGTGAAGAGGTGTACTGACTGTCAGAGGATGGGCACTTGTGGACAGCGTGATATGATGCCGATGCAGCCCATTCACTTCTGTGAGGTTTTTGACGCATGGGGCATCGATTTCATGGGTCCATTCCCTAAGAGTCAGGGATTTGAGTACATTCTGTTGGCCGTGGATTATGTGAGTCGTTGGGTGGAGGCTATCCCCGCCCGAGCCGCTGATGCGAGGACAGTTTGCAGATTTTTGAGGAAGCATATCATCACGCGGTTCGGGGTTCCACGAGTTCTTATTTCTGATGGGGGATCTCACTTCATCAATGACCAGGTGAAGGCACTTGCTAGCGAGTTCGGCATAGACCATCGTGTTGCTACACCATACCATCCACAGACGAATGGTCTAGCCGAAGTGTCGAATAGGGAGATCAAGACTATTCTGCAGAAAGTCGTCCGCCCTGACCGAAAGGATTGGTCACAGCTATTGGACTCGGTCTTGTGGGCATATAGGACGTCTTTCAAGACACCTTTGGGTACATCTCCCTTTCGCCTCGTATATGGCAAGCCCTGTCACCTACCAGTTGAGCTGAGGCACAAGTCACTCTGGGCAGTTATAGACATACTTATGGATCCAGATGGTATAGGAGACCAGAGGAGGGCAGAGTTAGCTGCCCTGGAGGAGCTTAGAGATGCAGCTTTCTCAAGCAGCCTACATTATAAGGAGAGAGTCAAGGAGTGGCATGATTCTCATATCAGCCACAAGCATTTTGAGATTGGACAGAGAGTATGGCTGCTTGATGCGAGGCTTAGATTATTTCCAGGGAAGCTACAGAGCAAATGGAAAGGACCTTATCTGGTTCGGAAGGTACACGACAACGGTAGCATCGACATATCTGAGTTGTCTTCTGAGAGTACCTTCCGAGTGAACGGCCAGCGGCTCAAACCATTTCTAGATCATGAGCCGCGGGTCGTGGATCTTGCCCCTATTCATTTTGCGTGAGATGTGGTCTTTGACTCACATCTAATGCATCTCACGCCTGAGCTTTACTGATCCTCCGCTGTACATAGATCCAGATGTCCATATCAGCACTTTCTTTAGTCCCACATCCCTTTCTCCATCTTGTGATTATGCTATACTTAGGGTGCACTTTACCCTAAGTATAGGGGGGATGTGAGACATTTCGGGTATTTCTTTTGTTTCTGTCTACCCCTGTTTTGCTGCCTAGGGATATCTTACCCTAAGTATAGGGGGGGGTAGACCCTGTACATTCTCCACTCGGTTTTCCCTTCGTGTACAGCCTGCTATACTTAGGATTACTTGATCCTAAGTATAGGGGGAAGACCCGAGTCCCTCTTGACTTTTCATTCTCCTTTTGTATAGCCTTCCTTTTCACTTCCCTATACAAAGCACGAGTTATGTCTTCTTCATCGCTCTTGACTCTGAGGACATCGTTCGAGCTAAGTATAGGGGGGTGTGTATATATTTCATATATACTTTAGCCATAACTCGTACTTTGTGTGAGTGTGTTAATAAATAAAAATGGCTAAAAACCACAAAAATTAAAAATTTTCATGTACATAATCTTCTTTTATTTGCACATACATAGCTAGTGTACAAATTATTTTTGTAAAAATGATTTCAAAAATCTTTTGTGTGTAAAGCTTGTGTAAATATTTTCTGTATCAAAATTATGTATATAGTACAAAATTTTTCCAAAATGTTTTGAAAAATCAAAAGTTTGCAAAAATCTTGTGTAAATGTGTGTAAATATCTTTTTGCAAAACTTGCACTTCATGCATCATCATTCATGATTTCAAAACATTTTTCAAAAAATTTTTGCATGATTGTAAAATTTGTGTAAATATGCATCTTTTTGTACATATGTATATAGTTTTTCTGGATGATAGTTGACATTTAAACTAAGCCGGGAATCAAATTGAGAAATGGAGCTTGATTAAGATCTTAATCCATCTAATTTCTAAGAGGAACCTTATAGGGCTTAGGTTTAAGGCTTTTCAGGTCCATGGTGACTTAATTCTTTGAGTCCACTAGGCTATGATCACATGTCATCTCAATGAGCCTAAGTAGAGCACTTAACAACAACACATGACTCATATAGATTATGGCTTTACTTGGACAACCGCACTATGCACCGAGCTCTCTACGGATGAGGTGGTGAGGAGGCAGTCTTCCTTGGCTTGGGGTAGCATATGAGGGTAGTACTTCTAGGCGGAACCTCTCTTCTTCATTTAGTGAAGGAAGTGCGTCTCAACTTGGTCTGGTTGCCATGAGGTCTAACGACGGGAGTTGTGGGTTGCAATAAAGCTTCAAAAGAGGGATAGTCTACTGGCTCAAGAGGAAAAACTCCTTGTATATATGTTGCACATGTACATATTGTATAGATGCACTCGAAAAAAAAAATGCAAAAAGAAAAGAACTCCAAAAAAGTGGTGGGTCTGAGAGAAAATGATAATCCCACCGGAGTATGTATATAAGTGCAATAAGCAAAGCTTGGTTTCATGATCCACCTGTTGTAGCTTGCAGCAGGGAGACTTGGCTACACCGGTCAAGCTCCCAAGGGTACTTGGCTACACTTGCCTTGACCCATTCTCTTCTTCCCCCTCTTCTTGAGCCGGTTGAACTTGAACTTAGAAGGGAATACCCCGCTCCTCGAGGAAAGAGTGGCCAGATTGAGGTCATAGAGTTACCTTGTTAGGGAGGGTTGTCAAGTTGCCATTTCTGAGGTGGAGAGCTTAGACCTCACTTTCACAATACAAGAAAAGATTCATGGTCTTCAGGGTTTGTGGTTGATGACTTGTTCTGATCTGGAGCATTGAGGAGTCTTGGTTATAGAATAGTGGAACTTAGAGGCTGTTAGGTTTTAAGCTTAAGTCTAAATAAGGTTCCGATACATCAATAATCCAGAGATCTGATTGAGCTCCATACCTCAATTTCATGAAGGCAAGTTTAATAATCAACCTTGATCCTTGT
Organism: Ottelia alismoides; assembly: GCA_037367405.1. Taxonomy (NCBI): domain Eukaryota; kingdom Viridiplantae; phylum Streptophyta; class Magnoliopsida; order Alismatales; family Hydrocharitaceae; genus Ottelia; species Ottelia alismoides. The sequence goes on along the minus strand of JAZKJV010004780.1, from coordinate 634,520 downwards.
ACATTCTCTTTTTCTTTTTCTTTTTCTTTCTTTTGCACTTCTTTTTCAAATAAGTGTTTGCTAAGGGACTAGCAAAGTATAGTATAGGGGGGTGATGAATACCCATTCATCACTCTTTATTCTTATATTTTAGCTACAAAAACCTATGCAAATGCATGTAGATATGTGTAAATAGGACAAATTAGCAAAAGCATGCATGTTTGTAAATATAGATAATTAGCATGTTTTTGTGCAAAAATAAAAGAATAAAGATGAAAAAGAAAAAGAGGGAAATATTTAGAATAAATATTGAGCAACCTAACCCAAGGGAGGGCTCAGCATGGGCCTGACCGCATAAAAGCCAAGTAGAGGGAGATAGGGACTCATATGTACATACTTATGTAAATAAATAAAATTATATTTTCCTCAACCAAAAATATGCTTGTATATATTTTGTATATATTTAGAACTATTAAAAACAAAACAAAAAAAAATTAAAAAATCAAAAAGACCAAAAATACCCTTACACCATGTACATAGACCACCTTCCTTATTTATTTCACCTTGTAAATAGATTTATTTATTTCTAAAACTTTTTGTACATATTCTATGTTACATATTGTACATAAAATAAATGTAAAGAAACAAAACAAAAATCAAATAAAAATTACAAAATTAAAATAACAAAAACATATTGTACATATACCATGTATATAGTTGTATATAACTAATTATTTTACCTATGTACATAAATAATAAAAATAAAATAAAAATAGTCTTTTATTCCTCATTTTATTCTATAAATAAATAAAATATAAAATAGGAATAAAAATATATAAAAATAACTAATTAAAAATCAAAAATCAAAAATCAATATAGTGTATATATACCTATGTATAGCTACTATGTAAATACCTTATTTTAATTTCCAAAAATTAATTAAAAATCACAAAAAAATAGAAAAAATTAAAACAAATATTTTTCATGTTTTAAGTTTTTGGAAATTCGGCCATTTAAGGCCCCAAAAAAATCAAATAAGAATTCAAGCCTTGGCGGGCTCTGATTGGTCCACGGGGGATTGTTGACCCCCGGTCAACACCTCCCCCTGGACCACAGAGTCGCGGATCTGTGTTTCGACCCGACTTCTTCCAATTACCCCCACCAGATCCGACCGCCAAATCCGCAAACCCCGCACTCCAATCATCCTCTGTGCATCCGGGATCCTCGCCCGATTCCTTGCCTAGGGGTCCGTGCTCAATCGAGCCGGACCCGAGCTTCCCTTTCCGGACCAGCACCCATATAAAACCCGAGCTCAGCCGCCTCCCCATTCCATCTTTGGCTCTCCACCTTCACTCCCGTGACCTCCATTGCATTCAGCAAGGTGACAGCTTCCGTCTGCCGTGTTGCAGCGAGGAGGAGGGTGCCCGACCATCGATCCGGCAGCCGTGCGCCGCCGTGCTCCGCCAACTAGCTGGAGCTCGAGCCTCAGGCAGGGACGACCTTTGAGGCAAAGACCAGGAGCTAGCTAAGCTCCAGCATAGTCTCCCGCATCACCCAGGTACCCATTTAGCCATTCCATCTAGTTTAATTTCTGATTTCGCCCAAATCGCCCTTCCGACGAGTTCCCCTGATTCCGGCCATCTCGCGCAATATCTCGATCATCGGAACCCCCACACACCTTCGCCATCCTCCGACGCACGTTCTTCGCCCAGCCATCCAACCCAGCTCGCCCCGGAGCTGGGACTCGAGCTCCACCATCCCCAGCTCGCCGGAGCTCATCCGTTCCGACCCCCAGTTCACCCTCACCCCGCTTCTTCGGGTCGAGGCACTTTGCCCTCGACCCGCGAAGCTTTTGGTTCGCTTTGCAGGTCAAGAGGGAGGCATCTGAGCCCCCCTTACATTCCAGCCAGGAGCTTTGCGCCGCCAGCCTCGCCGGAGCCCCTCCAGGGCTCGGTTGGGCTATCGGACACCTCCACCAGCTGCGGGACGACTCCGCGGACCTGCTCCGATACTTAGCAGCAGCTGAGGAGGACTACTGCAGGCGCACGAGGCCGGCGAAGCTCGCCGGCGGAGTGTTCTTCCAACATCCTCCTTCACCGTCCGATCAGCCCCACCGTTCCAGATTCAATCACGGTCGTCCATTCATCGAAGAGCAGTTGCCGTTGATCACTTTGAGGAGCTGATCGGGACCGTTCGCGCGAGGAGAGAGGTACCTGCATCGCCAGCCTTCAGATCACCCACGTGGCCTCCCTCGCACCGTCGATCGGGCCCAAGAGTTGAAGAAGAGAAGCGCCACCCACTCTGAGCCGTCCGATCCTCCACGTGGCGCGCATCCGGCCGTCGACAAATAAAGGGGTAAATTACTTAGGGCCCCCTCTTAGTTTGTCTTTTTAGTCCTAGTCCTGTAAATATTTTCGTACTTTTATTTACGTAGGGTAAATTGCAACTGGGACCTTGTGCTTGTTTTTATTTGCTTTTATGCCCCTGAGTATGTGATCTCACGTGCTTCGCCACGTGCCTTGTCTGGGCAATTTACATCTTTTTCCCTGTAGTTCTGTTGGGCTAATGAATGGATAGATACTTTTTGGTATTTGCATTTGTACCCCTGTGAAGCATTCTATTTCTACATGTGCGTGTATTAGTGGGTAAATTGCAACCGAGTCCCTGGGTTTTTGGTACGAGTTATCAAAAGCCCCCTGAAACTTGGTTTTTCTTACCAAAAGGCCCCTGAGTGCCCCAGCCACGCGCCAAGCGCGTGACTTGCTGGGCTTTTTGCACCTTGGCCCTCAGACTTTAGGGTATTTGCACTTACGTCCCTGTGCACAGTGCCCCCTTCTTGATTTTTGAATAAATATCAAACCACCTCCAAATTCGATGAAAATTTGACACATGGCTCCTGCCATGTTGTTGGATTTTTGAGAATTTTTGAGGACATTTTTGATTTTATTTAGTATTTTTAAAAATTCAAAAACCTCCTTTTTAGCTACTGTCTAGGTTTAAAAATACCAAAAAAATATAAAAACACCTCCAAAAATTCTAAAAAAATTAGCTACTGTTTCTTGCTTGTTGTTTGATTTTCTAGCCAATTTTGGCTATTTTTCATTGCTTAAAAACCCTAAAAATCTAAAAACCCCTAAAAACTCATAAAAATTATAATAAATAATATAAAAATCCAAAAACAATAATTTAGGTGCCCAAATTTTCCTTATTCTTTCTAGATTACAGGAAAATTACCTCCAGGGCTTGTTGAGATCCATAAATATTTTATTTTTGGGTTTCAAGTCTTGCTGGACAGTACCTAGGCCTTTTAGCACTGTTTGATTTTTAGAAAATAAATTACACTTTATAAAAATCTCAAAATTCACCAAAAACACTTAAAAACTTAAAAAAACATAGAAACAATTTTTCTTAAATTTTTGCTTGATTTTTGGTGTGTTAAATAAATTGCTTAAGTTGGCTTGATTTTGCTTTCTTTACTTTTCTTCCCATTTTAAAAATCCAAAAAAATACAAAAATTATTAAAAACCACTAAAAAACACTTTTCTTTTATTTTATCTTATTTTTACTACTTCGTAGGCCCTAGGCCAATCCGTGCTCCTTGAGTTCGACCCTGGGAGCTATACCAGGTTAATCCATAGCTAGACCGCTCTTCTTTGTTTTGATTGATTTGATCTATTCTGAGTGGTTATTTTTCTTGATACATCTATCCTCTGAGATCCGGGTCGCAACGACCCTTGTTTCATTACCTTCACCCGGTTCTTGAGGGTTTTTGCGTGTTATCAAATAACGTAGAATCTTTCTCGATATTTTTTTCCACTCTTACTAGCTGTCTGATATCTTGGCTCATTACATTCAGGACACCGGTCTAAATGTTGATGTTCACCGTAATATAGAATATGGTGATTTATGCATGAGTCTATTTTAATTTCTGCTAAACCCATCTTCCGCATCATCTTTTTTGTTTTGTAATAATTATCAGGTAATTCTGCATCTTCTGGTAACATCTTCTTAATAATCCTCGGCATTGCATCAAAATTACGATCGGTCATATTATATTCCATCTTCATCGATAGAAGATCCGAGACCACAGAAAGTTTTGAATATGTCTTGCAAACCAACCATAATGGCTCTTCCGCTTTTTTCAACGGCTCGTAAAATTCTGCAGACTCTCCATATGGTTCATCATCATCTAACAAAGTATCATTGAATTCTGGACCCGCAACATCCATAACCATATCTGCAAAGGGATTAATATTGTCAGCTTCTTCCACATCATTCATTCTGTTCTCGAAATTCTCACCATGCCTCCACCAAATCTGATATCCTTCCATGAAACCCATTCTATAAAGATGTAACTGAGTTTCATCTTTTGATCTCTTCTTCATTAGACGACATTTCTTACACGGACACAAGACAGTTCCATCTGAATCCACAATACGGGAACCTTGTGCGTAAGCAAATTGTATGAATTCCTGAACACCTCTTTGAAAAGCATCTGCTATATGCCCATCTACTACACGGTTGTACATCCATTCTCTATTGGTCATATTTATGAACCTGAATTAAATAATCTAAAATGTCAAATCTAAGAAATTGAGGATATCTAAACGTATCACATTTTCGAGATAAAAGATGAGAAGAGAAGTGTATTAATTATGTTATCACTTTAGCCCATCCATAAGGATTCAAATTTACTAAAAGATGATCATTGTCACAAGTATCTTTATTTCTAACGAAAATTCGGCAGCATAACCCTGCACCTCTCCCGTATACCCCATAAATCAATCGTAATTAATTATCAAAATAATCATATTATTGATTATTTCAATAATAAATATGACTAATTTGGTATACTGAAGAGGAAGGGGTTATGAACCGAATTTCCGTAAGAAATAAAGACATTGTGACACGGATCACCTTTTAGTAAATTTGAATCCTTACGGACCCCCTTAGTCCGGGACCTCCGAACTAAGGAAAGCTAATATAAATGTAATACTTTAAGATCATTTTACGTCATACATTTGTAAGTGCTACAAATGAGACTATAAAATAATCTTAAAATATTTATTCATTTATATTAGCCGGGCATTTACGTATATTTGGCTGATTAACGATGGGGATAGGGATAAGTGTGATCCTTATTTAGTGCCTAATACAGTGCTTGGGTCACTAAAAGTTAATGGGCACCTGCAAAAAAAATTCGAACCTGCATACATCAAAATCCACGACCATTGGTCTGGGATAAACATCCCAAAGTGAGTCCAATAGTGCTGTGAAAAAATAAAAAATATAACACAGATAGAGGTGATCAAATCCTCTAACGTGTTGCACACGCCACCCGTTGTGCAGGGCCACACACCACCCGGTGTGGAAGGATGCACTGTGTGTGAAGAATTTTGTGCGATTTTCTAATAATTACTAAATCATATTTTGGACTTATTATAAACCTATGTATAAGTTAATGTGATATAATTGGTCACATTAACTAAAATTTAATGTGATAATAAATTATCACAAAATAAACAATGGTGTATATCATATCTCATATCAAAACGATATGAAATTTTAAAACTGTTATTAATGATGTTGATAATATCTAGTATCTACATTATTGAAGTTGAGTAACTAAAGTTATTCACAAATTTCATAACTAATCATTTTCGAACATAATGTTTGTTGAGGCATTTTATCTACATTATTCCGAGGCATTATAAAAGTTGAGTAACTAATCTTTTCTGAGCATAACTAATCTTAACTAATCATACAAGCATTTTGTCATTTAAAATTTACAAAATTTAAACATAATGTTCGTTGAGGCATTTTATCGAACACCTACAGGGCATACAATTATACATATTATTTAGACAACCAAATTCGAAATAACAATACTATAGTGATCTACTATTATCCTTAATATGTAAAACACATATAAACTAACAAAATACTACACTACATTCAACAAAAATTTTAAACCCTAATCTATCCAAACAATACAACTACGTAATGAAATCAAATAAAAAGAGAAAGGATTAAAGATTATACTGAGTGGTAGATGTAGATCTACTCAAAACACGAAAACCACGGGCGTCGGGGTCGGGGCGGAGGGCTTGCGGGTCGCCGGAGGGGAGGAAATGGGAGAGGGTTGCGTGAGAAATGAGGAAGAAGGGCCTCGCAGGTTCTGTTTACGGGCTTGGGCGAGCACACTTAAGTGCTCGCCAGGCCGTCGCCCGGTGCTCGCCCAAAATTTCCAGCCGCTAAAATTATCCGCGCAAGGAAATCCAAGTGGGCGAGCACATTGAGCGAGCACATGGGCGAGCACATGTGCTCCTCAATACTGGTAACTGCGCCTCTCCGCAAAATTCAAACCAGCGACCCTCATGGGCGAGCACATGTGCTCTTAGTGTGCTCGCCCATTACGGGGCGAGCACATGTGCACGCCAGGTGCACGCCGAGATGTGCACGCTAATCCCGCCTTTTTTTGTAGTGTAGAAATATTTTCTATCATGTGAAAGGGGACCCCGACAAGCTCAATGAATGGATTGAGAGCACCATTCGTCATTGAAGGAAACCACCATCGCATTTATTTACTTGCATTCCCGAACTCGTGACATTTTTTCTGAACTTGACTTAATTATGTCCGTTACAAACATTTTCATGTACCAAGAACATTGCTGCGAGGACAGCCCCACAGTAAAAGGTACATGGTGAGGAGAGGCATATGATTATTTAATCCCCACAGTAGTAGCATATTTATCCTTCAGGTCCACGGGTCCTGCCTATGTTCTGGGTTATTCTACTTTGCTTATGTTTATGCAGGGAACAAATCACATGGGTCCTGCTTATGTTTATGTTTATGCAGGTAATAGATCCACGGGTCCTGCTTATGTTTATGTTTATGCATGAATGTTGTTTACGTAGATTTCGGAAAAATTTGTTGTCTACCCTACTTTGGAGCATTGTTTCTGATGCGTTCCAATATAGGAACATGAAAATGAAGTGCTTTTGTGTAACAGGATCTGTTGCAGGAAGTATAATCGTCGAAAGCGTTCCAAGATAGGAACCTGAATATGTGTCGTACAAATTAGGGAATTTTTTTTCATTCTACTACTTTGCCGTGGCAACATTACCTGCAGGTGCTTAGCCTGTCAGAAGATGGCAATACAATACTTTCTGCATCTATGTGATATATTGTGACTAGTCATTTCAGTACTTAATTAATGTTTTGCTATTTTTCGGGAATTTGACTCCCTCTCAAGTTCTTCGATAATCAGATGTTTGATTCGTTACAATGGTTACCCGTTGCTGGAAAGTGTCGTGTTAGTGATGGCCTTGCGTAGGTACAATCCGTTTGATGACATCATGGAGCAAGTAGTAATAGCCTGCATCGGCGTAGCGGTGGTTGTTGCGGTGGAGGAGTTGGAGAGTGAGTCCTCCGCTAAACGAGTTCCTCGACCCCTGCATACAAGGCCTCTCAACGGACAAGACTGGGTGGAAGAGATGCTTGCGGGCCATGATGACAGGCATTCCAAAACTTCCGAATGCGATCGCCCATGCTTAGGAGGTTTGTTCGTGAGCTAACGGATCATGGATTAACGCATACGAGGTACATGGACGTGATGGAGCAAGTGTGTATATTTCTATACGCATTCACCAATGTCCATTCTAACAGAATCATCCAAGAAGCATTCCAACATAGCACGGACACCATATCCCGCCATATTAAAAGGGTACTCGCGAAAGTACTAACACTTGAACAGGAGTACATTCGACTTGCCTCGCCCGTCACCCCGGAAATAATCACTTCAAACCCCCGTTACTACCCATACTTCAAAGTAAACACATTCCCTACTATAACACATTACTTCCGGTTTTGCCATGCTTTCGTTAACTGTCCGCCTTTGCACAGGGAGTCATAGGAGCGATCGACGGGACATATATTCCCGCTCATGTTAAGCACGACGAGGAAGGAGCTTATCGCTGCAGGAAGCTTTTCCCATCCCAAAATGTTATGGCTGCAGTTGACTTCAATCAATATTTTACTTATGTCATTACTGGATGGGAAGGTTCTTGTGCGGATATGATCGTGCTTTGACATTCCGTCGAGAGTGGGTCTTTGATCGTCCCAGAGGGCTGCAAGTATCTGGCAGACTGTGGTTACTCGAACACGAACACGTTCATCGCCCCGTACAGAGGTGATCTGTATCATCTCCCTGCTTGGCGGGCACGAGGGTGTCACTACGAAAATCATAAGGACCTATTTAATCACCGGCATGCAAGCTTGCGCATTGTGGTGGAGCGCACGTTCCTTGTGTGGAAGAATAGATTCCACTGCCTTTGAGATATGCCATCATACTCGTTCGACATACAACGGGATGTTGTAAGGGCCACTTGCATTATTCACAACTTTATCCGATTAAACGGCGGTGATTCAATATATGACAACGACGAGGACGACAACCTGCACAAGGAGGTTGACGAGGAACAAAATCGGAGCATCGCCATACTTCGTGAAGATATCCATCGGGGGGAGGTTATACGAGACAGAATCGCACATGCAATGTGGAATAACAGACGAAGGAGACAGTCTTAGCGTAGTACTGTTGTTGATAATATGGAGTTTAATCTATTTGCATTCCTGTTTTTCGCATGAGCTTAATATTCTCGTGCCACGTTTTTCCCTTTTTATGTAAACATCTTGTTATTTCCGTTGAGAAATAGCAATGCAACCAAATGAACGATGCCGTTGTGGGAACCCATTGGTTCTGAGCTACGAAAATGGGCACCAAAACCCGGTGGGAAGACTCTTCTATGTTTGCTCATCTGGACGATGCGATCATCATCAGCCTTATGCACGTGCACCAAGGACAAAGGAGAATATGGCAGATGAATTTTTCCTTTTTGCATATCGTTTATGGGAGACGGAAAGGGAAAATAGAGAACTTCGTCGAAAGCTTGAAACCACGCAGAAAGATTTAACGGAAAAGGAAAGCGAATTGGTTACTCTCTACGCAGAGGTAGAAGATGTTGGAGGCACGAGAGCTTCATTGCGAGAGATGGTGGAGTCGTTGCGCCTGCAACTGCAAGGTGCAGGACTAGATGTGGTCGAGGAAAGTGTGATTGATAAGCATGTCCTGTGACTGCTTCTGTATATCGTCGATGTTCTGTACTAAAATTTCGAATCATGCTACGGTGGGTAAAGAACTAGCGTATCCTCGATTTCGTAAGCTACTATTGTATTTCTACCTCAGCCGTGCTCATTTACAATGATAATAACCTTGCATACACGAGGGGATTAAATGAAATTGCATATCTTGGTGGGCACATGTGGAATAATCCATGTATTTCGTTGTTACAAAAGAAATATATGTTGTGGGCGGTTGACAAAATAATGACAAATAAAATTAAATCGCATAACGCAAGTAGAATTGAAATTTGCCCCAAAAAAAATACAATATTATAACAACAATGACAAAGAGGACAATCTCAATCACATCATTTCATACCACATCCACCCCACCCTCTATCCAAACAACAACTATTGAAAATGGATTATCCACCCCCAACCCCATCTCACAGTTGGGATGCCCAACCCACCCCACCCCGCAATCCAAACGAGCCCTAAGGGTGGTCAGGCTGTGGTGTAAGGGTGAGCGTGCGGCATGGGTTCAATTAAAGTGGATGGATGTGGATGTGAGTGCTTTGACTCTCTGGTCGGAGCAGGCGAAGGTGCGACAACGCAAGAAGAAGTGATTGGAGCGAATCGGAAAATGCAAAGGAAATGGGGGGTTGCTGAAGTCCTAGGCGAGATCTAGAGCTTCAAGCGACGGCGGTCGACGAGGCAATGGCCTCGACCAAGCTGTGAAAGGCTGGGAGGCTGATCGTGGCGACACACGCTGTCCACGAGGCTGAGCAGCGTGGCTGCTCCTCCATGCTTCGATCCGAAGGGACCCTCAGGAAGCTGTCACTCAACCGGAGGTGGCTAGGGTTGAAGGGAGGCATGAGGCACGATCTACTGCTCATGGGAGGCAGAGAAGAGTATTTAAAGGGTTTCTAGGAGGCTGGAGGAATCGGGCAAAGGCACGCAATCGTAGGAAGATCTGCGCCTTCCTAGGGATCCGTGAGGGTTTTGGATCCAAGGAGAGGCCACGGGCGAAGAATCGGAGCGAGGGGATGCGTGACCCGACTAGACAAATTAGGAGAAATCGGTCCGATGAAGATAATCGAGTCGGGTCAAGCCAGGAAGAGGGCATTGACCCGGGTCAATAAAATGACGTGGACCAATCAGTAATTTGAATGTACAAAATACTTACAAATTCAATAAAAAATAGTAAATGATTTTAAATCAAAAAGTGTATAAAATAAAAAATATTTGTTATTTTTCAAACTATTTTTCTGTTATTTTTATTTATTTTTATGAAAAATAAATTAATCTTTATACAGTATAGTGTATTATATATAGGTATAATATACCTATGTATTTTGAACAACTTCTTTTGTTGTTTTTACAAAAATACCTCAATTTTTATATTTTATTTATTTATAACATAATTTTTGGAGTACAAAATAGTTTTTATTGGATTTTTATTTATTTACAGGCATATGATAAATAGAGAATAAGACATATATACATGTATTTTGTACAAGGGAGAGAGAATTTTATTTTATTTTATTAATTTTTGTTTTATTTTTAGGACTATATACAAGGATGTAAAAAGAATATTTTATTTTTGTTTTGTCAAAAAAAAAACTATTTAATTACATGGAGTAGGCCCTATCTCTCTCTATTTGTTTTATTTGGCGATCAGGTCAATGCTTGACCTTCTCTTGGGGTTCGGGTCACTCAGTATTTATTCTAAATACATCCTTCCTTTTTCTTTTCCTTTATTCTTTTATTTTTGCACAAATACATGCTAATTATGTAATATTAACAAATGCATGCATAATGCTAACTTATTGTATTTAAATCTATTTACATGATGTTTTGCCAAGATAAATAGCTAAAATAAAATAATAAAGAGTGAGAATCAGGGATTCATCTCACACCAGGGCCCGATTCATCTCCCCCAATCTGACAACCCCCAAGCCCCCCAGCCTCTTTGCTGTTGTGACCAACCCCCAATTGCCAAATGAATTCCCCTTTTCTCTTGTCGCCCATTAGACCAGAGAAACTGCCTCATCAGAACCTCCATCCTCATTCGGAGCCCAACATGTAACAACCTTGTAGAGCAGGAAAAAATCGGAATGGCAGATAGAACATGTTTCGGCATCATCACCTTCCCACCCTTAGAGAGTGTAGAGGCCTTCCAGCCCGCCAGTCGCCCCTCCAACCTCGCCAACACAGGTCGCCAGTCACATGCCCGGAGCCTCCTCGCCACCAAAGGAAGCCCTAAGTATGTGATTGGCAGAGCCCCAAGAGGGCACCCCAAAGTGGCCGCCACCTCAGCCGCCTCCCGTTGTGCTATCCTAAAAGGCACCACCGTTGACTTTTGCCGATTTATCTTTAGGCCCGAGATGTCACCGAAAATATCCATAATCCTAGCATCCCGTCGAATTCTGTCCAACTCCGCCCTCAGGAAAATCATGGTATCGTCAGCATACTGCAACAACGGAACGGAGATATCCCCAATAGCATAGACCCCACACCAATCTTCCTCTGCCGCCATCGGCATCAGAACCACCAATCCATCCGCAACAATCACAAAAAGCAATGGGGCCAGTGGGCATCCCTATCGGATCCCTCTCTGCAGCTGGAAGAACCCCTCCTCAGGCCTACCATTAACGAGAACTGCAAAAGAGGTCGTAGTGATACAACGCTTCATCCAAGCCACCCACATCGGAGAGAACCCCCTCTTCTCCAAAGAACTCCATAGAAACTGCCAATCAATACAGTCGTAAGCCTTCGCAGAATCCACCTTCCATAGCAAACCACTACTTATGTTTCTCCTCCAATCCGCGATCACCTCCGATGCCACCACCAATCCGTCCGCCATGCATCTCCCAGGCACAAAGGCTGACTGCTCAGGAGCTATGATATCGTGCAACACCATCCGCAGGCGGTTGGCCAGCGCCTTGGCCACAATGAGGTAGATCGCGTTCGATAGCGCGATGGGCCTGAAGTCCTCCACCAAGGATGGGTTCTCCCGCTTGGGCAAAAGAAAAATAAGCGCTCTATTCAGCTTTTCAAACCCCTGATTTCCATTGTTAAACTCACGGATTATCTCCATCACATCATCCCTGACCACATCCCAAAACTCCCTGTAAAAACAAACCGAGAAACCATCAGGTCCAGGTGCTCCATCAGCGTTAAGTTGAAACAATGCATCCTTGATCTCCGCCTCCGGGTATTCAGTCCACATCTTCTAGTATCTTCTGGTTATCACTTCAAATTCATAAAGATACAAGAACACGAAAAAGATATATACTACTGTTGGGGATATATATGGATAATGCGGAACAATCAACAACCCAGGATAATATCCCCCCTAAACTGTCCTGCAGCAAAGAGGGCACAACACAAGAATATGTTCCCCACACGGGAACTCAAATGGCAACAATGACAAGCAACCACAAGCAAGCAAGCAACCACACGAGACAAAGATTTTTACGTGGAAACCCTTGCTCAATGTGAGCAAGGGAAAAACCACGGGGCAAGACCGGCAACCAAGCACTACGGTCAAAGTGATCCAAATGTTCTTCCCGGTTTTGTTGCCCACAAAACCGAGGTACAAGCACACGCAACGGATAGTTCATCAACAAGGAACAAACTATCCCTAGGTATCTAACTATACCAATATTGTGCTCAAAACAAGGAGAACAAAGGAACTCCCCTTGTGGGCTCCCGGATGGAGACCCAACCTTGACGCTCGGCCCTTGAGGTCGTCCGCAACGACCTCACCAGTGCTGCTCCTCTCGAGCTCGCCCAAACGGTGCTCCCACGCCCAACTCCAAGCCCTAGCCGCTGTGCCAAAGACTCGAGCTGCTGCTGCCCTCGATCACAGCCTCTTTCTCCCTTGCTCTCCCGCTCACGTGGAGGAGGAAGAAGATGGGTTTAGAAAACCCCTGCTGCTGGCGTCGATGTGCTGGAAGGGAGGGGCTGCCGTTCTTCTCCAAAAAGGGGGCCGATGCTCACTGGATGATGTCCCGAATGGGGCTTATTGCGTACTGAAATGGGACAGTCGAGTGGGGCTCCCATTTGCTGGAAAAGTTGCAGCAATGCCCCTGCCAAAGGGGCAAATGTGCTGCAGCCCAGTTGGGGCTGGAACAATAGCAAGTATACCCAACAACCTCCCCCTCCAGCCCCAACGGGGAGGTTTGTCATGTGATGGAGATCAACAAGAGGTGACACCGCTCAGCTCTCTACAGAGCTGAAGTTTGTCACGAGTGACTGCCTTGGTCATCATGTCTGAGGGGTTCTCATCCGTGTGAATCTTTTTCAACACGAGCTGCTTCTGTTCAATTGCATCCCTCAGCCAATGGTATCTCACATCAATGTGCTTTGTGCGAGCATGGTGCATGGTACTCTTGCTCAAGTCTATAGCGCTCTGGCTATCACAAAACACAACTGGCTCACTGCCACCCAATCCAAACTCACCAAGAAAGCGTTGTAGCCACAACACTTCTTTCCCAGCCTCTGCTGCTGCAATGTATTCTGCCTCAGTAGTTGAGAGAGCAACACATTTCTGTAGCTTGGATTGCCATGATATGGCTCCCCCTGCAAATGTTAAAATGTAGCCTGAGGTGGACTTTCTCTGGTCCATATCTCCTGCCATATCTGCATCAGTGAAACCACACAGTTTGGGATCTGACCTCCCAAAAGCAAGACACATACTTGAGGTCCCTCTCAAGTATCTCAAGATCCACTTCACTGCCTCCCAATGGTCCTTGCCCGGGTTAGACATGAACCTGCTCACCACGCCCACTGCATGGGCTATGTCGGGTCTAGTGCAAACCATTGCATACATGAGGCTCCCAACTGCTGACTGGTATGGGATCTTGGACATCTCTGCTTTCTCCTCAGAAGTAGAAGGACATGACTCTTTGGTTAGCTTGAAATGAGAGGCTAAAGGCGTGCTGACAGGCTTGGCATTCTTCATGTTGAACCGCTCCAACACGCTTTCAACATAGCTCTCCTGTGACAACCACAGCATGTGCTTCTTCCTGTCCCTTGTAATCTGCATCCCTAAGATGTGACTTGCATTGCCCAGATCTTTCATCTCAAACTCCTTGGAGAGTTCCCTCTTGAGCTTTGCAATGAAGTTGGAATCATGACCTACAATCAACATGTCATCCACGTAGATCAAAAGAATGACGAACCTGTCATTGGGAAGACGACGAACATATACGCATGGGTCGGCTGTAGTCCTCTTGAAGCCCTGCTTTCCCATGAAAGCATCAAACTTCAAGTACCACTGTCTCGGGGCTTGCTTCAAGCCATAGAGACTCTTCCTCAACCTGCATACCATATGCTCTTTCCCTCTCTCTTGAAAACCCTGTGGCTGCTCCATGTAGATCTCTTCCTTCAAATCACCGTGAAGAAACGCCGTCTTCACATCCATCTGCTCCAGCTCAAGGTCCATGCTAGCAACAAGTCCTAGCACCATTCTCACTGAGTTCATCTTCACCACTGGGGAGAAGATCTCATCATAGTCCACGCCTTCCTTCTGGCTGAACCCTTTCACTACCAATCTGGCCTTGTACTTCACCAGCTTGCCACTGTCATCTGACTTCAGCTTGTACACCCACTTGTTCTTCAAGGCCCTCTTCCCTTTAGGAAGCTCAACAAGGTCAAAAGTGTGATTCTTCTTGAGAGATAGCATCTCCTCATTCATTGCATTCTGCCAATGACCCTTGTCCTTGTGCACCTGTGCCTCCTCAAAGGTGTATGGCTCACCTGTGTCTGTGAGCATCACATACCTGGAAGTGGGGTAACGGGATGATGGCTGGCGTGTCCTCTCAGATCGCCCGACCAGAGGCTCTGTTGTGTCTGCAACTGGATGAGGTAGCTCCCCCTGCCCTAGGTCCCCTGGACCTGCATCAATGGGGTCTGCATCTGGCTCATGCTGCTCTAGCTGCCCATCCTCTCCACCTGTACCCTGTACTGGAGAGGGATCCGTGTCCTCATCACTGTCATCATCCATGGAGATCTCATCTCCATCACCACTCTCAGTGGTGTCCTCAGCCAACGTCTGATTCTCATAAAAGATCACATCCCGGTGCCTGGTGACTGTCTTCTTCCTTGGATCCCAAAGACGGTATCCAAACTCCTGATCTCCATAGCCAAGAAAAATACAAGGCACTGCCTTGTCATCCAACTTCTTTCGCTGCTCCTTGGGTACCAATGCATAAGCTTTGCATCCAAACACCCTCAAATGAGCATATGAGGGGTCTTTCCCTGTCCAAACACGTTCTGGAATCTGAAAGCCCAAAGGAACTGATGGAGATCGGTTGACCAAGTAACATGCGGTGCGAACCGCTTCAGCCCAAAAAGTCTTGGGCAACTTCGCTGTCTTCAGCATTCAACGAACTCTCTCAACAATGGTCATGTTCATCCTCTCAGCTAGACCATTGTGCTGGGGTGTGCCTGGCTCTGTCCTCTCATGCCTGATGCCGTGCTCTGCACAATTGCCCTGAAAGCTATGGGAGGTGTACTCTCCCCCATTGTCTGTGCGTAGACACTTCAACAATTTTCCTGTCTCGCGCTCAACCAAGGCATGGAACTTCTTGAAGCAATCAAACACTTGATCCTTCGACCTCAGCACATACATCCACACCTTCCTAGATGCATCATCAATGAAGGTGACAAAATACCTGTTGCCTCCCAAAGAGGCTGTGTCCATAGGACCACAAACATCCGAGTGAACCAACTGCAAAAGGTCTCCTTTCACCTTGGATCTCGCTCTGTATGGCGCACTTCTGCTCTTCCCAACCTCACATGCATCACAAGGAGACAATGTGATGTCATTGTGGTAGGGGATCAACTCTCTCTTGCTCAGAAGCTGCAAGCCCTTCTGGCTCATGTGGCCAAGTCGACGGTGCCACAAATCCTGAGTTATCTGCTTCACTAGCATGCAGACTGTCATCCATGACCTTCACTCTAGTCATGTAGAGTGTGTGACACAAGCTTCCCCTGGCCATGATGAGAGAACCCTTGCTAATCTTGCATCTGCTGTCGCCGAACTTCAGATGGTAGCCTTCACTATCTAGCTGTGAGCCAGATATAAGGCTAAGCCACACATCAGGAACATGCCTCACATTCTGGAGTGTCATTGAGCACCCAACATTCGTCTGGATCAAGATGGTGCCCATGCCAATGATCTTAGAGTAACTCTCGTTACCCATCAAGACTCTCCCATAGTCACCCCTGGTGTAGGTGGCGAAGAACTCCCTGTGTGGAGTCACGTGATAGGAGGCGGCCGTGTCAACGACCCACTCCAAATCACTCCCTGCATGTAAGCACTGGTCCTGGATGGTGAGAAGCACCTCATCTGCACTTTCATCTGCCACAACTGCAGCTAAATTCCCATCTTCCTTTTTCTGTTCTTCTTGGCTTCAGCTTGTTCTCTCTTCCAAACCCTGCAATCTCTCTTCCAGTGACCTGACTTCTGGAAATGGTGACACTTTCCTCTGCCCTTGGACTTGTCTCTGGATTTCTGCCTCTCCTGTGACTGCCCTCTGCTACTGGACCTTCCTCTCCTCTCAACTGCATACACATGTGAAGAGGAGGATGCCTCTCCGGATGAGCGGTGTCTAATCTCCTCATTGAGGAGACTACCCTTGACCATAGCCATAGTCAGCTTGCTATCCTTAGCAGAGTTGCTCACTGTGACTACTAGAGTCTCCCAACTATCTGGCAGTGAGCCCAAAAGAAGAAGTGACTGCAACTCGTCATCAAGTGTCAAACCCATGGATGTCAACTGGTTGATTATGCTTTGGAAGTCATTCAGATGCTCTGCCACCTTGCATTCATCATTGTATTTCAGGTTCATAAGCTTTCTGATCAAGAAAGCCTTGTTGGTTGCAGTCTTCTGGTCATAGAGCTCGGACAACTTGTCCCAAAGCTCCTTGGCATTGGTCTCCTCGGCAACATGATGGAATACGGACATGTCAAGCCACTTCCGAATGGTGCCAATGGCCTTTCGGTTCAACTTTGTCCACTCTCCTGCGGACATGTTCTCCGGCTTGGCGCTCTCCCCCTCCACGGATCGTGGAGGTCCTTGCAATACAAGATGTCTTCCATCTTGGCCTTCCAAATCTGCCAGTTGCTGCTTGTGAGCTTGATCATTGTGCCTTCCTCATCTTTGCCCATTATGCTCAAACCTGAGCTCTGATACCACTTGTTGGGGATATATATGGATAATGCGGAACAATCAACAACCCAGGATAATATCCCCCCTAAACTGTCCTGCAGCAAAGATGGCACAACACAAGAATATGTTCCCCACACGGAAACTCAAATGGCAACAATGACAAGCAACCACAAGCAAGCAAGCAACCACACGAGACAAAGATTTTTACGTGGAAACCCTTGCTCAATGTGAGCAAGGGAAAAAGCACGGGGCAAAAGACCGGCAACCAAGCACTACGGTCAAAGTGATCCAAATGTTCTTCCCGGTTTTGTTGCCCACAAAACCGAGGTACAAGCACACACAACGGATAGTTCTTCAACAAGGAACAAACTATCCCTAGGTATCTAACTATACCAATATTGTGCTCAAAACAAGGAGAACAAAGGAACTCCCCTTGTGGGCTCCCGGATGGAGACCCAACCTTGACGCTCGGCCCTTGAGGTCGTCCGCAACGACCTCACCACTGCTGCTCCTCTCGAGCTCGCCCAAACGGTGCTCCCACGCCCAACTCCAAGCCCTAGCCCCTGTGCCAAAGACTCGAGCTGCTGCTGCCCTCGATCACGGCCTCTTTCTCCCTTGCTCTCCCGCTCACGTGGAGCAGGAAGAAGATGGGTTTAGAAAACCCCTGCTGCTGGCGTCGATGTGCTGGAAGGGAGGGGCTGCCGTTCTTCTCCAAAAAGGGGGCCGATGCTCACTGGATGATGTCCCGAATGGGGCTTCCTGCGTACTGAAATGGGACAGCCGAGTGGGGCTCCCATTTGCTGGAAAAGTTGCAGCAATGCCCCTGCCAAAGGGGCAAATGTGCTGCAGCCCAGTTGGGGCTGGAACAATAGCAAGTATACCCAACAACTACTGGAAAAATCACTTGTGCTACGATATTATATATGGTCACTGAATATTTATTGGCATATTGGGAGGGTATTCTTTTCATTTATGCTTATCACAGAAGCTGCAAACTTTTGTAGCGATGGACGAAATCCTATTACGTCGTCTCCGCAACCGCTACAAACAAAAGATATTGTAACAACAATTTGTGTCATCGAATTTTTTAGTTGAATATGCATTTATATATCATGAAAAATCATAATTAATATAGCCAAAAAAAATTAGGTCATATCTAACAAATACGAAGCTAAAACGTCTCTAACCTTATAACGACCAAAAGCTTGTGCTTGTATCGAACGTTTGCATTCTTATATAAATAATGCAATAGAGCATATGCGGGGATGATTCAATGTAGAAAAGACATGTACTCCAATCCCCGTTCATGCTCTTTTCTTAATATAGAAAAGGAAACGTTGCAAAAGAGATATGGAGTATTTATTCCATGAAACTTTGTCTCATGTACGTGAGATTAAATGCTGAAAATATGAGGTGCATGGAGTAGGTGAGGAGGGAGGAGGCACCTGGGGAGTCCATTAATGGCCATGTCCTGTCCTTCTCCTTCCGTATCCCACATTATTTACTGTTCTCCCCCTAACCATTCCCCCTTTCCCTGTATATCCTCCCACTCCCACAAACATTCCCCTCACCTTCCTCCCATTCATCTATTTCCCCATGCTCTCAAGGCTTCTCCTTCTTCGTCCTGAAAAGATTCGCTACGGTATTGACCCGGCTCAATCAGAAGGCCACGAGGATGCCATCATACTCTCTTCTTTCTGATTGAGCCGCGCCAATATTGTAGAACTCTTTCATCTACGTACACAATGGTAAGTACTTTCACTTAGTCGCTTTTGGCTGCAGAAACCCTAGATACATATGTTGCGAAGTGGATGAACTTGTAGGTTGCTCATGTTATAATAAATCTAACGGCAACAACAACCAAATAATGAAGATGGAATCGCTGGTGCAGCTGTGGTTGGGAGAATATTTCGAACGAGGAAGGAATCGAAAGGTAGGTGTGGCCCTAATCGCGGTGGAGATTTAGCGAATCTAGGTATTAAATGAGAGGGAGAGAAACGGGAGAGTATGCCCCGCTCATTTATATACGTTGTTAGCGCCGTTGCTCGTTGTTTGAAATTATCAGGTCGGATGTGACCAGAGATTTCCCATCTTTATCAATGTTCTCCTTCCTAAACCACCACCCTTAATTGTTTTCTTATAGGACATTTGAGTGTTTGAGTGTTCGACTTGTCGGATCGTTCGGAAAGAGAGAAAGGAGATGATGATCTCGGAGACGTGCAGATAAGGTTTGTAAGCTGATATATATGCTCCCATTCTTTTGTTTCTAAACTTCGATTTGGAAGGTTTTGTAATGGTGTTTTTAGCAAATAATCAGTTTTGTCAAAAAAATAATGGTGTTCGGCACAATCTGATTGTGACACTTGGTCTTCCTCCGAGCATCTGGATCGTCTTCTGTGGTGCTGTAGCGCAACACAACCGCTCAGATATCCGAACGCACCAAACTTTGGAAAAATGACTGTATTAAATTTGGTCTGCTGCATGGGCAATGCATAACGCTGTCACCTCCGACTATGGATCTGATTGGTCAGGTCAAATTCCAGCAGTGCTTGGTGCTGCAATAAATTAAACGTTTTTAAAAATTTTCATTGATTTCGGAAAAGATAAATTTCAGCAACAGTAGATAGAATGTTATTCGTGTAAAATGCCTTCATCTTCAAGAAGACAATTTACTGGTACTTTTACAGACGCATGCATGCCGAAGTATGTCCGTATATCCAGTATCAAGTTGGATCTTATGTTTTTATTCATCTCAACTTGGACACGAGTATCCATTTACCTTGACATATGTTTGTTGTTTGATCTTTCACCATGTTAAGCAGGATGAGCTACGTGGTTTTGAAACATTTACCGTAAATTAGCATGCGTCTCAAATATTCAAAGGGAGAAGATCGAAAAGCCAATATGGACGACAGTACAACTGATTGATAGATGGTTTTGGAACTTATTTCTTTCATTTATAAATCTATTTAAATTGTATCATTCGTTTAGAGCCGGATCTTTTCTGATTTGTCTGGGACGGACTTCTTTGGTTTTTTGGGCAAGCAGCATGTATAAAAACATAGTGGGCAATATTCAGCCATAAGGAAAAGCAACTGGCTAATCCCAAAAAAACAAAAAAAGAAACCAAACCAGGCAGGAGAGAACACATGCATACGAAAGCCAAAAAGCCAGGACTTCAACGATGCCGAGAGAGGAGAGCCCAAAATCTCCGGAGAACAAGGGGATATAGCATCATCACACCAACGCGTCTACTTTCCACGAGGATGGAATTTCTCTTAGGGCCCGTTCGGTAGGAGAATAAGCAGGAATAAGGATGGGGAATAAGGGGAATAAGGGTCTATTCTCCGTTCGCCTGGAGGATAAGAATAAGGAGAATAAGGTGAAATAAATGCAGGTAAGGTGAGATAAAGATAGGAATAAGAGTGAAATAAGATGAAATAATGGGGAATAGTCGTACCACGGAGAACCGTGATGGGAGGAAAATGGGGGCTTATTCCCCTTATTCCATTCCCCCTTAACCTCCTACCGAACACACCCTTAGAGGAGAGACCTCAACCACAAGCTGCAAGATGGTTAGATATATATCATCATAAGTCATCCTAGAAATCATCTTAATCTCCAAGGGTGTGTTATCCCAAAGTAGGGGTGCGCATGGATCGAATAAAGTCCATAATCTGATCCAATCTGTTGTCAATTGATTGGATCGGTTTGGTCTACAAGTTTAAAGATCGGATAGGAATGAAATTTTACAAATACCTTCATTTATGGATGAGATCGGACTATTATTAAAATCTGATCTAATCTAATCCGTTAATCCGATCAGATTAGTGTCACAAGGTCAAAATCCTGCTATCGATTTCGACCTATGTGACGTTAGCTAACCCGTAGCTAACTAGCCTTCTGAGTAGAACGATCACGGACACGTTCCGACTCTTCTCATAATCCTGCTTGCTCATGTACCGACGCTTCAACATAAGCACGAGCACGAAATTCCGGATTGCTCAAAAACACTTTCAAAAACACATTCAAGAATGCTTGAGAATATAATTACACGATTGCACAAAGCACGAGCACAAAGCTACTTCTTATTTGAAGGGAAGACTCGCTCTGAAGTGGGTGTAACACTCTATACTTGTGTACATTTTATGTTTACAAATGAACCATCACCAATACTTATATAAAAGACTCAAGGCAACCCACTGGACACTCGTTATTATATCTACAATAATGATACATAAAGATACAGGAGACCATTCGAGTTCTTCGGTAAACTTTTACATTCCGCAGTAACTCTTCGTCTTCTTGTCTCTTCGACTCCTTGTTGTCCTTTCGTCGTCCCTCACAGTTGATGCGACATCAACTGTCTAGACATCATCACACTCGCTTTCCAACGCTTGCTGATGCAACTTTGCTATATTTCACCAAGGGTCACCGAACACTCGGTCTTGTGTTAAAGAAAACTGATAAACCCAAAAATCCGACGATCGTGTATTCCACACAAGGCGAGAATACAGTCGATGCGTTGACCGCTCAGAATCCGGATCTAATCAATAATTAACCCACAATTGATAATCAAACAATGACAAAAAAGATATGGAGTTAAAATTTATTATAACTCTACATAAAAGATGTGTGTAGAAGCAAGTATGTAGAGATCGAACACAGGGAACAAGCAGGATAGATCAGGTGAAATCAATGCACAAGAATGAATGTGATCAAGTTGTCTATAAGTGTTATTTTTTTGTGGGTTTTTTTATTTTTTTATTTTTAGTTTTATATTTTATATTTTGATTTTTAATTTCTGATTTTGTATTTTACCTTTTATATGTAATATTTTTTTTCTTTTGAATTATAAAATAAAGTATTGATACAAAATAAGAAAAGAGAGATAATGTATTTATAAAAATAAGTAAAAATAGTCAAAATACAGGAAATAATATACTTTTAGGTTTTTTATATTTTTTTAATGTTTTTTGTGATTTTTCTATATTTTTGCTATTTTTTTTGGTATTTTTAAATGCAAAAATACTGAAAATAGTGAATAAAATACAAGCCCGAAATTAAAATGAGGATGAAAAATGTCAAACAGAGTCAAAAATTCTACAAATTAATTTTAAAACAAAGATAATAAAAGAGAGAAAATTAAGAAATAGAAACTATATTTTCAGGATTTTTATGAATTTTTAATATTTTTATAAAGATTTTAAGGGTTTTGTAACTTTTAGGAGTTTTCTTTTGTATTTTAGTAATTTTTGGTCTGAAGTTAGAACACACAAAAACAAACAAAATATGATTTTTTGGAATTTTTTTAAAGGGTTTTTATAATTTTTATGTATTTTCTAATGCAAATAGTGAAGAAAATTCATGTTTTTGAATTTTTATAAATATTAAAATGCACCAAAAATGCAAAATAAAAATGACGTTGAAGAGCAATGAAACAGGAAGCTATGCTTTTTTTTGAATTTTTCGAATTTTACAGATGCATGAAATAAATACTAGAAATAAAAAGGAATTACTCTACTCGCAGGGGTATTTCTGTAAATATGCAAAAGTCAATGGATACAGATGTAATTTTTTCCAAAAAAATATAACTGATCAATAAAATTTCAGGACCAATCACAAATACACAAACCCTCAAGGGCCTTCCTGCAAAAACACCAAGCCCCACGTACACGAAGCACGTAACCTGGTGAGGACCTATTCACAAATAACCAAAACCTGAGGACTATTTTGAAATTTTACCAAAAAGATTACAACTGAGCCTAAGTGAAATAACACAAATCTAGAGGGCCCCCATGCAAAATACCCCATCTCCTACTGCACAAGTCACGTGAGGTGACGTGGATAGGGACCTTGGTGCAAATATGAGAACTATGAGGGTGTTTTTGCAAAATTTATGAAATAATTAAACTATAGATGAAAGATTAAATAGTCATTATTAAATACAAAATCGCGGGGTAAAAACTGCAAAATACCCACGCGTATGCGCATCCAACGGCTGGGATATATCACTTGACACGTGTCGTGTGCTGGATGACTAATGACGATTCGACTTCCACGGACAGGACTAGAAGCTCCTTGATGATCTGACGGATGGCAGGGGATTCGATCGGACGACTACTGCACACCTGGGCGATCCGGCCTTGATCCAACAATGAGGGACCTAGGAGGAAGAACATGGAAGAAGCGTCGGCGAGGCGATCTTCCCCGACCTCGATCTCGGTCCTCCGGCATTCCTTCGAGCTCAAAAATAGCTGGGATGACTCCTGGCATGTCCCTCTCGGTGTTGGTGAATCCAAATCCTCCGGCGACGGTCGGAGTTCGCGCGAGGTGGCGGCGGAGCTAGGGGGCTCCAGGTACCCCGGCAAGAGGACAAAACGAGCCCCAGGCTCTTCTGTTGTTCTTGTACCTGCAAAAAGGGTGAGAGGGTCGAGGGCAAAGTGCCTAGACCCCGCAGCGGGGTGGAAATGGTGGAGAACAACGAAAGGGAAGCTTGGTGGAGCGCAGCTCCGGCGAGGGGGTCGATGATGGGATTGAGTGGGTGAAACGCAAAAATGATGACCGGAATCTACTCCTATGACTATGGTGAACGAAAAACGCAAAGAAAAATAAGGGGAATAAGAGCCTCGAAGGTGGGATCACATGAGGAAAGACCTCGATGGCGAAGCTTCGCCGGAGGTGGTGGAGACCACCAAACGACCGATCAAGGACCTCGCAGGATGGATGGAACTGATGTTGTCACCACCAGCTGGTCACTGCGCAAGGTAGAGGTGGATGAACTAGGCAAAATAGGGTTCAAAATCGAGAGGGAAGATCGGGTTGTGTATTTGAATGGTTTGACAAAGTGGCTCTCGTGCTCCAAAGATCGAGGGAGATCGATCAAATCAATGGTCCACAACCCTAGGAGAGACTTGGGTGTGTAAGAGTAATGAACGAGGCACAAAAGTCAAAGAGGGATCGACATGAGAAGATGCAAGACTAGGACTCGAAAAATTCAAGAAAACGAGAAGAAATGCAGGTCTGACAACGACCAGACCTCAGTCAGAGAGCTGACCGAGGTCAACCAAGGAAAGAATTTGGTTGTCCCACGTGGACCAATCATAAAAATCCTTGGAAAAAAGATTTATAAATTCATTTTAAAATAGCAAATGATTTTATTATTTTTAGGTTCTTAAATAAAAAATATTTATTATTTTATAAAGTATTTTATTACGAATTTTATTTATTTTTAGAGGTTTAAAAATACAAGTTCCCTTTTAAGGGCTATATAGGTATATGTATCTATAT
The DNA here is from genome assembly GCA_037367405.1 of Ottelia alismoides. Lineage (NCBI taxonomy): Eukaryota > Viridiplantae > Streptophyta > Magnoliopsida > Alismatales > Hydrocharitaceae > Ottelia > Ottelia alismoides. Next base: position 609,945 of record JAZKJV010004780.1, on the reverse strand, counting down.
ATTTTATTTTTATTTTATATATTTAATTTTATTAATTTTTTTATTATTTTATAAATTTATAACTTATTTTTATAAACTTAATTTTTTTAATTTTTCTGAAGTATTTTGTACAATTAAATAAATAGATGTATTAAGTATATAGGTATATGTACAAGTATTATACCTATGGGTTTTGTACAAGTATTTTATTTTTATGTTTTTCTTTAGGTTTTTATCCCTGTTTTAATACACACATATATTATAAATAATATTTACAAAATTATAAAAATAGAAAATTTAAAAATAAAGAATAATAAATAAAATGAATATTTTTATCAGTATAACTATACAGTAGGGGTCTAAAGCTTAACTTTCAAACCGTAACTCAGAAAAACATGAAACACCTTCATTAAATAGCTTATTAAAAATTATATACAATAAAGGAGATTTTGATACATTTCGAGTTTTTATTTGCGAGATACATGTCTAGGAAGTTGGGATTCTGGAATTTTATTCAGATCATAATTTTTTATCTGTATATTATTTTTGTGTGAAATTAATTTTGTATTTTTCTATATTTAATTTTCTACAACTTTTATGTACAAAGTTTCTTTATTTGAGTGTACAAAGTCGAACTAAAAATAGGTCCCAAAAGTGAATAAAGAATGAATTAAATAAAAGGGATTTTTATTGGTTTCTGACCCTTATCCCCCCTACTTTATTCCTTTCGACCTATTCATCTAGATGCCTAGGTATCGGGGTTTCGGGTCATAAAATATCTGCAATATTTTATTCTTTTTCTTTTCTTTTCTTTATTCTTTTATTTTGGCTTTAAAAATCGTATTTTATACAGTATTTACACATACATGCATGAATGCTAAAATGCAAGAATTAGGGGTATTTACATGCATTTACTAAGGTTTTTGAGGTCAAAATGAGAGAATAAAGATGATGAAATGTGGATTCATCTTCCCCCTATACTTGGCTTTGCTAGTCCCTAGCAAAAACTTATGCAATAAGTGCAGAAAAAGAAAAACAAAGAAAAGAAAACGAAGAAAGATGGATTGAATTTAATATCAAACTTGTCTTCACAAGATCAAAGTTTGGAGCATAAGTCAGACCTTTGAAATTTTTGTGCGGGCGGAACCTTAATGGGAATCGGATTTGAAATCCAACAGCCTTTGAGAATCCAAAAACTCTACTCAAGTCTCCTCAATAGCCAGGTCAGAAATATTTCAACTCATACGCAAACCCTTACGACTATGAATCTGACTCGTACAGTGTAAGTGACAGTGGCTCTCCCCAACTAGAATGACAAAGAGTCTGACTTCTCCAGTATGACAACTCAATGATTCCCCAATCCAACAACTCCTTCCTCGAGGAACGAGGTATTCCCTTCTAAGTTCAAGTGACAACCAGCTCAAGACGAGGGGGTGAAGAGAAGAATGGACGGTAGCCAGTGTAGCTACCTATCCTAGGATGCAAGACCGGTGTAGTCAAGTCATCAAGCTGCAGGCACATAATTTGACTTTGGAACTCAAGCTTGCTTATTTTCTATACAACATATGTACACTATGGCATGCATTTTATTTTTATACAAGCCTGTCCATTTTTTTGGAGTTTTTGCTTTCTCTTTTTTTGAAATACTATTTACAGTAACATATACATAGGGAGTTTTTCCTCTTGAGGCAGTAGACTATCCCTCTTTTAAAGCTTTATCGCAACCCACACTCTCTTGTCTTTAGAATTCTTCATCACTGGACAGGTTGGGGTGCACTTCCCTCCCTAGAGGAGGACAAGTGTTTCCACTTGTGTGCGTCTCATACTGGCAAATCCAATCCCCTCACCACTCCAACTGAGTTGAGCCAAGTGAAAGGTGCAGGTGTCCAAGCTAGGTCATTATCAACAAGAGTCGTGCGTGTGTTCCGAAATACTATACTTAGGCAGTCAAGAATCCATTGAACCCAGTCTCGTGATCCTCAAAGAATTAAGTCAACTAGACCTAAAGTACCTCAATTCCAGTTCCTATAAGATTCCTGTTATTAGGTAGATTTTAAGGTCCAATCAAGCTCCAATCTTCGGATTTTATTTAGACTTGTTCAGCTATCAAACTCAATCCGAAAAATACGAATGTTATGCAAATGCTATGCAGAATGCAGAAAATATTTTTGTGATGCAATTTTCAAGATTCTGAACTTTTTATGGATTTTCAAAAAGGATGATGCATATGCAATTTTTTTTATTTTCAAAAGGATTTTTCAAATGTTTTTGGTATTTTAATTGTGCAAATGTTTTTGGTATTTTTGAAAACAAAGATTTTGGATAAAAACTAGGTGCAAATATTTACACGGGGAAGCATCTTATATTTACAAGAAGTGGATTTTAAGAATTTACAAGGGTAAGTGGTCACTTTTATACGTATATTATGAATTTTAGTATGATGTATATGTTCCTCAAACTTATTTGAAAAGGTTTTGCAAATAAATTTTGAAAAACTATGGTCCAAAATAATTTTTGAAAACATTTTTACAAACATGTACACGCATTTGAAAATCATTTTGCAAAGGTTTTTCAAACAGTATGTATAGATTTTTTAAAACATTTTTGCAACCATTTTCAAACTATTTGCAAATCATTTTTCAAACCTTTTTATTTCACACAAAGAAAATAAACTTTACAAATAAAATAATTTTACAAAGGTTGAAAACATGTAACAAAATGTTTTCCAAATAGCTTTCAAAAGATTTTTCACAAAGATTTACTAACTATTTTTCAAACATTTTGCAAAAAAATATTATATGCTAATTTATTAATAAATACAAAAAGAATTTGAGGAATAATCACATCTTTTTATTAAGGTTTTTAATGAGTTTTTAAGGTGTAATTAGCCATATTTATTAAGAAAAATACGAGAGTACGAGTTATGCTAAAGTGTATACGTAGTATATACGACCCCCTATACTTAGCTTGAGCTATGTCCTCATAGATCGGAGAGAAACAGAGAAGACATCACTCGTGCTGAGTATAGAAAATTCTAAAGAATAAATGGATAAGAAATGAATGAATAAATGAATTAATGAGAAGTCGACCGTCCCCCCTATGCTTAGGATCAAATAATCCTAAGTATAACAGACTCTACACAAAGCAGGGAGGATCAAGGGTGGGAATTAACAGATCATACTCAGACCGTCTCCCTCTATACTTAGGGTAAGATATCCCTAGGTATAGACAAGAAGAGGAGACGGTGGAGAGGATCGAAGAATGGAAGAACTCAGGGTGTATACCCCCCTTTACTTAGGACAAAGTACGCCCTAAGTATAGACGACTGACAAAAAGGGGCGACGCCTTTTTAATAGATAAAGAAGATAGAAAAGGAAAAGAAGAAAAGAAGAAAAGAGAGTAAACAAATCTCAGCTCAGTCTGTCTCCCCCTATACTTAGGGTAAAATACCCTGAGTATAGACAAGAAGAGACAGAAGAGGGGTTCATAGAATAGAACAACCCAGTGTGTGCACCCCCCTATACCTAGGACAAGGTGTGTCCTATGTATAGAAAAATCATACGAGGACGACGGGGTAGTAGACATAACGAATGAATGAATGAATGATATGGATATATAGATCTATACAATGGAAGATGGAAGTGATAACCATGTATGAGATGCAGGTATGTGAGCCAAAGAGCACATCTCATACCAAATGAATGGGGGCAACGTCAACGGTCGGCGGATCATGATATAGATATAGTTTCAGGCGATGACCGTTAACTCGAAAGGTAGAGGAAGATGATAACTCGGATGTAACAATACTGCCATTGTCATGTACCTTTCTGACCACATAAGGACCTTTCCATTTACTCTGTAATTTCCTTAGAAATAATTTCAGCCTAGAATCAAACAACCATACACGCTAATCGGGCTCAAACTGTTTATGGCTGATATGAGAATCATGCCATATCTTCATTTTTTCCTTGTACTGTAGGCCACTCGAAAAGGCTATATCTCTCAGTTCCTCCGGGGCAGCCAACTCTGCTTTTCCTCTGTTCTCCTATACTCTCAAGATCCAATAATAACTCTGTAACTGCCCATAGTGACCTGTGCTTGATTTCCACTAGCAAGTGGCATGGCTTGCCACAGACGAGACGAAAGGGAGATGTCCCTAATGGTGTCTTGAAGGAAGTCTAATAGGCCCACAAGAGCGAGTCCAAAAGCTGTGACCAATCCTTTCGATCTGGGCGAACTACCTTCTGTAAAATAGTCTTAATCTCCCTGTTCGATACTTCAGCAAGACCATTGGTCTGAGGGTTATATGGAGTGGCAACACGATGGTCAATGCTGAACTCATCTGCAAGGGCCCTTACCTTGTCGTTGATAAAGTGAGTCTCCCCGTTTGAAATCAAAACTCTAGGTACCCCGAACCGTGAAATGATATTTTCCTAAAAAATCAGCACACAGTCTTGGCATCTACGGTTCGGACAGGGATGGCCTTGACCCAACGACTCACATAATCCACAGCAAGCAGAATGTACTCAAATCCCTGACTCTTAGGAAATGGGCCCATGAAATCATTGTTCCATACGTCAAAAACCTCACAAAAGTGAATGGGCTGCATGGGCATCATATCTCTCTGTCCGCAAGTACCCATATTCTGATAGTCAGTACACCTCTTCACGAATTCGTCGGAATCCTTGAAGAGGGTAGGCCACCAAAGGTCGGATTGGAGCACCTTATGCGTTGTCCGTCTCCCAGAATGATGTCCTCCTACCTCAAGCTTGTGGCAGTAGGCGAGGACGCTATGCTACTCTTCTTGTGGACTACACCTCCTCCAGATACTATCCCCTCCTTCATGATAAAGGATAGGATCCACCCAATGGTATGACTTGACCTTCGGAAGGAAGGTCTCAAGTCGCTGCCTGGTCCAACCTTGTGGAACTGTCTTGGCGACAAGATAGTTCACAATGTCGGCATACCATGGGATCGAGGCAATAGCAAGGATTGCCTCATCTGGAATGTCTCAGCGATAGGTGTAATGGGCTCAACTTCCTCAAGGTTCTCTAATCGGGAGAGGTGATCCGCCACCACATTCTTAACTCCAGGTTTATCCTTAATCTCAATACAAACTCCTGGAGCAGAAGGATCCATCTGGTAAGTTGAGCTTTGGCATCCTTCTTGGCCATGAGGTACCGGATGGCGGTGTGATCTGTAAAGATAGTCACTCTTGATCCCAGATATATGATCTGTACTTATTCACAACAAAGACTATAGCTAGCATCTCCTTCTCAGTCACAGTGTAATTCCACTGAGCAGCATCCAAAGTCTGGCTAGCGTAGTGAATGGCATATGACAATCCATCCATCCTCTGTCCATGCACAACCCCTATGGCAAAATCAGAAGCATCTGTCATGATCTCAAATGAGAGAGACCAATCAGGTGGCTGAAGGACATGAGCCTTAACAACTAGATTCTTGAGAGTCTCGAAGGATGCAAGACACTTATCATCTACAATGAACTCGATGTCTTTTGCCAGCAAATCAGTCAGCGGTCGGGCAATACGACTAAAGTCCTGAATGAACCATCGGTAGAAACCGACATGCCCCAGAAAAAACCGTAATTGTCGTAGATTGGACGGTGGATTGAGTTTTCTAATGATATCCACCTTGGTCGGATCAACCTCCATGCCCCTGTTGGAGATGATATGGCCAAGGACCGTCCCTTAAATTACCATGAAGTGACTCTTCTCCCAAAATAAGACAGGATTGACCTCTATGCAGCGTTGGAGTACACGGTCTAGGCAGTCAAGACAAGCATCAAACCCATCGTTGTAGACCAAGAAATCATCCATGAAGATCTCTAAAGTCACTTACCATGTCCGAAAATATGGACAACATATACCTTTGGAATGTCGCCGGGGCGTTACACAAACCAAAAGGCATCCGTCTAAAAGCATGTGTCCCAAATGGACAGGTGAATGTCGTTTTATCCTGGTCTTCAGGTGTAATGGACACTTGGTTATAGTCGGAGAACTTGTCAAGAAAATAGTAGTGACTCTTCCCAGCTAGCCTCTCGATAATCTGATCAATGAATGGCAGTGGGAAGTGATCCTTCTTGGTGGCCTGATTCAATCATCTGTAGTCCACACGAACCCTCCAGGAAGTGGGTACCCGGGTAGCTATCTCCTCTCCAGACTCACTCACAACTGTTGTGATACCCGTCTTCTTGGGTACTACAAGTAATGGACTAACCCACTTGGAGTCGAAGATGGGGTAGATAAAATCGGTGCTCTACTATTTTGATATTTCCTTCATGACCACATCTCGAAGGTTCGGGTTCAGCCGTCGCTGGAACTCACGCGATGGCTTAGCATCATCTTCGAGGTAGATATGGTGGGAGCACAAAGCCGAACTAATTCCCTGGAGATCAGCTATACTCCATCCTATTACCTTGCGGTTTCTTTCAAGAACCTCCATCAAATGATATTTTGCTCTCTAGTCAAATCTGCTGAGATAATGACTGAGTGCATATCTGGCTCACCCGCAAGAAATCTATACTTCAGCGGCTACAGCAAGGGCTTCAATTCTGGGTAACTAGGAGCTGGCAAATCTATCTTCTGATATGTCTGAGTGAAGGCTACCAGATCTGCATGAGAGAACTCTTGCAGTACGTGAAAATCTGCCTAAGGGAACACTATTGGTATATCTGTAAACTGTGTTGGCTCGCTCTCCGTCCTAGCTGTCGGCTCAGAAGGAATCAGACATGGAAAGTAATCATCAAAGTCGTCCCGATTGATGTCTGAATATGAGGGATCTAAACTAGAAGAACATGAATAAAAATCTGCTTCATCCCTCATCCCACAACTGTAGGCCTCTAATGTGTCCTCTGCCAGGGGGTGCTATCCAAACTCTCGACTGCCATAAGCTGTACGTACTCTGAATCTGTCGGTAAGTGATAACCCGAAAAAATGACCAAGGTAAAGGTCTGGAAGTGGTCGTTGCGACCTCAATCACTCAGACGGAGAATATCAAGAAAAATCAACCACTCAAAATATGTCAAATCAATCAAAACAAAAACGAGAGCGGTCTAGCTATGGGATTAACCTGGTATAGCTCCCAGGGTCGAACACAAGGAGCACGGGTTGGCCAGAGGCCTACGAAGTAGTAAAAATAATATAAAAATAAAAGAAAATGTTTTTAGTGGTTTTTAATAATTTTTATATTTTTTTGGATTTTTAATAGGTGAAGAAAATAAAAGAAAGTAAAAGAAAGCACACTTGATCAATTTATTTAACACACCAAAAATCAAGCAAAAATTCAAGAAAAATTGTTTTTATGTTTTTTAGGTTTTTGTTTTTGGTTAATTTTTGAGATTTTTCTAATGTGTATTTTATTTTCTAAAAATCAAACAGTAAGAAAAAGACTGGGTACTGTCCAGCCAGAACCAAAACCCTTAAATAAAATATCTAAGGATCTCAACAGCTTCTGGAGGTAATTTTCCTATATTCTAGATAAAATAAGGAAAATTTGAGCACCAATATTATTGTTTTTGGATTTTTAGATTATTTATTATAATTTTTATGAGTTTTTAGGTGTTTTTAGATTTTTAGGGTTTTTAAGCAATGAAAAATAGCCAAGATTAGCTAGAAATTCAAACAACACAAAAAGAACAGTAACTAATTTTTTTAGAATTTTTGGGGGTGTTTTTATATTTTTTTGGGATTTTTAAACCTAGACAGTAGCTGAAATAGATGTTTTTGAATTTTTAAAAATAGCAAATAAAATCAAAAATGTCCTAAAAAATTCTCAAAAATCCTACAACATGGCAGGAGCCAATTGTCAAATTTTCGTCGAATTTGGAGGTGGTTTGATATTTTATTCAAAAATCAAAAGGGGGCACTGTGCACAGGGACTTAAGTGCAAATACCCGAAACTCTGGGGGTCCAGGTGCAATTTTCCCAGCAAATCACGTGCGTGGCGCGTGCCTGGGGCACTCAGGGACCTTCTGGTAATAAAAACCAAGTTCTTGGACCTTTTGGTAACTCGTACCAAAAAGTCCAGGGGCTTGGGCACAAATAACCCACTAAAATCCGCACATGTTCAAATAAAATGCTCACAGGGTTATAAATGCAAATACCAGAAAGTATATGTTCATTCAATAACCATCCAGAACTACAGGATAAGAGATGCAAATAACCCAACTAAACACGTGACGAAGCACGTGGGCTCACATACACAGGGGTATCAATGCAAATAAAAACAAGCACAAGGTCCGAGGTGCAATTTACCCTACGTAAATAAAAGACTTAAACTATTTACAGGACTAGAATTAAAAACACAAACTACGAGGGGGGCCTAAGTAAATTACCCCTTTATTCGTCGACGGCTGGATGCGCGCCACGTGGATGATCCAACGGTCTGGGACGGCGGGCGCTCTTCTCTTCCGCACTTGGGCCAATCGACGGTGCAGAGGGGGCCACGTGGGTGATCAAACGGCTCAGGTGCTGGGGCCTCTCTCCTCTGTGCCAACGGTCCGGATCAGCCCCTCACGATGATCGACGGTAACTGCTCCTTGATGAATGGACGGCTGTGATGCGAACTGGAGCGGAGGGGTTGATCGGACGGTGAAGGAGGATACTGGAAGAACACTCGGCCGGCGAGCTTCGCTGGCCTGGTGCGCGTGATGTAGACCTCCTCAGCTGCCTCGGATGATCGGATAAGGTCCGCGATGGAGTCCCGCAGCTGGTGATAGCTTCAGATGACCCAGCCGAGCCCTGGAGGGGCTCCGGCGAGGTCGGCGGCGACAAGCTCCTGGCCTGGATGTGAGGGTGATCGATGCGTCGGGGCGGATGAGCTCCGGCGAGCGGAGGATGGTGGAGCTCGAATCCCAGCTCCGGGGCGAGCTGGGTTGAACGAATGGGCGTAGAAGGTGCATCGAGGGATGGGGGAGGTGATAGTGTGTCCCGATGATTGAGAAGATGTACGCTATGACCGGAATCAACGGAATACGGCGGAGAGTCGATTTGGGGGTAACTCAAAATTAAACGAAATGGCAAGGCTAGAGGGTTACCTGGGCGGAGTGGAAGACTATGCTGGAACTTAGCTAGCTCCTGGTCGTCGCCTCGAAGGGTGTCACTGCCTGAGGCTCGAGCTCCTGCTAAGTGGCGGAGCACGGCGGCGCGAAGCTGCCGGATCAGTGGTCCGACCACCCTCTCCTCGCTGCAACACCGGCAAACGGGAGCTGTCACCTCACTGGATGCGATGGAGGTCACGGGAGTGAGAGTAGAGAGCCAAAGATCCGTGAAAATGGGGGCGGAGCTCAGGCTTTATACGGTGGAAGGTCCGGCAAAACTCGATCGGGTAGGGTGAGCTGGTGCGCGGATCCCGAGGCGAGGGCTCCGGCGAGGCTCTCGGATGTGACGTGATCATTCCGGACCCGGAGTTGGGGAGGTTGGCGATCGGGTCACCCGTGGAAAAAGGGGAGAAAACGGGTCGGGCACAGTAGACCCGGCTCTGGTGGTCCTGGGGGGGGAAGTTGACCGGGGGTCAACAATCCCCCGTGGACCAATCAGAGCCCGCCAAGCTTTAGGATTTTATTTGATTTTTTGGGCCATTAAATGGCCTAATTTTTAAAAACTCAAAACATGAAATATTTTTAATTTATTTTTTTTTATTTTTTTGTGATTTTTAATTAATTTTTGGAAGTCAAAATAAGGTATTTACCTAATAGGTCTATACATAGGTATATGTACAATATTGAGTTTTTAATTTTGATTTTTACTTAGTTATTTTTATACATTTTTATTCCTATTTTATATTTTATTTATTTATAGGATAAAATGAGGAATAAAAGGCTATTTTTATTTTATTTTTATTATTTATATACATAGGTGAAATAATTAGTTATATACAACTGTATACAAGGTGTATATACAACATATTTTTGTATTTTAATTTTGTAATTTTTATTTGATTTTTG